>OY757552.1:15952482-16172482 GCA_963584105.1 Alviniconcha strummeri
ACAGTAACAAAGACCTGAGTCGCCTTCGGTAACTCTCACCTGGCATGCGTGTAAATAGAAGGTAGATAAACTCCACCACAGGGACCTCCTCAAATAATATCACTTAACAAATAATACTAATATCACTTACGTGAAGAGACTTCAAATAAAAAAGGAACAAGAACCGTACGGCTATGCTGACAGTGATACACGATCCGTTCGAGATGGGGTTCGCGCGGTCTTCCTGAACCATACCAAAGATTATAAATAATAATAATGGAAATTTTGAAAGCGCGTACCCTGCGGCTCAAAGCACTGAACAAGCATATACACATAATGTACATCGAGATGAAAAATGTTATAAAAAATGTATATATCGACAAGTGTACAGCATAATAAAAAAAAAATGCAAAAGATGCACACACACACACACACACACACACACACACACACACACACACACACACACACACACACACACACACACACACACACACACACACACACACACACACACACACGCACACACACATCACAAACACTGTACAGATTGCTGGGTGTAAAGGACAATGTGGTTTAAGTGAAATATTCTAAGTAGAGAAATGTCTTGAGCTGGCTTTTGAAGGAAGAGAGAGTAGCAGAGTGCCTGATGTCTTGGGGGGAGATTGTTCCAGATGTGGGGGCCAAAGTGTGAGAAAGTGCGAAAGCCATGGGTTTTACGTTGAAGCGTTGGATAAATACATAATATTTTTTGACCATACGGCCTAAAGCACGGCTGGTGTATGAGCGCCTTACCCTCTGTGCCACCCAGACCCGTGCAGGACGCTGGCACCTGGCGCCCGCTACGGTCACGCCAGCCACTGTGCCAAGTACTGGCAGTGTCGCGACGGGCGCACGGCCAGCGAAGGGTGCTGTCCCCAAGGTCAGGGTTTCGACTCCTCCACGGGCCAGTGCGTGCCGGACAGCAACTGCCCCAACAACTGCGCCCCGGGCTTTGTGTCGTGCAGCGGAACTGGAGGTGGAAGAGGAGGAGGAGTGGGACCCATCTCCTCCTGCCCTTACGTCGCTGACCCCGAAAACCGGAAGCAGTTCTACCACCGGGAGGCTCCCGAAAAGAAGCTTCCGTGCGCTCCTACCGACTTCTTCAACGAGACTGCCTGCCTGTGCACCCCCGACCTCAACCAAGGTAAGGCGGTCACAATGCGCTCCTCCTAGTTTCTGTCTGCATCAGTTGTTCTTTTGATGCTGATGTTGTTGAAATGTTGCTTTACGTTCAGAGAAACCGTAGGCTTTTAGGGACGGGAGCCCAGGACGTCCACCTCGACTTTCACACAGCTCCTGAGCTCTGGAGTGTTGTTGTTTTTGCTGTTGATCGCTTTTATAATAAGGCTCTGTAGGGCAGTCAGACTGCGCTCCTCCTAGCTTCTGACTGCATCAGTTGTTGTTGCTGATCGCTTTTATATAGCGCTATTCTCTACAGGGCAGTCAGACTGCGCTCCTTGTAGCGTTTATCTGCATCGGTTGTTGTTGATTGCTTTTGTATAGGAGCACTCCCACTCACACACCCCAGCAAGGTAGGACAGAGGGGATATTCTCTCCCTCCCCCCTCCCCACCCCTTCTCCCTCCCTCCCTGTTGCACGCCTGACCCCAGCCAAGGTAGGACGGACAGGATGCTCTAAGCATCCGCTCCTCCCCTTCTGGGTACAGCTGATCCCACCCAAGATGGGGCAGCCAGGCTGCTCTCCTTCCACCCTCCCCCTTCTGTGTACAGCTGATCCCACCCAAAATAGGGCAGTCAGGCTGCTCTCCTTCCATCCATCCCCGGTCTCTGTACAGCTGATCCCACCCAAGATAGGGCAGCAAGGCTGCTCTCCTTCCACCCTCCCCCTTCTGTGTACAGCTGATCCCACCCAAAATAGGGCAGTCAGGCTGCTCTCCTTCCATCCATCCCCGGTCTCTGTACAGCTGATCCCACCCAAGATTAGGGCAGCCAGGTTGCTCTCCTTCCACCCCTCCCTTTTTGTGTACAGCTGATCCCACCCAAGATGGGGCAGCCAGGCTGCTCTCCTTCCATCCATCCAATGTCCGCCTGAACCCACACCTGCCACCCCTTCCCCAAGACAGAACAGTCGGGAAGCTTCCCTCCTAGCCCCTCTTCCCATGTTTGTCCTGAATGCTCTCGCCCTCGTCTGCTCCCCGTATCGCCATGATATAACCGTACCTGTTGACTGGGCGTAAAACACCAGCTTACTTACTTACTGCTCCCCGTCCTTGCTCTTCCTCTCACTTGGGTCTCTGAAGGTTATAATCTTGACATTCTAACGTCATTTGGATCCTGATGTTCTCACGTCATTTTGGTCTCTGGAGGCGGTGATCATGACGTTCTGATGTCAACTGGGTTTCTCGAAGATGTTATCCTGGCATTCTGAGATCAGTTGGGTGTCGTAAGACAGATCTTGATGTTCTGACACCAGCTGGGTCTCTGCGAGTTCGTCATTGCCCTTTCTGACGCCAGCTTGTGATCTGCAGGTTGCGTTCCTTACTACGACATCTCCTTCGATGACGGCAACCCCAACAACTCGGTGTCCTTGCGCTCCGAGATCCCTGGCGGCAACGGCAACGTAGGCTACTTCAACGGCAACGCCCGCATCATTTTGCTTCGCTTCAGCGGCTCCGGATTCTACTTCCCCTACCTGGAGGTGGCGCTGCGAGTCCGGCTGGACGACAACGTCAACTTCGGCAACGGTGGCGAGATGGCCATCGTGTCCAACGGCGACTGCGGTCAGAAGGAGTCACTGGCTATCACCGTTGATGCGCAGAACGTCTACTTCAAGATCACGCCTGACGGCGCCACAGAGGCGGAGGTCATCGCTGTGCCCTACTCTCGGACAGCTGTAAGTGTTAACTATGCTAAGCTGTCAGACAGCTGTATGTGTTAACAGTGTCCTACTGTCGGACAGCTGTAAGTGTTAACTGTGTCCTGCTGTCAGACAATTGTAAGTGTTAACTATGCTAAGCTGTCAGGCAGCTGTATGTGTTAACAGTGTCCTACTGTCGGACAGCTGTAAGTGTTAACTGTGCCCTACTGTTGGACAGCTGTAAATGTTAACTGTGCCCTACTGTCGGACAACTGTAAGTGTTAACTGTGCTAAGCTGTCAGACAGCTGTAAGTATTAACTGTGCTAAGCTGTCAGACAGTGTGTGTGTGTGTGTGTGTGTGTGTGTGTGTGTGTGTGTGTGTGTGTGTGTGTGTGTGTGTGTGTGTGTGTGTGTGTGTGTGTGTGTGTGTGCGTTTGTAGTGCGTTTTTATTATTATTATTTTTTATTTATTTTTATAATACTTTATGTAAATTGTTTTGGTAGGACTATGCTTTACATGTGTGTAGAATATCATATTTAGGTTAATATGTATCATGTGAGCACTCAGGGTGTTGATGAGCGCATGATAAATGGACATTATTATTATTAAGTGTTAACTTTCCTAAGCTGTCAGACAGCTGTGTCAACTGTGCTGAGCTGTCAGACAGCTGTATGTGTTAACTGTGCCCTACTGTCGAACTACTGTAAATCAAGTTAACTGTGCTCAACTCGCCCAATGAAGGATAGGCCAGGAAAACATTTGAAATAGAGGGTGGGCCAGAAAACAATTCAAAATTGGGCCAGGAAAATGCTTGAAATGCAGGAGTGGGACAGGAAGTGAAGTGAAGGAAGAAGCTGACTGACACTGACTTCATTTCTTGATGCTTGATTGCAGGACGGCTGGCTGGACCTGAGGTTCCAGTACGGGAAGGAGGGCAAAATCTACCAGCTGAAAGGGACCGTCAATGGGCAGTCCAAGTCCAAGCAAATCTCTGGTAAGTACGAGAAACAAGGCAAAGTCTGGCAGGTCTGTGGTAAGTACAAGAAACAAGGCAAAGTCTGGCAGGTCTCTGGCAAGCATGAGAAACAAGATCAAGTCTAGAAGTTTCTGGAAAATACAACAACATCAAAACCAAAACCAAAAAACAGAGCAGAGTCTGTCAGTTTCTGGTAAGTACAAGAAACAACACAAATTCTGTCAGTGTCTACAATTATGCCACAGTCCAATAGCAGTACAGATTGATCAGGCATGTACTGTGAAATGGGTAGATTCAGATTGTGTATTCTGGTTGTTTACAGGATTGACGACCAGACATGTGTCCTACAAACATGGTGATCCTGAGTGTACATGCTGGTCGTTTATATGCAGGATTGATGACCAGACATGTGTCCTACAAACATGGTGATCCTGATTGTGAGTGCTGGTTGTTTGCAGGCAGGATTGCCAACCGGACATGTGTCCTACAAACATGGTGATCCTGATTGTGAGTGCTGGTCGTTTGCAGGCAGGACTGATGACCAGACATGTGTCCTATAAAAATTATAATCCTGATTGTGAATGGTGGTCGTTTTTAAGGACTGGTGGTCAGATGTGCACCCTACAAACGTAGTGATTCTGATTGTGTCTGCTGGCCGCTTACAGGTAGGAGCAAAGACCGGAAATGTACCCTACAAACATGGTGATTCTGATTGTGTTTACTGGTTGTTTGCAGGGAGAATAGACGACCGGACATGTGCGCTACAAATTGGCCATGGTCTGGGCTATGACAGTCTGAAGGGCTCTGTGGACGACGTAAGTATTACTGACGCAAAGACAGCTTTGGGTCACTTTGATGAGGTGTATCAGTGATGTTGAGACTGCTTAGGATGTGTGAATGATATCACAATCATCTTTGACTGAAGAGAGTTTGAACATTTACAAGGCATCAATAACTAGGTAGCAGTGTTTGGGCGACATTAATAGCAATGATGCAGAGACAGCTTAGGTGTGCATGACCTTCATGTAGCGTGCATAATATTCAGCTGTGTGGATGTTTACACACCACGGGTCTGGAGACGACATAGGGATGCATGAAGTATTGTTGAAGTTGTCAGGGATACGTGAATGAGGTGATACAAGTGGTGAACATCAGTGTTGTCAAGACTGTTAGGGGTACGTGAATGAAGGGGTGCAACTGGTGAGTATATAGGATATGGGAATGAGGAGACACAGGAGGTAAGCATCAGTGTCGTGAAGGTTGTCATGGTGATGCAGAGATGAGTTAGGGATACACAGATGAGGGAACACAGGTGATGAGCATCAATGATGCAGAGGTTGTTGGGGATACTTGAATGAGAGACCATAGCCGGTGAGCATCAGTGAATTGATGGACAGCATGAGTATGGATATGGAGACAGTGTTTCATGTAATAACTATGTCATATATGTTTCATACAATAACTTTCTTTATCTGGTACTGTTTCAGTTCAAAGTTTGGATATGCAAGCCTTGAGCTGGCAAAACTGGTTCTTCGGCAACACTTGGTCTAATGGCATCACTGGCATCAACACCTGTTTTTGGTGACTTCAAACACCTTGTGCTATTTTGCAACATGAGGGATGACAAACAAAAAGAAAGAAAAAGGAACAATGGAAAGGGGAAAAAATTACTTGCATGAATATGAGGACTTTTCAAAGCACTGCTGACTAACACAACCACATGTGTTCACAAACAATCTTTTTTCCCTTCATTGTCAGTTGTTGTTGTTTTTGTTTCCTATCTTTGTCCCAAGATGGTTTTTAATATTTCTGCAGAACAATATCATCGGTTCTGTGCACAGTTAATGCATAGTGAAACCCCTAATAAAAGACCACACTAAAAATCCAGCATTGGAGATACGCAGCCAGAGCAAAACTGTTAGCCAGTTTTTAACAAGGCCAGTACAGTGACAAACTGTACAGATCTCTGCTTTTAAAGCATCACGCTCTCCAAGTTCCATTGACAAAATGGTCCCTGCAATGTATAAATCCTGATCCAGAGTTAAACTCACTGTGCTGAGGATGGTCTTTCATTGTGAGTTCCACTATTTATTATCATGGCCGAACTAACTACGAATATCTACCGCATTCACAAGAGGAGTTTAAAAATCACAAATTCCTCTATCTTACCCTTTTGCCCTCCCCTTGTGACTGTAAATGCAGGACGTTATGCAGTTACAAGATGTCTGGAGCAATACCTGTCTAGTGTCTGAAAATTATCAAACAGCTCTTTTCCTACACACCACAGAAACGTGTACAGGTCTGCAAGTGACATTGATAGATACTTTGTACAGCGACTTGACAATGTACATGCGTAAGATGAACAAATTTTTGTTTTTGCCAGTAGTGCGTTTGCACAGTAATCAGTTTGTAACATATCAAAAGTACAAATCTCAGATTTTTTTCTGTCTTTTTGAGTTCTTTTCAACTTTTTTGTTAATGAAAACTCACTTTTGGAGAGGGAATTTTTCACTCGTGGGTTTCACAAAGACTTGCAATACTTAAATTTATCCGCTCCAAAAAATAGAAAATTCAGCACAAGTACTAAAATCCTTTCATAAATACAAGTTTCTGCCCCATTTTCAACAACACATCTCTGACAACCCACACACAGAGTGAAGATGGAAAGTAGCAGACAATGATGTTCTTTAGTCAGATGGCACATTAGTAAAAATGTTCTCACGTCCACCAAGTGCTGTCACACTGCTCCTAGCCAGTCAAACACAACAGAGTAAAACTTGGATGAAAATGCTTGCTATTGCTTTTTTCCTGATTTTCATGGTGGAAAGAAATTACAAGTTGCGTTGGTCTTTCATTTTCATCATGGATATTGTTGCTCTTCATGCTAAGGATTATTGTACAACTTTGCAAATTAATAAAGTTTGTAAGAAAATAAATCTCTTCTCTGTCTATATAGTAAAAAGTATGTACTTTTACAGTATGTATATAGATGTATGAAACTGCACACACACACACACACACACACACACACACACACACACACACACACACACACACACACACATAGTCAATACAAACATTAAGTCACATGTTAAATCAGAAATATATAATCTGTTCAGCCAAAACACAGCTCAGATTAATGTAAGCAAAAACCATATAGGAGCATTTTCGGACACTTGCATTATGTAATGTGCATGTTCCGCACTTGTATTATGTGACCTGCATGGCTCGGATGGAGATGTATACTGGAGGAAGAAAGTATAGTGAACTGTACCCATACACAATCGTACTAGTTCAAGCATACATATTTAAAAAAATAAGGTAAATGCCTTCATGTAAATAAATTATAATGTATGTTTTTGTAAGGCAAGCAAACACACAACGCAAGCAAATAAGAACATAGCTTGAAAAAGTGAGAAAAATAATAATAGCAATAAAAAATTGCTACTCAGGTACAACTCAGCACCAGACCAGCAACAAACTTCCAGCGGATTCTAACCAACCAAGAATTCAGGACAATGGCAAACAATTAACAAAGCTGAGAAAGAAAAAAAAAGTATATCCACGAACATAATGAATATCGCTTTCTGACAAGAGCGCTTGGTCAAGTGTAATTATTCACACAGAAACAAATACTATAACCTGGCACCTAGAACCAAGATCCTTCCGTTGATACCTGCAAAGCCAGACTTTGATCGTCTTGTTCTTTATCCATGCTCGATGCATGAAAGCATACAGAGACCTGAGTTTAAGCTCTCCCAGTACCACTGTCTACATATGCAAACATCTGAGCAACAGTACATCTGCACCCACATGCACCAAATTCAAAATCTGCACCGGTTCAGTTGCTTGCATGAGCTGAAACATGTACATCAGGAATTATTTTGAGCTTAAGCAATGTAACTGATGATCAGTTCTGTCCTGCTTTATTCTTCTTCTTTTTTTCTTTTGTTGTTGTTGTTGTTGTTTGTTTGTTCCCTAACAATCCAAAGCCTGCAGTTTAAGGGGTAAGGTATTAAAGTGTTAAACTAGCTGCTGTGCCGAAAAAACAAAATCAAAACTGACTGAAAATGTTAAGGCGCAGACTGGCAAGGCATAGGAGTGTCGATACAAAAACAACACTGTGACCACAAAATTCATAATGACACATGCACAAATGGAGCAACCAAATCATCTGATGCAAATATCAACCAAAAAGAGAGAGAGAAAAATAAAATAAAGCATTACATTTTCTTCAGTCCCTAGCATCAGAGCAGTATAAGAATCACTCCAAAGCAAGTATAATTATGCTAACTAAAAATTCACTACACGCATTTACAAAGTACGCAATGATATTAACTATGTGTTTTGGGCCTCCAGGCATCCAAAACCCACGCCATCTAATTCCTCCTACATGTATATATATACAAACTGCAAGAATATGCACTGAGAAGGTGACCACTGGGTCACTGAGAAGACTGAAAAATGATGAGGGAAGACTGGAGGGAAGACTGGAGTACTGACCTGAGGACACAACAAAGGTGCAGGTTTATGTGGGGATGGTCAACTCTTCTTCAAAGAGACGCTGGACAATTTTTACATTCTGCCTGTGAGATCACAACCCCCAAGAATGGCCTCTCTTATTGTCATACACTCACACATGTAACTGGTCACATTCGATAACTAAATGCACAGGATAAACGACCACTTTGGGTTCATCTTTATCTTGCCTGCTGAGTCCACGCATCCCACTGAACATTAGCACAATCTAAATTTCCCCCAATACTGGGACAGGACTGGGATTTCAAAATATCCACAAAACATGTGGAGATCAAGGGTACATAGGGCTACCCAAATAAAAGAAAAATGACAAATGTATATTTGAGCCCCCCCCCCCCCCCCCTTTTTTTTTTTTACTCTACATTTTTTTTAAAGATAAGCAATGTCAGGTAATAGGTGTGGTCCTTCTGTACATCATTTTGAGCATAGCATGTATGATGCTTCAGGGCAGTCTGGTCCATTAGTAATTACCCACAACATGCATGGTAAATTGCGTAGACACCAATCTGTACATACAGCTCTGCGCAATATAAGTAATATGCCAGTCTTTTCAAACAAATGTGCCATAACAAGAAAGAAATAACAAAAAATGCCGCATGCAGATGACTGCAAAGCTGCAATCAGAGACAAAATGAGGCTTAGCGTGCTGGTGCAGAATCAACAAAGGGAGTTAATTCACGCAGAAAAAGATGTCCCACAACAA
This sequence comes from Alviniconcha strummeri, assembly GCA_963584105.1. Classification (NCBI taxonomy): domain Eukaryota; kingdom Metazoa; phylum Mollusca; class Gastropoda; family Provannidae; genus Alviniconcha; species Alviniconcha strummeri. The sequence goes on from OY757552.1 coordinate 15,961,541, forward strand.
CAGAACTTAATTGCTTACGGTAACTCTCATCTGGCATGCAAGTACATGCTTCCATGAAAGTATATATTTGCATGCCAGATGACTGTTACCACAGACAATACAAGGTACATAAACTCCACCTACTGGTGTCGCTTTATTCCTTGGCTCTGCAAAGCTGTAAGCTAGCATATAACCAATCCCTAAACTCAGGCTAGAAGCCCATCTATAACTTCACAACTGTGACAGCTACTGAAGTCATACACTGGTTGTGACAGCTACTAAAGTCACACACTATCACATAGACAATCAATCACTTCCCAACTGGGAAAACAAAGTATATCCACACTACAAAACAAAATTACACATTTTCCGTAAGATTCCTTCTCACACACTTTAGAATTTCACTCTAAATCCATTTTTCTCACACATCTCTCGCAAACACGTAACCAAACAAAGTGAGTATGCAGGTTGGACAGATACTAGCTTCAAGATCAGAAGTGTGAAAACTGGCCATTCTGAGATCCCTGATATTTTAATGGGAGTCTACATTGTGGCACTGACAGTCAAAGTTCAGAAATTCCGCTGGGTTTCATGGGGAAAATTGCTGAGACAACTAAAACAGTCTGAATTCCTATGACAATTTTGTTATGTTATTCAGTTCATCACCACACACACAACTAGGGCATCAATCCTGGCAGTATCATAATGGGAAGCAAGTCTCTTTGTTCCTCTTCCCAACTGTCAACAAAGGAATGATGCCACGTATCCAGGCATACAACATCCCCATCCATGACACTGCTCACTACAAGAAAGGCAAAGAGATGTATGTAGGCATATGACATCACCATCCACTAGAAGAATGGAAAGATGTACCTAGGTGTATGACATCATCATGAGCTACAAGAAAGGCAAGGAGATATATATCTAGGCATATGACATCACCATCCACTACAAGAACAAGAAGATGTACCTAGGTGTATGACATCATCATGAGCTACAAGAAAGGCAAGGAGATATATATCTAGGCATATGACATCACCATCCACTACAAGAACAAGAAGATGTACCTAGGTGTATGACATCATCATGAGCTACAAGAAAGGCAAGGAGATATATCTAGGCATATGACATCACCATCCACTACAAGAACAAGAAGATGTACCTAGGTGTATGACATCATCATGAGCTACAAGAAAGGCAAGGAGATATATCTAGGCATATGACATCACCATCCACTACAAGAACAAGAAGATGTACCTAGGTGTATGACATCATCATGAGCTACAAGAAAGGCAAGGAGATATATCTAGGCATATGACATCACCATCCACTACAAGAACAAGAAGATGTACCTAGGTGTATGACATCATCATGAGCTACAAGAAAGGCAAGGAGATATATCTAGGCATATGACATCACCATCCACTACAAGAACAAGAAGATGTACCTAGGTGTATGACATCATCATGAGCTACAAGAAAGGCAAGGAGATATATATCTAGGCAAGGAAGATTCAATGCCAAAATGACAGCAGAATAACAGTTGTTTTGAGATGTTCTTGGCCACCATGCAACATGTCAAACACAGCTCAATTCAGGTAAAAGAGTAAGTCCCAGCTGAGGCATGATGAATGAGGAGACAGTAAAAGGATGAAAGGTAGAAAAGTGTTGTTAAAGGGAGCAAATTATATGTCAAACTCTAAGGACATGGGAGCAAATCCCCATGACGATTGCTGGAAATAAAGGCATCCTTGGATGCTAGCCGTCAAACATACATCAAACAAAACGAGCTCTACATGCTTACACGGTGTCAGCAGTGGAATGAAAGTATCAGAACTATGGCAACATCACACACAGCACACTGAACTCGTGTTCACAGGACAGTTACGGAGTCTGACCGGCAGAAAAAAACAAATGCGTGTGTTTCCTCATCTGGGTTAGTGAATCCAGGAGAGACATTTTCAATTCCTGGGGACTTGCCAAGAAAAATGTTTTTGCGCAGTACTTGTACCATAGGCAAAAACAAAACCCAGTAGTGTTCAAGCTTTTCATCACCAGACTGAGAAACAAGGTGAGACTGTTCCTTTGACAAAGCTGACTAGATGGTACATGACTGAATACTCTTGGGCATCACTTCACAAGTTAGCAGGGAGAAACTCAACAAAGGTAACAACAATGGACAATGCCATGAAGATCGTGGTCACACATGAAACCGCCATAAGAATCTGGAGTCTATGGCCGCCAGGAACTAACACTGTAGCAGGTGACCACACTGACGCCCTCCGGCAACGCCACAACAGACAAGGCACTTTTCATAGCAAAAAGTTTTAACCTGACTGCCAGTACTGTGGGGCTGAAGCACAGCAAGAAAGGATGCTCAGCATCAGGGAAGAAATACAACCTCTGCCACAAGCAAACCACCATGAAAAGGTCTGAATTCCGAAGGAGAAACTAACAGAGCACAGAACAGTCCACGCATCTGAGGAAGAAGAGGAACCTCATGTCTACACTGATACCATTGCAGGGCGTGATCACCCCAACAAAGCCTTGTGCAAATGTCAAAATGGAAGGTGGGGACATCCTACGCTTCAAGACTGATATGGATCTGCGTGGACCCCAGGGACCTGAACAAAGCTATACAGTGACCTCACTACCTTAGAATTATTACCTTAAAACCCCAGAACCAAATACTTCAGACAGTTGAAAATAACAGCCTCCTTGGATGCCAGCTGCTGAACATACATCCATCAAATAAAACAAACTCTACATATTTTACATCATCACTTTCAAACAAAACACACAAAAACTAACAACACACAAATAATGCAGAAAGTGGATCAACCTGACCAGAAATGATTACATGTTGTGGGCCAAACTCAGGACTTCTCTCTTTGGCCCGTTTCAAAGTTAGGATTTCAGGAGCTCCAACTTTCGCAGCTGGAACCACAACCAGACACTACAGACCACCTCAGTGACATTCTCAAAGTACTAAATAAAACTGCCTAAACTTCAGCCAGTACTGGTCTTAACAGAGGAAAAGCATTAGATTTGGGGTTCTACCACACACTGAAAAAAACAGAATCACAACAAAGTGCTTGTAAAAAGAATGAAACACAGAGGAGGCAGCAATGCAAGTACTGCTTAGTGCACACATTCTACTCAATTGTTAAAAAAATAAAAATGGCCCCCCAAAATGAGCACAGGCTCAATAAGACAGTGTAGAACCCTTACATACATGGGAAACAACTCAGGTGTGACATGGACCCAATATTTGTGGATTTCTTCAGAATTATAGAGATTCTCTGTAAAGATGAAGGGTTAGAGCAGTGGGATTTCAATTCCTTGGGAGCTTTCCACATCAAATGATGCTTCTCTCCTGTACACTGCTGTCAGCAGAGCATCAAATGATGCTTCTCTCCTGTACACAGTTGTCAGCAGAGCATCAAATGATGCTTCTCTCCTGTACACAGCTGTCAGCAGAGCATCAAATGATGCTTCTCTCCTGTACACAGCTGTCAGCAGAGCATCAAATGATGCTTCTCTCCTGTACACAGCTGTCAGCAGAGCATCAAATGATGCTTCTCTCCTGTACAGTTGTCAGCAGAGCATCAAATGATGCTTCTCTCCTGTACACAGTTGTCAGCAGAGCATCAAATGATAAGGTGTCATCAGACATCATTAGTCTTCTGGGTAAAAATGTGGGAATTATGCAGAGATTTATTTCCTTTACAGTTAAAAAATCCAATGTGAGCAAGTTAAAAGGCAACTGTAAATTGAGTTGTAAGTCTCTTGATAAATTGGTCAAAACTGATTATGATAAATCATGATAAAGGAACATTGTAGTACCAGTAGGGAAAACACTTGTGCAGACTATCTCCCCTCCCCTCCCCCAACCTGAGTTCATTATTCAATAGCCAACCAAATAAAAATACTTTAATACATCACACAAAAACAGACAAAATTAAAAATGCTGGTATGCAATAATGAACACAGCAAAAAATTCTCAGGTAAAAATAAACTGGGCAAAAATCACTTTTTTTCTGCAATATCCAAATGTATGGAAAAGAACGGATCACTTTGAAGGTAAAAGAAAAATCCACTCAACAATCACATAATTCAGTAAATCTGTCAATCAATCAAATGACTGACGTGTGTGTGCAAACACAAGGATGAAAAACTTTTATTATCCACAACACTTCACTTTAATATCGTCAAAATACACTTCTGTACATATTAACTCAACAGCACATATATTCTCTCTCTCTCTGTCTATCTCTCTCTCTCTCTCACACACGCACACACACACACACAAACACGCTTCACTGCCAGCACAAGAGGACAAGAACAGTGAAGAGCATTTTGCTCTGGGAGCACTGACTGGCTGACTAGATTATGCCTCAACACTCCGCTTGTCCCTTCCAGTCCTTGCAGCTCCGTCTCACTTGCAGCACTGTGCCTTTCTCTTTTTCTCAAAGAACTGTGAGTTCTCTCGCTGCACCTCTGCACAGCAAAACATGCAGCATCATACAACACCATGAATAATAAACTATAATGTTCTCTTTCACAGGCATTAAAAACTCACATCTACAAACAATAACACAAGCAATTTAAAATTTTCCGTTTTCCATTCACCCCCCCCCCCCACCCCCACCCCATTCCTTCTGTGCACCCGTGTGTGTGTGTGTGTGTGTGGTGTCAGGATATATTATGTCTATACTTATACATTATTTTTCAGTTCTATGGTATACATTTCTGTCGACCTGGCAAAGCAATGTGCTCATCCTGCTGGTGAGACACAGCGCTATAGAAATGACCATTATCATTTTCCCCACTTACATTACTTTATAGTTATACTACTCTTTCTTTTGTTTCTCCTCCCAACGATGGCTAACGGGATGGTGGTTAACAAATCGGTTGGTTCCAGACCTAATGTTACTGGTTTTGCTGTTGATTGGGGAGAGTAACATTTCTGGCCTATTGTTGGAAGTCCCATATTATATCTCTGTGTTTGGCCTGATCTGACTTAGGTACAGTTTTACATGTGAAAAAAGTTCTGAAATGTGAATTGATTCGTGGCGGAGTTTGGTTATCCTAAGGCAACCCTGTGTGGTTGACCGGACATTAAAATTCCAGCTACTGACTACCTTCTGCAAAATGAAGCCTGTACATATACACAATCAGCAGTTCACTTCATGTTCTTGATTTTGACAGGTTATGGGGGAGGGCACAGGAGAATGTAGGAGGAACGAACGAACAATTTTGTTTATTAAGGAGGACAACAGAATAAGTAAAATACTTTTTTTTACATCCAGCTCTCAGGCAAATAATCCAAAACAAAATATAAACTCAAAATCAAAACATCATGTTAACTAGAGAGACAGAGAGAGAAAAAATAATGGGAGTTCCATTGTACAGCTAAAACCTGCCCCCAAAGTGAACACAACTCACGTATGGAGCTGGTTCCTGTGCCGATCTGCTTGGCAGGAGCAGTTGAGGCATCCAATTCCTTCAGCAGGTTAACGTCAAACACCAGTGACACCACCCGTATGAAAAACTCCTGAACGTTGAAACCTGTAAATTAGATTGCCACGCTGAGGTCACAGGCTCCATAATATGTGTGAAAAACTAGGTGTATATCAATCCCTGTGAATCCAATAACACTCAAGGGTCACTAATACCTGTGAACCCAGATTTAATGACCCATATCACTGATGCCATCATACACACACACACACAAATTCCACTGTAAATGGTACTAAGCCTTGAATACCTGACTACACATTCTGGTGCAGATTCGCAACAATCCAATCGGCAATCTGGGAAACCCAGGGAATCCCAGCCACATGATCAGTGGGGTAACTGGTGACATAGAAGCTAGCTAGCAAATGGTATTGGTTTTTTAAAGGACTTCCGTAGTCTTTGGGAGCTCTAAAACTCAATAAGTCAAATAACTGCAGTTTTCAATGTGTGTCAGATCTCCACACCAAGATGATCTCCCTTTCTCATTCAAGGGAGAGAAAAAAAACAGCGGCTAAGTATACCTGTTTTAGAGGAAGTGGGCCAAAACTCCGCCCCCAAGTTCTTTGCCACAACCATGGCACGAGCTTCAATTTCAGGATAGGCAGCATCTGACTGAAAAAAAGAAGAAAAAGAAATTGAGATTTCTATGGGCCCTGTCAGTGTCACAGCCTTACAGCTGCTTTACAATAGAAAGCAACCTACTACTGTACTAGTACTAACTAAACTCACATGACAGACCTGCAAAGCTTCTTATCATTATTAATATTGATGATTTTTATATAGTGATATTCTCTGCTCTCATGCAGACTCACTACATTCATGCTGCATGGGATTCTAAATGAGATACTGTAGCTTTTTATATCATATTTTTAAATAGCCACTGAAGTGATGTACTTAGTTACATGGCTGGTGCCACATGAAAGTGCTGTCATCTGTACACCATACAGCCGTGCACCAGTTTTCAGTGTTATTTCATTCGACACCGCAGACATAGGATGCACCTGTATCCTGTTACCCACCTTTCTGGCAGAATGACAAGGCTCTTTTTCCATTGTCATTATTACATGAAATAAAATGTGTAATGCTACACGTAAAATGATAAAATTCAGAAAGCAAATTAAGGTATCCAACACAATCTCTTCCATATGCATACATGATATAGCAAGGCTGTAACATTACAAATCATGACAAACTGCATGAAAATTATGAAAGGAAAATTGGGTAAAAGGAAGCATACTGAATCATTGAATTAAGGATCACCTTAAGCATCATCACTATCACTGTAGTTATCATAATCATTGTCCTTACCACAGTCATCACTACATGCATCATCGCCATCATTATTATCATCAGTAGCAATCCTCATCACCATCAATCATTCACAATACATGCTTGCTGAGTTACTATTCAATAAAAAACAAAAACAAAAACGATCACAGTATAGTTACCAGCAAGTCTCGCTTTGTTCCTATCAAGAATTTGATTGGATCATCAGCATTCTCTGACGCCTCTTCCATCCACTTGGGTACATTCAGCAATGACCCCTCATCTGTGAGGTCAAATGCCACAATCACAACTGAAAGCAAAAAAAAAAAAAAAAAAAAGACAATTACAAACCCACCATTGCATAAAAGTATCCTCAAAACTGACCACCTCAAACTAAACCCTGTGTTGTTGGGAACCAGTACAACTGGAAGCAAGGAGAGTTCTAGCTCAGTCTTTGGAACTCCATCAAATCCAGAACAGCTTGAAAGAGCTGTCCACCAAACCTTGTACAGTTGGAAGAAATGGGTGTATTCCTCCTTTCTTTCTGCATGATAATGTAGACACCTTGATCATCAAGGAACTCACTCTATAACACAGCCACCAAACCCTATATGGTGGGAAGAAAGGGGTTAGCCACCAAACAGTTAAAAGATCAAAAAGGCATCCATCAGACCCTTACAGTTTGAGGAAAAGCATGTCCACCAAACCCTACAGAGTTGGAAGAAATAGGTGTCAATCAAAACAAGTTCCACACCCTGTACAACTGGAAGACTGTATGACAACCAGCCAACTGCTGCACCCCCCCCCCCCCCCCCCCCCCCCCACACACACACACACACACACAGCAAGCTACCTTCCAGCTACAACAATTCTAATAACTTTTCACATTTCATTCCAAATTACTTGGTAGAAAAAGAAGATGACAACAGCAACAACAGATTTCCACTCACTGTTGGCTCCTCTGTAGTAAGAGGCTGCTATACACTTGAATCTCTCCTGACCTGCTGTGTCCCATCTGCAGACAGCAATGAGAGAGGACATGAGCATGTTGTACACAGCAATGAGAGAGGACATGAGCATGTTGTACACAGCAATGAGACAGGACATGAGCATGTTGTACACAGCAATGAGAGAGGACGTTGTACACAGCAATGAGAGAGGACATGAGCATGTTGTACACAGCAATGAAAGAGGACATGAGCATGTTGTACACAGCAATGAGAGAGGACATGAGCATGTTGTACACAGCAATGAGAGAGGACATGAGCATGTTGTACACAGCAATGAGACAGGACATGAGCATGTTGTACACAGCAATGAGAGAGGACATGAGCATGTTGTACACAGCAATGAGAGAGGACATGAGCATGTTGTACACAGCAATGAGACAGGACATGAGGATGTTGTACACAGCAATGAGACAGGACATGAGGATGTTGTACACAGCAATGAGACAGGACATGAGCATGTTGTACACAGCAATGAGAGAGGACATGAGCATGTTGTACACAGCAATGAGAGAGGACATGAGCATGTTGTACACAGCAATGAGAGAGGACATGAGCATGTTGTACACAGCAATGAGAGAGGACATGAGCATGTTGTACACAGCAATGAAAGAGGACATGAGCATGTTGTACACAGCAATGAAAGAGGACATGAGCATGTTGTACACAGCAATGAGAGAGGACATGAGCATGTTGTACACAGCAATGAGAGAGGACATGAGCATGTTGTACACAGCAATGAGAGAGGACATGAGCATGTTGTACACAGCAATGAGAGAGGACATGAGCATGTTGTACACAGCAACAAGGAAGGAAATAAAGATACTGTACACAGCAATGATGAAGGAAAAGAGCTTGTATGTGTTATGAAAGCTGAACAATAATAATATTTCTATAACATGGTATCTTACTGACAAGGGTGAGCATACCATGCTTTACAAACTGAAAAAAATGTATACATAAAACCTCATAATATATATATACATCACACCCACACAAAAGGAAGAAGATAGATTCTGGGTGTGATGTATATATATATGAGCCTGTGACAAAAGGTGCTCCCGCTTAACCTGGGTATGTTTGTATACTCCTATTTATTTTCGTCTTACTACAGTTACACGAAACTGTGGTTGCTTTTATTCAGTATGCATTGATGAGTAGTTAAAGCAAAAATTGGCAGCTTTGGTCACCAAGAGGAGGATTAAAAACAAAAATACTTGATGAAAATTGACGAAAAGCGGCTTCCGGAAAGTGGGACAACGTGGGTTGTTTGACTGCAGCTCAAAACAGCAACTAACCAGCTGAACTATTCTTCACAACTTGTACACCATTTGACTGCTGAATAAACTAAATTTAGTATCCAGTCGAATTGCAAGCCATGCGTGACGTTTCATAACCAAAAAAACGAAATTGAAAATACACTGGCCGTTTGTAACGGACTGTGTCCAAATTTCCGGTAAGTTTAAAGATCGTCTGCTACCGTCCGCCATTGCATTCACTGCGGACCTTCGCTTCTCTTATTTGCATATATCAATTGCACACCGAAAGCAGTCGATGTTTTTTACTGAGGGCATTTCCGTGTTTCATTTTTTTTACCCAGAAGTAAAAAATCTAAAACTCTGTCCATTTGTTACAAACGACCTTTTGCAAATTTTATCGACATCGCAAACATTTAATTACTGCTGACCGCTTCTAAAACTACCACTGGCCTTCCTGTTGACATCACATGGCCGCTTGTCGCTGACAATGGTTTCGACGAAGGGGTGGCGGTGAGTTTTCGGACTGTGTCCGGTTATTTTGTTTTGTTACGAACGACCCACATAATTGTCGAATTTCTGTCCTCATCATATATTTTCCCAAACAAATGCTTTCTTAGCCACTAGTAAGTGATATAAATGGCCTTGGTAGTGTGCTTTGTTTACTTCATCGTATTATGGCGGGAAGGGGGCAGTTTCAGATTGTGGACACAGTTTGTGACTGTGTCACGTGTGTCCAGGTGTCTTTTGTTACGTTAGTCTGCAGTCCGTCTATGTCTGTAATTATTGCTGATTTAGCTAAGCGGTTGATTTAAAAGTTGAAATGGCTCACAGCTTACCTTTCAAGTGGTTGTTTACAAACTTTTACGTCCGAATGGAGGCTTGTGCATATTAAACAAGTATTCTGTAAACTTTGTAGCAGGTGAACGTAACATGGACACAGTGCTACCCCCCGTCCCCCTTTCCTTTGTTTTGCAGTCTTATTTTTGTTTCCTTTCCGCATTAAATGTAATAGTTGACTTGCCACTGTAAATTTATTTTTATTAACTGTGCATCAAGGCCGACTTTGGGGGCCAGTGGAAGGGTGGTGGGGGGGGGGTGAAGATTTTCTTACAATTAAATTTATTATAAACATTTTCACTGCTCGTATAAATAAAGACCTTTGGTATGTAAGTGCACTTGAGGATTGTTACAGTCCAAAGTACATGAAGCATTTTTCTGTTTTCCTTTTTTACATACCGAAAAATTTAATACAGGTACCTGACTTAAAGATGCCATACTTTATGACCTGATCGCATTTTTAATGTGTTGTTGTTTTTCTTTTAGTTTTAGTAAGCATGCATTAGATGACATCTGTCTGTCCCTGGTATTCAAGTCTGTATTAAATTATGTTACTTTTGATAACTGTGGCAGGTTCTGGAAGTGTGCCAAGCAGAAAATCATGTATGGATCCAGTTCTTCACACACAAAAAGGAAGCATGTTCTTCAAGCCCTCACCACCGGACTTATTGGGATTTCTTGATTGCAAACAGAAAAAAAGTTTCTCTGACACTGAGTGCAAAGTGAGGCAGCAGTTTTTCACTGACAGTGATTGACAGACAGGTTTAGTTTGAAAGGATGTCGTTTTTGTGTGTGTGTGTGTGTGTGTTTTTGTGTGTGTTTTTTTGGGGGGGTTCTTGTCCTAAAGTTTTAATGTGATCTGCATGTTCAGAAAGTTGCTCCTTTAACCTGTCATATCATACTGTTATTGTGCCTAGATTCACTACAGTTGTGTACTGTTTGTTCAGTCTGGGTGAAACAGTATCTTGGTTTTCATAGACTGTGTCCACTGCCATAGTGTTACGTTCGTCCACTTAAACAAGTTGGAATGTGTGAATATGCCTCCTGCCTTGCATTTTTTTTGCATTTATCATTACAGTGTATACTATGAAATAAAGTGTTCCTTGTTTGAAAACTTTACTGAAGTTGTTCTGTGTTTGAAATGATTATTTGTAGCACTAGATTCTTGAGCGCAAAATTTGGACACCATGATTACATATTACTTACATTTAAAGCAGAATTTGTTTGTCCTGCCTGCTCTGATTTTATTACTAGCAGCTACTTAAATGCACCAGAAGCATTAAAATTGCATACAAATGGTTTTACTCTGTATTATTATGACATTCACTGGGTCCATTGTTACAAACATCCACACCTGACGTGACCCCAGTTTTGATGCCATACAGCACACACTTGGATCAAAACCATTTTTTGATGATGGAAATAGTTACTTGAAACATACTACTTTCTAATGGTAAGACTGAAAACAGCTTACTAGGAGTTTGATTTTGAGGCAGTGTGTCCCACTTTAGATCACGACCTTTTGTCACAGGCTCATATATGGTACTGTTGTGGTACTGTTTGTAGAGGTGAGTTTTTAATGCAGTTTTGAAGGCATGGGAGGACTGAATGTGACGGATTTCAGAACAGAGAGAATTCTGTTGCTTTGAAGCACAGTACAAGAAAGAGCCAAGAATAAGGCACATGCAACCCCACCCCACACACATGGCTCTCTCTCTGACTTCTAAAATAGGGCACAAAAGAGAGAGGGAGCTGCACATGCATGCACACACACATGCATGTACACACACTTGCTCTGACATGGCTTTCTCTCTCTCATAAGACTAGAGGGAGAAAGCCATGTTAGAGAATGTGTGTGTAGTTAGACACTTACATTTGGACACTCACAGACACTTACATTTGGAGTGTGAAAGGAATAGAGAGGACGCTGAATTTCTCCACTTCAAAGTCAACACCAATGGTTGCCTTGTAGTCCCGGTTAAAGACATTATGGCAAAACCTGTCAACAACAACTAGTTCTGAGCAACAGCAAAAACTTCCCATCATTAACTTTTGTGAAACAGTACATACTGCACTGAGGCAAGATTTTGCACATCACCCTCATACATGTATAACAGTGAATAAAATATCAACTGTTGACAGCATGCAAAAATGTCCAGTTGGTTTATCACAGTGGAAAAAAAGAAAAGAAAAAAAAGAACAAATGTACAACAACGAAAAGGTCAATGAACTGAAAAAGACCTGTCTTAGGAACAGCTGACTTCTGGACCAAAAAAAAATCCCTTTACATTTAGTTTCTGAAAGTATTTTATTTTGTTTCTTTATTTTCCATATTGTGGTGGAAGGGGGGGGGGGGTCACCAGTGTCTCACAGTTCTTGACATTGTCCGGGAGAATATTCTCAATATAATAAAAATTCTGAGATCTGAACTTGAAAATAACTAGTTTAGTTCTATGACATAATTTGGTCTACTCTAAGATTCTTTGGGAAGGACATGGAGAAACTGAGCATGATCTGAAGTTGCAAATGGAGGTATAAATAGCATACACATGTACTTACAGTGAACAGACTAATGCACATGTACACAAACACACTCACACACATGCCACACAGTGTCATGCACACCCATTCCCTCACCTGTTGACCAAACATGTTTTGCCCACTGCAACATCCCCAACAATGACAGCTTTGCAGATCTTCAGTCTGTCAAGCCAAAAAATGAAGTGAAAAATATCAAAGCAAACAACACAAACATGCCCCCCATACAGCTGACAGGTGACAGATCCACAGAAAAGGAAAAAGCATGTTATATAAATTCATTATCACCACCACTCAAGAGAAAGGGGAAAAAATGAAGATAATAAATTCTCTATCACCAGTATTTAAAAAACAAAGTAGACAACATTAAATTCTTTACCACCACCGCTTGAAAAAAAATGTATACAGTAAATTCTCCATAATCACTGCTAGCCAGTACATTCTATATCACCATCAAGCAAAAAAGAACATGAAAAAAACAAAAAAGAGGAAAATATCATATCTTGATATAATTTCATTACCCAGACAGCTAAGTGCTAGTTGCTCCCTAATTCCAGTGGAATTTTGACCAGATTTTCCCATGGCAACATTCTTCCACTGCTGTGGGATTTTTAATTATGTGCACATCGTATAGCAACTAATGTAATATCATAATAATAATGTATATTTTAATTATGTGCATATCTTATAGCAACTAATGTAATATAATAACTGTAGTACATTTATCATGCATTCATCAATGCCCTAAGTGCTCACATGATACATATTAACCTAAATGCAGTATTCTATACACACATAGAGTACAATCATACTGAAACAATTTACATAAGGTATTATATGGAAACACACACATACTGGACAATGATTTTTCACCTCATCCAAAAGCAATCACAACCCCATGGCCAAAGAATGGGGGAGAAGGCTGCTACAGAAACCTGGGATCAAACCCACACCCTCTCAATCCAGTGCTATCTTCACTTACCCCCACCCCCTTCCTTTTCCACAGACAGTGCTCCGCAAAAAAGGTTTAATTAGGTAGGTGCTGATGGTTAGCACAATAAAATGAACACAAAAGAACGGGGAAATGTGTTACGCCATTCAATGGTATTGTGCTTCACTCACCCGACCCTTCCTGTGCGGTTCTCGGCGCAGGCAGCTTTGACCTTGGGGTGAAACTGGATGTTCTTGTAGGGGCTGGCGTCCAGGTGGTAAGGCTGAGGGAATGAAAATGTGCATTGCTGTTGAGCAACACGGCAGCTGGGTTCATTCAAAGTCAACACAGACACACAGTCACACGCACAAAGGCACATGGGTGTATGTATATAAATATGCACATAAATACATGTATGCATACATACCCACAAACACAGCAGTGTTAAGAAGAACACTGAATGATACTCATGGACATGGTTGATTCACCTTAGGTTTAGGGTATGATCTATTCACTGTAAATATTCCTGTGCTAACAGCCTCACCTGAGGAAACTGTGTGATGACCCGATCTTTAGGCACAGCAGAAAGCATAGTTCTTGCAGATGACATTTTCTGTCTTGGCATCAAACTCATCCACTTCACCCCCTGCCCTCAACCTGCAACAAACAGGAAGAGTAGATCAGTGGGAGGGCAGAGACTGTACAACAAATCAGGAAGAATAAATCACCTTCAGGGCACAGACTGCATAACAAACAGGATGACCAGATCAGCTTAAAAGCAAAGACTGCACAATAAACATGAAGAGTAGATCCATCAGCTAGAGGGCAGTTTATCTGTTTGGTCCAGCATGTCAAAGACAGTACATTCACAGGTGTATCTGAAAATGGATCATTGGATATTGAACATCAACACAGACATGATAGTTATGTCAGTCTGATATTCCATTCCAGTTCTCTAGGTTTCACTTTCAGACATCAAAGACGGCTAAGCCTCTGGACACACTTTGCTGCCTTCAAGTTCATGTCTGCTTCTCAGCTATACTGCAAGTGCCAGGGAGATGAAAATCCACACCCTAGATGGGGGGGGGGGGGGGGGGGGGGACATATTCATTGCTTAACTTATGGAGTTCCTGCATTCCTCTTATTTTGTTCTGAATCACCAAGCTGCTGTGTTCATATAAATCTAACAATATAAAATGCTCATGATCCACAGTGGGATGCAGGCAGTACAGATTTTACTAGGCCTTTGTATGGAGATATATATATATATAATATATATGCCCCAGGCTCTTAAAAGATGAACAGTGGGGTTCTGTTCATTCTGATGAGAACAAAGGTTTTAGAAAAAGCAGTCTGAAAAAGAGGGGTGTTCTCTCCCTCTCTCTTGGGGTGTCAGAAAGATTCTGAGAGAAAAAGAAGAAGAAAAAAAGCAATCAAGTGCACAAGGTATCAGGCAAAAAGAGGGTCAAATATGGGCATATTCAATTTATCCTAGACATGAATCATGATATAAACTTTTTTTTCAAATGAAGGGACACAACACTTCACATGGTAATCGTTCTGCCAGTGATTTTTTTATTCAGCCCATTGTGACAATAACACCCCAGTGTCAGTGGAGGGTGGGGAGTAGGGGTGAGGAAAGCAGGATGTCAACACTCTCCAGGCTTCCTGTCCCAGATACTGGGCA
The DNA here is from genome assembly GCA_963584105.1 of Alviniconcha strummeri. Lineage (NCBI taxonomy): Eukaryota > Metazoa > Mollusca > Gastropoda > Provannidae > Alviniconcha > Alviniconcha strummeri. The sequence continues at coordinate 15,976,564 of OY757552.1, forward strand.
TGTGTGCCACTGTGTGTGTGTGTGTGTGTGTGTGTGTGTGTGTGTGTGCATGCATGTGTGTGTATCTCATCCCAAGAGTTAAACACTGAGCATGCTACTGTCAACCTGACTAAACACAGAGAAAAAGACAAACTACCTGAATCTGAACTCACAACCTCTTGACCTAATTTCCAGTGTTGTTAGCTTTTATTTTTACAGTGTTGTTAGCTCTTAGTCTTACAGTCTTTGCAATGTCACTTTCTAGTTGTCTAATCAAGAAGCAATTGCACCACATGCACCTGGCATGGGCTCATTACTTTTATTAGTTTTAACTGTAAAACTGGTTTTATTTTACATTGTATAGATCTCTTCTTTCATTTAAGGGCCCACAATCAACATGTTGATTATTCTGGCATTCCAAGCAATGCAAGGTCACACAATCAAAGTCACACGGCAGGTCAGACTTAATACTCCTATGTGGGTGAAAGGTTTTTTGTTTTGTTTTTAACACTGGAGCTGATGATGAAAGGCCACCACCCAACCCCAACCAAAAAATTGGGGGGGGGGGGGGGGGGGGGATGGTCTTAAAAGAGTGATTTATTGGAACAAGGTTCAACTTCATGAAAAGATAAAGAGTGAGGTTTGACAGGTCCTGAACAAGAGATAGTCTCTCATGATTGTTGTTTTTCTTTTACTTCTACTGTTCTAGGTCCCAAGTTTTAACTATGAAGTGATTTATTCACCCATGACTGATTATCAAAGATCCATGACTGTTGGCCTACGCTCCCCAACATGCTTTTGTGTGTTGGTGTTGCTTTTAACATGTATCATTTGTGTGTTGGTGTTGCTTTTAACATGTATCATTTGTATGTTGGTGTTGCTTTTAACATGTATCATTTGTATGTTGGTGTTGCTTTTAACATGTATCATTTGTATGCGAATTGCAACAGAAAGCACAATGCACAAGATGGGTCTTGAGGTTATCAGTGCAATGACCATACTTGTGTTTTACAGTGTAATATTAATACACAGAGTCAAGGGCATGTGCTGTATAACAATATACTACCACTGGCATTACACAAATTGTCCATGGGATTTGTACCTGGTTGGTTAATGCACTGGACCATACATCCTGTGGCCAAGGTTTCATTCCTGGATGTGACAGGCTGAAAGACTTTTCTCAGTCAACACTTGTGCTAGTCAATACAACTTTATAAGTTGTAATCAACACTTGTGCTAGTCAATACAACTTGATCAGTTGTAATCAACACTTGTACAAGTCAATACACTTTATAAGTTGTAACTGTCTAACACAGTATGCATTATCACATCATTCAGCATGTTAAAAATCCAATGGCCATCTCTTCATAAGAGAAGACCTTACACAAGTTACAGCCAGTGGTATGGAAACACAGAAAACACATGAAAGCATCACTAGCAGAATAATCATGAATGATGATCGTGACCACTCCTACTCCTTCTTCATGGTAGTGTGAAGACCTCTGAGGGTAGATTACTTTATCCATTATCTGAGTTGTCTGTAAATTGTGTGAATAGTATACTGGTGTACAGGCATGTGTGTGTGTGTGTGTGTGTGTGTGTGTGTGTGTGTGTGTGTGTGTGTGTGTATATATATACACTGAAAATGGTCTTTCCAGACAAGATTTTGCACTTTACTCTTTAGTTTATTGTCATTATTATTACAGGAAGATTATACAGTGTAAGCATGCAGGGGTTGAACCCAGTAAAAGTATACATGTAGTTTACTGTTCCATTAAAAACATGGGTCAGGTGGGGCTTGCTCAGTGGGCCACACCCAGCCTTCTTCTGTTTCTTCTGCCATGTTACTTTAAGCCCATTCTTCTCGACTTATTAGGGACGGGGAAGGGGAAGGAGGGGTCAGGGTATCTATAAATAGCTCATCCCTGCGCTCCAACCCATAAAGAACGTCAGCCAAGCCAGAACAACAATTTTTTTAAGGTTTCTTCCTTGAACAAAAGCTGGATGGATTAACAATTTTTAATGTATGCTGCCCTCATTACAGGCCCATTTACAGCTGTGAGCAGGTGGTCGTCATTTTTTATCCGCAGTAAAATGTACCCCCAACAACAAAATGTATTTTTTATCCAACAGTAGGCGCCTTGCTGCCCCCCGGACATGATTACACGTACTGAAGCCAAAGCGACTCTCTCTCCCCCCCCCCCCCCCCCCCCCCCCCCATGTTTACTTTTAAGAGTTTCGTACAGTTTGTCCCTAATATGTCAACCCAACATCCGAGGACATGAAGCCCCACATCATCATCAGAACAACAATGTTAAGGAGATGGGGGCCCCGCCAGTGCAAGGCAACTTGTGTACTCCGTAACTTGCTCTTTCAACAGCTGTGCGGAAGAGGATCACAAAGACGGAGTTCGAAGGATCAGCTGTTAAGGAACAGCTCATCAACAAGACAATCCAACCAGCTACGAGAACCCAGCTTCAGCTCCCTCCTCTTGATCTCTCCTAGGCTCTAAAGCGACTTCGGCGGCTGAGGGAATGTCGGCCGAGACTGCCTACGGAGGGAGCCTGTTACACCTTGTTACACCTCCACTGTTCCAGTCTCATGCCGTGTGGCCAAAGTTGTAGTCCTGATGGAAGACGTGGAAGTTTTTAGCCCAAACCAGCATATTGCTTCGGCAAAACTGCCATTGTGTTGTGCATGCGCGCGTACTTACGTTTAGTGCCTGTATACAAACTGCCAGTTCGTCAAGTTATTACACGAAAACATTCATCACACCATCAGCTAAGGACGCCGACATCAACAATGCGGAAGTTTTGGTGAGCAGGCAGTGGATGGTGTCCCATACCCAAACCGGGGACCCCGTTCACTGGCAATGTAAACCCCTTCCGATTATCGTCCTTTCCGGTCTGAACAACATGGCACCCAAGAAGAGTACGAAACCACCAGCAAGTAAGTTTCATGTTTTTTGGTCCTATTTTATGGACTTCACGATTTTGAACATGTCATGCTTTCAGTTTAGTGAAATAGTATGACAGTTATTCATCAAAGTCACTGGCCGTGAGTCTTCGTACTTCACATTCCACCTGAAAATGGTCGGCCATGTGCATGGTCGGCAGTACACAGATTAATAATGGCGAATTCTGGTATCACATAAATGCAGTTTGCTTTAAGACTTTAGTTATTCAGTGATAATCATAATTCACAGTGACGTCTTGCAAAGTTTCAGCGCTCATTGTTCAACTTCAGGTTCAATGAAGCACATGTTTTGTAATAATCTACTATTGATTAATAATATGAAGATACAAATTACAATATATAAATGCAGAGGTTCTGCTATTATTAATAGCTAGTCACTGATTTAGAATCATGCGACAAAAGCACAGTGAGACTGCTGGAGAGTGGAGAATAATATAAAATAAAACCAATCATGAATTAATGAGAATAATACAAAATAAAACCAATCATGAATTAATGTATTAATTCATGATTGGTTTTATTTTATATTATTCTCCACTCTCCAGCAGACTCACTGTGCTTTTATTGCATGTGATTCTAAATCAGTGACTAGCTTTTTATAGTGTTTCAAATATCCACTGCAGTGGTGTTTTTACATCACTTTGTTTGGTTTTTATTTGTATCTGTTACTTGAATATGAATAACATTTTCTTTCTGTATTGTCTGAATTTGCCCTGATACAACCATCCTGGTTGACTGGGCATATAAAAAACAAGTTATTTACTGTAGTGTCAGAAAACGTAATATAATATTTGTCTGCTTAATTACTATAGTACTAATAATAATATGACTAGAACTAGTAGAAGTAGATGTTTGGTGTTCACAGTTGGTTTGTGATCAGTGTCCAGCACCTTTGCACATTACTGGAGTATTAGGGCAGTAGTGTTCTAGTAGTATTTGAGCTTTTTGGTTGATTATGACAACTTTTTTCAGAGTCTGGTACCAAAAAAACAGACAGCACTGTCAAGGATAGTGGTGCTGTCGGCAAGGCCAAGGAGAAGGCACAGCGTGCAAAGAAGGCGGTGCTCCGTGGTCGCCATGACAAACGCTCCAGGAAGATCAGGACCTCCGTTCACTTCCGTCGTCCCAAGACACTGTCATTGCCTCGTGCTCCTCGCTACCCCCGCAAAAGTGCACCCCGTGTGAACAGGTGATATATATGGTGGCATTGCATCATTCTTTTATTGTACATTTTCTTGTGGAATTGCACCTGCAAGCAGAATTTGTGTAATGTATGCAAGCATAAGTTTGCTGTTTGTGAAGTTTAATGTTCCTGCTTGTGGTGGGTAAGCAGATCTGCTCTTGTCAGTAACTGAAACAACTTTGAAGTATACTGGAATTGAATGTTGCCAGTTTCTCAGTATTGCTGCTGTCAAAAAATATTCATGGTAGGTGGACTTCCTGCTGGTTCATCAGGTCATTGCAGATTTGTACAAATCTGTTATGTTCTGACAAACTGTGTTTCACCCTGATGTAACCACCATGTTTGACTGGGCGTTAAAAAACAGTTCTCTGCATTATGTCTATCTCTGCATTGTGTAGGTATCATAAATGAAAGAGTTCGCTTCAGAAGAATTTGAAAGGGGAAAACCATACATAGCGGAAATTAAATCCAGATCTTTACAGTATATTTTACAGTAAATTACACTCTTGTATACCAGTAACAGAAATGAAACACAATGCAGAACAGAAGAATTTACATCTTTATATTTTATTTGACAAATACATGCTCATGAGAATAACGGGGGGAGAGAAAAAAAGTTATCATTAACTCACTTATTGTCAATTTTGTCTTTTCAGGCTTGATGCATTCTCATTGGTGAAGTACCCCTTGACAACTGAGTCAGCCATGAAGAAGATTGAGGACAACAACACACTCGTCTTTATTGTGGACAAGCGTGCAAACAAGCCCCTGATTAAACAGGCTGTTAAAAAGCTGTATGACATTGAGGTGGCAAAAGTGAACACGCTCATCAGGTTAGCTGCTGTTTCTGCGGGCGCTTGTTTTTTGGACTGTTAACGGTGGACTTCTGTAGAAGAGTGTAAACTGCATGGAGAGAGAAATAAATTACTTTTCCCACCAGGGCCCAGTCATCTCTCTTTCATTGTCCTGTTTGCTTTCTCTCTCTCTCACTCTGTTGCTTTTTCCTTCTTTGTCCATCTCTTTCTGATTTTCTCCGTCCCTCTTTCTTTCTCTGGCTGTCTCATATATTGGACTGGCAACTGTTCAGATGCCTTATGCCATTGAATGGGTGTGTGGTTTTATGCATATGCTTTGTGTGTGTGACCAGGATTACATTATTTTATAATTTAATATCAGTATATACTGGAAAGAAAATAAGCAATCAGTCAAAGGTACCAGCTGTTGTTTTGTTGGACTGTTTAAAACAAAGTGCACACAAAAACAGCAACAGCACAGTGAGAGTGCATGTGTCATATTTTATGTGTACTAGATGGGAAAAGGAGTGTTGTGTTTCTGTAATGTGTGCATGTGTTCTAGACAGGGCAGGAAGCGGGGTGGTTTCTGGTAGAGCTCTATTAGTGGTTTAGATGGCCATGTATTTGGCCAGTTACAGTGACTGACTGACTGATTTCCATAACCCCTTTCAGCACCCTGAAGATGACATGCCAGCTTGAATTTCTGTTACACAGTGAAATGGCATTGAACTTTAACAGTATGTTGGCACACGCCTGGAAGTTTGAAGACGTCTGAGATTATAATATGTGCCTGGAAGTGTGACGAAGGGGTGTGTTGCCATATCTTTGCCAGGTGCCATGAGGTGGTGACAAAAAGAATCCATGTGTTTCAGGCCTGACGGTGAAAAGAAGGCGTACGTGCGGTTGATGCCAGATTATGATGCACTAGATGTCGCCAACAAGGTGAGTTTCACACCACTGTAAGTTGGTATTTCAGTTTACGCCCCAGCAGCTGCTGAGAAAAATGTGTACCTTGCACAGTTGCAGCCAGCTGAATGGTCTTGTAAACCTAAAAGTTGCAACACTTGGAAGAAATGGTCTGGTTTAGAAATGATCAGGGAAGTTACAGCAACTGCTGGACATCAAAATCTGAGCGGCTTCATAACTTCTTTTCTCACGCCAGACAATCAGCTGAGCAAAGCTCAGTTTTAATGTCCCAGAAGTTCTGTGGATTATACTCCTTTTGGCCAGAATGCTGCAACAAGTTTTCAAATTACTGAATGAAGATTGTGTTGTACCACCTTGCGCTTCAGGTATCTGTGGTTCATGCTTACATGTGTAGTTATTGTACACTTCACTGAGGCCCATCCTGGTAACTATTGACACTAGCCTCTGTGAGGTTGTGTTGATGGGGGAAATGGCTGAAGATACATGGGTATGGTAAAAGGCTGCTTGCGCACTGGTGGAAAAGAAAATGGCTGAGTGAAGTTGTACTGGTGGGAAGACTGGTTGAATGAAGTTGTTTTGATGGGAGAAAGAGTTGGTTCAAGTGGACTGGAGGGAGAAAGGGTTGGTTTGAGTTCCATTTCTTTGGAAAATGATTGATTGAGGTTGGGGGAAATGGTTAACTGAAGGACCGGTAGGTATGTTTCTCATGAGTACTTTAGAATTTTCCAGTCCCCCATGTGGAGCTAGACTTGTGTTCATCTCTCATTCCTTTTCTTGATTTGCATGGCATGGTAGTTATTTTGCTTTTTCTGTTTTCTGTTTCAGATTGGTATCATCTAAACATTGGATATGACTGCGTTCTTAATAAATTTGGTGTCACTGTACAAAGTTGGAGGTTTTTGTCTTCTGTGAAACAGTTGTGGACATATATGTGTGAAAGCTGACAGTGGTACATCTGTTGAAGAGCATGATGTGTAAACTGTGCATTCCAGGAATGATTGAATGTATGCTTAGCTCATGACAACAACAATGAATGTGTGCTTAGCTCATAACAACAACAAAACAGCCAACACTATAGTAGCTCTTCCTCCACCACCCCACACCTCAAGGTAAAATCTGGTTTGGCATGTGTATCCAGCTAACAAGCAAGAGTATGAGTACACTCACTACTTGGTATGATTGTGTACAATTAATATGAAAGTTGCTCAAATGATAAGGTTAAAGAAACCTGTGGAGCAGGGGTTTTTTCTGGTTGAATAATTTGTGTTATGCTTGTTACATTGTATGTATGGTTCTTTAGTTGAAAACTTAAATTTCCATGAATGATGGAAATTGTGTCCAGTCCTGTATAGCAGGACACCACACTTAAGTGCAGGGCAAGAGCTTTTCTGTATGCTCACAATCAGAACACAAGTCTTCTTGCTTTGTATTAAGATTTTTATTTAAAATACATTTTAAAAAAACAAATTAGAACTAAAAGCCAACGTCTTTAATTTTGGGGTCAGTGTAAACAATTTTACCCATGATCTGACCTGTTGTAAACAGGCACATCACATCTATTTACCCATGATATGACCTGTTGTAAACGTACACACCACAATCAACCCCACTTTTAAGTATGTGCATCTCTAAATGAGATGTAAACAACACGCATCGACTTAATAAAAAATATATAAAATTGTCAAATTTATGTTAATGTCAGGAGTATCTGGGCTCTTGAATAAAACAAAATGCCTTTGATATCACAGGTTTGTGTATCACAGCCTCTGCAAGTAAACAGACCATAAACAGTCTGAAAGCAACACTACTTGATTTGAGCAGACCATAAACTGAAAACAACACTAGACACCACAAACTACAAAGCACATGATTGGTGCTGATCAAACATGTTGATGTAGTCTGCTGGTGTAGTTGTATATTAATCGGGGTCACATGTTCTTGTAATGCTCATTCCATGCCTTACCCAGAGCCTGCCCCATTTGTGCCAACAATAAATAGTGCCCCTCTCACCTCGTCAGATTCATTCTCAAAGATAGCTACAAAAGTTGGAGATCTCATGCTGGTTTGAGTGACAGCCAGCAAACCCCTTCTTTTTAGCCAAGCACATCAGTATGAGATATTTATTCAAAAATGTGCCTCCATCCATGACAATAACTCACTCATGATCAAGTCACATTTTGATATTTTCACATACATTGTATCAGACCAACAACAAACTTGCACTAATTTATTATGCATCTTTAATGTTGTGTGTCTGAAAACTGGAAAGCCAGTAAAACCTTACTGTTGTGTGTTAAGATGGGTTTTGGATGCAAATCCTTATGTCGGTGTCCACTCGTGTAAACTGAACCAGTAAAAAGGTACTGCTCCTGCCAAAAAGAGATTGAATGGAAGGAGCAGGTATATATCGCCTATCTTGAAATTGTCACTGCCACTTTCAATAGTGCTGACAAACACAATCTGCTTTAGTGTCTCAATACAGCCTGGTTGCATGTTGTCTGATGTAACTTAATTTTTGCACATGCCAAAGAATTCTTGTAAAAAGGATGAGGAGATGATCAAGTAACCACTTTAGCTTCTGATGCTTCAAAGTAGTCTAGTTCAATTCTCTGACAGGTGCTTTGCGAAGGTGGGGTGTACACTCGCTCAAGCGGCGTGGAGACTGCAAACTGTCCTTTCTCTTTGAGCACGCGGTGCTGATGACGCACAAAGGGTGTCACGTCTGTGATGCTGACAATCCACTCAGTGGTGTACCGTTTCAGGATCTGCAGACAAAAGATGGGTGAAACGACCATGGAATGATTCACTTAGGCAGCAGATAGGAGTTCTTTCATTTAAACTTTTGAAATTTCTCTTGTGTTGTAAGAACAGTACTTTGCTGAAAAGTTGAAAGAAATCTGCATAAACTCAAAAACTACCATGCCATTCTCAGTCTTAGTTGATGCACCCTCGAACTGGCCTAGCATCAGTGTCTGGAGAGAACCCCAAATTGTAATGCAAATGTTAAATAATAATAATGTACATTTATCATGTGCTCATCAAAGCGCTGAGTTATCTTTGTTTTAATTTTGAGACTGGTAGTAGTACACAGAAAATGTTTTTCAATCTGTGATGATATGCCCTGTCTAGTCAGGATGCTGCTGTGCATGTTAAATAATGACATTCTGACACAGTGTCATTTTTAAATTAAAAATCAACTGATTTTTTATGGACACTTTCAGTACCCAGACATACTGGACAATCTAGGTGAGTCTTCTGCTGGCATCAGTCTATGTAAGTCACTTGCAAACAAAGGCAATCTCAGCATTGAAGAGTGCACAAAAGAACAGTACAGGTCTGTCACCCTGCCATTATTCTGAATTTTAAGACACTGGGAAAAAAACTTTGGCTAAATAAATCAAGAAGATGGTCAGTGGTTTAACATGCTGCACTGGTAATCCAGTGAAAGCAGTACCCAGTCAAGACCAGATGAAGAAGCATTTTTCAGTCAACACATGTAGAATTGTCAGTGATCGCATTCATGAGCACAGCATGTATTAAATACCATTGCACACATTAAGCATCCTGTGTCCACCTGTCAATAACACTTAGATGACCTAACAGCTGGTCTAAATGACAACACACAAGTAACAATAGCGAGTAATCAAAATGATAGTTGAGGCTACTCCTAACTGAAGAACATTTGCAGTCAGGTTCACCATGACATACATCATTTTTTAGTCCCAGCTGAATGGCACGTCGAGTGAGGTTGTCTCCAACAGGTGAGTGGTCTGGGTCCCATTGCAGTCGCACATCACACTGTGCCAAACCCTCGCTTTTTTGCAGCTGTAACAAATGCATTCACATACTTCATAATTAAATTCCGCTGATTGAAATAGATAAGCTTGAACACATGCACAAATATAAAAGAACAAAACCTGACAGAGATAGCATCAACTGAGGTACACTGCACAATTGCTAAGATTATACCGATCAAGAAGAGCCATTTTTCCAGTGTCATGTCCACGACTGGTGTGATCATTGTTAGTTCAAGTGGTGTAACTCGTGTAATCTTAACAGTACTAACATTACACGAGTTATGCCCCTTGGACCACTAACGTTTTAATTGCAATGCCCCAGGTTTGTCAGTGAGCGTTGTGACCTGTATATATACACACACACAGTATCTATCACTGATGTGCCTCCCACCTTACCCTGCAAGTAAGTGCTGCAGCGAGAATTTGATTAAATCCATCTAGTGTGATCCTGACGGCCAGCACTCGTTCCTGGTTTCGCTTGGTGGCCCAGCCACAGCGGTACATCATCCACAAGAAATTCGTCTTGATCCACGACATCCGCGTCAGGCTGAACCCTCCACCTCCAAACCTGCACAGGACAGGACAATGTGAACAGAAGTGAGGGGTCAAATTCGCCACAGCTAAATCTGTTGTAATGACAATAACAGTGATCCAAACACATTAGTAGTTAAAACGAACACTAACATTAATAGGACCGATACAAAACCTGTGCACATTTTCAGGGTAAGCTCCTTTTTCAAAGCAATGAAACTGCAGATGGTGAGTGAAAATATCATATTTATTCAGTTGCAGTTTATGGAATGCCTGGAGTGTCTTTATGAATGTTGGCATCACAGTGACATGTGAGTGAAATAGTAATGATGTTAGGAATATTATGTTGATAAAGTTAGATGACACTGAAGAGAGAGGAAAAGCTAAGCTTTGGAATATGAGTGGATGCAAAGAGAAGAGTCTGAAAAACACAGTTCCAAACATCCCATGGGAGGAATGGGAAAAACTGGAGTACCCAGGGGAAAACCCTATAGCATTCTTTTCAACTGTGTGTTCAGATCTCCTTTCAGAATAGTAGCAGGGAACCTTGTTTCAGATTTGTTTAGTAACAGTGAGCACAAACTGACTGCTAATATGCTGCATGCTGTTTAATAAGCCACACAAGGGTCACATGAGGGCAAGAACTTCATAAATGGGAACCAAACCAGGAGGCAGCAAAGCAAGTTGGTCTCTGACTGATATAGCCTAGACTTTTCTCACACATGGCATGCAGCAGTACTAAAATGGTTTGGTTTGGGTTTGTTTGTTTTTTAATACAATTTAGTTCAGCTAAAATATATATGCCGGTGGTATAGTACATCAATCAATCAAAATGGTATTCATATGGTGCAAATCCATATATGTACATTCTAAGTTCTGCAGATAATACTATACTACAACTATATAAAACAACACAAAATCACTCATACATGCCCTTAAAATAATACAGAATTATGTATAATAACAATCCTAATACAACACACACATCACACTATGATTTTGGTCAACATCTTCTGAACTGATTTCATGACTGACTTGAATATTGTGATGCCACCCCTAAATACTCTATCAATTATGGTCACTGGTGGTACGTCACAGAATGATTAAGATCTGCATTAACTGTAAGGGCTAGCGGATCACTGAAACCAGCAGACAAAACTAAGTTCATTCAACAGACTAGAACTAGACCAAAACTTCTTTTTCAGTGACTGACTGACCTTTGGTCCCTCACAGCAGAGTCAGCGATGGCGGAGCAAAAGGCCTGATAGACCACAATGCTGTTGTCGTCATAGCTGGCCACGATGTGCTTCCCCCTGGATGGCCATGCCTCTCTCTGCTTCCCGTACAGCTCTGTGCCCTGAGGCCATGCCTTCTGCACAACTTCCTGCACTCGCACTGCCCCCTCACGCTCCCAGTCAGAGTCCTTATAGTGCCAGGGTTCATCAGCTGCTTCCTCCAGTTCCGTGGAGGCTAGCTGCTCACAGAGCTTGGCTTCATGTTCTGCTGCTGCCATTGCTGTTCAGTAAACCATATGACTGATGTAGTGAACACTATGTAAAATATTGAAACAACAATGACTGAAAACTCTCTCTCTCTCTCTTCTGTCTCACATATTATGTGCACATGAAACACACACACACACAACTTGAAGGTGTCAGTGGCACAGAGCACAAGTGGGCTACTCACTCTCTCAGTCTCAGCAAAAGCCAGGGTAAGCATGACTGAGAGCAGTCAACACATGGATGGGTCAGTGACTATTAGTATTACATGCTAGACTTTTGAGCCAGCCCCATAATTTCACCAGAGTGAAATTCTGTGCAGACTACAAAAATCCTTCAGATCAGACTATATAAGCCCAAGTCCCCCATGTGTATACACATGCAAAGAGATCACATATGCACGTTGGATCCTGTACGAGTCCACTGGATTATAGAAACACCAAAATAACTCTGCATGTACTGAAAGTTTTAATCGTCAAACAGCTAAGTGAGTTAATATATATAAGAAAAATGCACACGTGTTGCGCAGACAGTGAATGAAGGAAGGAAATTTATATATAGCGCGTAAAAAAAAACTTCCACACAAAACCTTGCGTGTTCACAGCGCAGACAGTACGTGTTTTCTGCTGCTTTCTAACTCTAGCCCTAACTTATAACGATAACACTTGAGATTACAACTTAAAAGGTGTAATAAATCATAAATGGAGCATCAGTTTCAAACAAAATCCTCGACTGAACTTGTGTTTGTCGAGATACATAACATTTACTTGCTTTAATAGTAAAGATGTGGTGCACTTTACCTTGCCAGTGGGTAGACGACAGTCTCACAATGAATCAGTGGATCAGTTATGCTACTGATTAAAACAACCAACCGATAAATATTCACTGTGGACGGTTGCCGCAGGTGGTGCAAGCAACCTGGGTGCGATTTCCACACTCGGCTGTCCTCAGGCTCAGACCACGATTGCACCACACGCGAAAAAGCGGAAGTGTATTTGTTACTATATTTAGAAACTGGGATTTACCGGAAGAATCTTGTAGCGTGATATCGATGTCCCCCACATATTGAAAGATCCAATAGTCCAGGCCAGAGTTCGGTGGACTATGGAGATACCAAAAATAATCCAGTATGCACTGAAAGTGTCTGTCTTTAGAATGTTGAAGTTGGACAGAAGAAGTGGTCCTCGGGGGATGCGATGCCAACCTCTGTCAAGAAGTCAAAGGTCAAAGGGACAACAACAGTACTACATGTTCCTGCACATTACCACAAATCTGACAGTAAATTAGTTGCACACACAGACGCTTGCCTACCGTGCCTCCCAAGCTGCGCAGAGCAGGATGTTATTGATCTGGGTTTGCGTCGGTTCCCGTCAGGACGCAGAGCTGCTCGGCAGCCCGCGTTATTTGAAGGCCACGGGTCAAGGTTACTTGCACGGAAGTCGGCCACCGAGTGTTTGTGATGATGGCGTGCACACCGAAGGAACGCTGTGGTGGCAAAGTTTGTTGTGCCTTCAATTGCACCAACAATCGATACAAGTGCCCTGGGATGACTTTTTTTACGTTCCCAAAGGAGGAAGCAAGGTAAACGTTAAGAATAGCACTCGGGACACTTCGCTTGGGTTTGCAAGAGGAATGGCGACGATGCTGAAACCGAAATCAAAAACTAAAATATTTAGAATCTTGATGGCTATGGCCATTTCTCATAATGTTTGTATTTCCTTCTAACTTCATCGTGGTACTATTCAGGGAGGAATTTTAAATGTCATTCTTGTCACAAATATCGAAATCGTTCGAACAGGTTCATCAAACGAATCAACAGTAAAATTTGCTACAAAGGGGTACAAGCGACCTTGGCCTCGGCCCGTCCCTAATAAGTCTACGGTTTCTGTGGACGTAAAGCAACACTCAACCTTGGCCTCGGCCGCCAAGTGCCAATAGACCATCACCACCGTTGCGCACCCCAGTCCGGCACACCAGTGCCAGATTCCTGGATGCTAAAAAAAAGTTTTAAATTATAAATATGTTCCGCACAGTGTTTAAATATCAAAATCGTTCAGATTCAAAAGTAAATTAAATAAATATTAATATACTGTATATTATAAGTTAAAGTGGTAATGTCTTTCATTGTACAGATGACACTGGTTGGAAATCGTTTTTTGATGATTTAAAAAGTTTTACAAATTCAGAGAAAGTATCCTAGCAGAAGGCAAAATTATTACTTTTGCCTGATACTGTGATAGTCCTGATAGGTTCTTGGTTTGGGGTCTTGATTCACCTGGTAGCTTTCAGTGCATCTCATTCTCAGGCAACCAGGTGAGTGTGTTTTTGCAGCTTTGTATGTGATATGAATCCTTAGCTAAAGTTCTTCATCTTTAGTAACATAACATTTTAACAAAGATCAGTTTGGTCACTGATCCTAAATTAAGTTGCACTGATCCTGATACAGTCAAGGTCTATTGTGTGTTAATGTTATGTTTGTTTTGCATTATCATCCTGAGTCAACACTTTGTGGTTTACACTTTTTGCAGGGTGTTAAAATAAAAACAAATGTTACGAAGTAGCTTGCCTTTCATTACAGCCCAAATATGTCTCTTCATGTTACATAGTCACATAGAACTTTATAAAATGTGATCCAGACACATAAAACTATTAAAAGGTTCAAAAGAATGCTATTTATCAGGACAAAACACAACATGCAAATTTTCAGGGTAATCCCCTTGATCAAACTATGACACTTAAACAACAGTTAAACAGTGAAAAACAATGAAAAATAAGATGGAGAGCCCAGACACTTATTTGCTTTAGGTTGAGCTGTGTTGTTTTCAAGTCCAATGCCTTGAAGACTTGACATGAATATGACATGTAATTGGTGTGATGTAATAAACAGTATATGACATAATACTCAGATGGCATAGTTTCAGATTTTTATCAAATGTGTTTTTGTACAGGTGTAAAGATTGGCTGCAGAGAGTCGGACGGCAGGATCTGCTCAACAAAGACATGTCCCAGATGCATCGTCACTACCACTTGTGCATTAACCACTTTGAGGATTCACAGTTCAGGAATACCTGGGAAAGGAAGCGTCTGATCCGGGATGCAGTCCCTTCGATTTTTGATGCAACAAATCTACCTCCATCAGTAAGTTAACCAAAGAGAGCCTACTCATGTTGTGGCTGGGCCTGCTACTTCTGCACTTATCTCCTTTTTGTGTGTTTATTCAGGGTTTTTTAGTTCTGACTTTGATCACTAGTCCCCCTAGATGTCACTTAGTGTCAGGAGCTGACTGTGGATGTTTTAGGGGCAAAAAGTGAACCCAAAAAAGAATGTGGTAACAGCCATGAACTGATGAAGTTTAGAGGAAGTTAACCATTTTTTTATTTTATTTTTAACTGTGTTGGCCTAGCACTTAGCAGAAAGGCATGCTGATAAGCAGATGGATGTTGGTTAAGTTCACTTTGGCTGTCCTTCTCACCCTTGCCTACCTTAGTGTAGAGTCATTCTGATGGCAGAGGTATAGTTTTCCCCTACCAAGTGGGCATTTGCTTATGACTGAGTTTGACTGTCCTGATGTGACCCTGTGTGGTTGACAGGATATTAAAATTCATTTACTAACTACTAACTGTTGTTTGTGGCAAGATGTTTGCTGTCACTGTGTGCTGTATGACAAAACTGTTCCAATTCTTTGTGATGTGACCCTGTGTGGTTGACAGGATATTAAAATTCATTTACTAACTACTAACTGTTGTTTGTGGCAGGATGTTTGCTGTCAGTGTCACTGTGTGCTGTATGACAAAACTGTTCCAATTCTTTGTGATGTGACCCTGTGTGGTTGACAGGATATTAAAATTCATTTACTAACTACTAACTGTTGTTTGTGGCAGGATGTTTGCTGTCACTGTGTGCTGTATGACAAAACTGTTCCAATTATTTGTGATGTGACCCTGTGTGGTTGACAGGATATTAAAATTCATTTACTAACTACTAACTGTTGTTTGTGGCAGGATGTTTGCTGTCACTGTGTGCTGTATGACAAAACTGTTCCAATTCTTTGTGGTGGCTGGGAAGAAGGACAACTGTACATAGTGTAGCTTTGGACTTTGGCAGGCTGTTGCATTGTCCTTGTCTGACTTGTAGTCTGGGGGATGTTCTCTGATCCAGAGGCTTAACATGAACATTTGCTTTGACTGTTTGAATCAGAATCAGAATATTTATTGTCCCAGTACAAGTTTACAAGGAAATTTTTGATTCACTGAGTTTGAATTTTACTAGTCAGCCCAGCATGAATTTCATAGTCCTAGTCAGTGTGGTAATTGAAAACTCAGTCTAACAGACTTGTGCTTTTCTTCTGTATTTCAGGTTACATTAAATCAGACAAACACAAAGACTGAGGAGAACACCAGTTGTGACAATATGAATGCTGATAACTCATGGGAGACATCAGTGGTAAAGATAGAGATCGATGTCGCTGAGGAGCCGCCAGTCTCCTGGAGGACAGTAAATGGTGAGCAAGGTCAGTGAAGGGCTGTCCTCTTTTTATTTATAATAACTAAGCAATTTCCTTGTGGATATTTACTATGAGTATTTTAAATTCCTTCTAGTAGTTCTAGTCTTCTGTCATCAGGGTGGTCTTTTATTAGAGGTTTTGCCATGTTAATGTGTATGTTTTGTGGTTCAGAAAGTTGGGTCTGTTGATCATGGTCAGATGTTCGGGATCACCTCCCTCAGCTTTGCAGTCAGTTGCATAAAAAAATGTTTTTAATGCAACACAAACCTGGGCCTGTTCACTTCACAGAAAGTTTGGTCGACTGATTCAACTTCATTTTTTGACGGTAAAGGCATTGGCATGTAGGCTGACTGACATGACCAAATCCAAGTCATTTTCTGCAACCCATCTTGTGGACACTGACTTTTGAGTAGGCACTGCTGATGTTTGCACTATCAGTATTGGTTCAGATGATTGTAAATTGAATAAGGAATAAACTTCATTATTTCATAACTTTTCTTTGTATGGTGTTTTGTGTGAGAGAGAGAGAGAGAGAGAAAAAAAGAAGAAGCTTTGAATACCAAAAAACACACCCTTTTTTGGCGGGGAAAAGCATTGACATATGAAGGGTACTTCAGTGTTGTTGTCTTAGTCATTTAATAACATTATAAAACTTTCAGTATATTTTTGATTTGCACAAATCTATGTCCAGTTCCAATCTGTCCTCAATACCATCTGTGTGTTGCGTTTGTGTCAAACATGATGGATGCTCTGAGAGCTGGCAGATGTTTCAATATTTTAGTCATTGATGAGTGATTGTAACATACCATACTACCAACTCTAAAATAACACGTGACTCTTATCAGTTGTTAATTTATTTACACCTTTCTATCAATTATAATGCAGAAGTATTAGAGTTCAGCAGAAAACATGGCTGTAGTTTTGTAAATGTAACTCTGTCAGTCACACACAGCCTATTCGGCCTCTGATATGAGCAGTGGAACTATATATATATTTCGGCCTCAGATATGAGCAATGGAACTATATAATTTTATATATAGATATGTACATACATGACTTTAAGAAGTAAACATGACCAAACATTCCCATCATTATAACATGTAGACGTTTCACACACTGGGTCAAAGTAATGTGCCAACTTCTAGGGTCATGATAATGCTTGGTGTACAAAAGTTGTCTTGAGAATTGCTGTTTTAAAAAAATGATAGCAGTTCTAAAAATGAGGCATTCAAAGTGAGTAAAAATAAACTTTTGCGATTTTCATGTTTGCTGCTTTCAAATTCCTTTGTCACGGGTGAAGTCATGCCATGCTATAAATGACATTTACCTTGAGATAAACAATAACCAACACAAGTTCCTTTTAAACATGGCTTCCAGTCAGCAGGAAGGTAAGTGGGAAACTTGTTTTTGTTGGACTTTCCCTTTTGTTACAATCATATAATGTTGGTGTTGATATTGCAACCATACATCTTCATTTCATATCTGCATTGTCCTTTGGTACTGTTGACCACTGATTTATCTTTGTTTGAAAGCATAATTTAAAGTGTTGAAGGATGATATTCAGAGAACAAACTTTTCCACATGTGCTACAGGGTTTCCTCATGCTCGACACAGTGACGTTAAGTGTTGTTGCCATCATACCTCCAGCTCATGTGTAGCTGTTGCTGTCAAACATGATGATGAGAATATTCTTTGCTGTATTGAACTTGCATTCAATCAGGTGTTTCCCTGCTGAAGTTTGTTTGCTCTTTGTCCACTTGCAAACAAAAACAGCAGCCCTCTCCACAAATCACAAATGTTAATGATTATGAATACAGTCGTAACTTCAACTTGCACATGTAAGCAGCACAAAAATTCTTGTTATTCTGTTGTTGCATTCGATAAATGTTTCAGTGATTTTCAAAATTACACACAATAAATCCAGATGTATTATTTTTAAGTTTTTATATTTGTTTCTTGTACTTTGCTGTCAGTTTCTGAACACTAGGTGTTAAACAAGATGAACTGCACCACACTTACATTTGACTGGTATTCTGTAAAACCTCTCCTGGGTATACTTCTAGTTCTAGACACCTTTGTAAGAGATAGCCTCTATTAAAGACCACCATCCAGATGGCACAAGACTTAATTCTTCTACAGCCTCTTTCGGGTGACAACCTACATTAATATAAAATGACATTATTGCGGCAAAAGAGGCAGTCACCCAAGATAGATTCCACCATACAGGGTTGAATGGTCTTAAAAACTTGTGCTGTTCAAATCCACTTTTTTTCCCTCATGCTCTCTCTGTCTGTCTGTCTGTCTCTCTTTTCATGCATAATATCTGTTTGTAGTATAGTCATGCTTATTTGTGTCTATAGTATTGCAAGGTTTGGCTGTCAGAGAGGTCCAAATGGATCTAATGCTACTCTCCTTGAGTATTAAAGTTTTCAAGTTTGAGCTCTGTCTCTTCTCAGTTACTCTAAAGGATAAATTTTATTATGATGATTTAGTATGAACATATTTTTCAGGCGTAAGTTCAGGTCAGCCTTGAACCTCCATGCTTGCTGACCGGATAATTATGTGTAGCTTTGTTTCTGTGTGTTAAATATTATTCGCAACTTATAATGCGTATAATAACTATTATTTATCACTACTTTGGCTTTTTTTTGCAGGACCCAGGATAAAACGGTCTTTTCAGTCAGAAAGTCAGCGAGCCAAGGCACGGCGAGAAAAAATTAAGCAAGACCCCAAGCTGTACAAGATCTGGAGACAAAAAGAAAATGAGCGCAACAAAAGAAACCGTCAGCGGCCACAAACTGAAGAAGAAAAGAAAAGGATGCGAGAGTTGTCCAGAATCCGCATGCAGAAAAGTCGGTTGGTGATTTCTATAAATTCTTTGGAAAATCTGTTGGCAAATTGAGAGTGAAAACATGTTGCTTTTTTTGCTGGTAATCTCTACTACTGCTCTGACACTGTTTGATCTGTTAAATGTGCTGTACAGTGTATTGTTGAGTGTGTCATCATTAGAATGTGCAGCCTGTTGGCCCAGATCAATCAAACGTATTACACTTAAAATCAGTGATCCAGTCACATGCAACTAAAGTGCAGAGGGTCTTCTTGGAAGCAGTGACTAGTGCTATGGTTGTCATTGTGAAGCATTTGGAGCTCATCTCGAGATGAGACACTTGTCATATGAATGAATAAATGTGACACGTGCTAGACATTGTCACAACATTGCATTTCTCTCTCTCTCCAGAGCAAGGAAGGCAGCCGAGAGGGCTGCAAAAGCCCCTAGTTTGAAGTTATCTTCAACCCTTTTTGCTAAAGCTGTGAGGAAGAAGGCTGTCATCCTGTCTGACCAAACAGCCACAGCAGTGAAGAGGCAAAAAGCAGCTGAGCTGAAGCGTAAAGAGCGGGCAAAGTGGACTGCAGAGCAATGGAAGAGACACCGGGAGAAGAATCTACAATACTACTATAAGCGAAAAAACACACAACAGGAAGGTAAGCAGGAAACTATTTGTGACACTTTTTTGTTGTTGTTGCAATCATATAATGTTGGGGTCAGTATTACAGTCATACTGTGAAGCAGTCTTCTTTTCATATCTGCACTATATTACAGTCATACTGTGAAGCAGTCTTCTTTTCATATCTGCACTATCCTATAGCACTGTTGTTTGCTGATTTAACTTTGTTTAACAGAATAGATTAGAGTGGTGAAGGTCAATGATCAGATTCAGAGCAAACTTTTCCACATGTGCTACAGCTTTTCCTCGTGCTTGACACAGTGAAGTTTTGTGTTGTTGCCGTCATACCTCCAGCTCATGTGTAGCTGTTGCAATCAAACGTGATGATGAGGATATTCTTTACTGTATTGAACTTGCGTGTAATCATGTAATGAAGTTTTGTTTGTTCTTCATCCACTTGGAACAAAAACAGCAGCCCTATTCATAAATCATAAATTTTAGTGATTGTAAATATAATTGTAATCTCAACTTTGCAAGCAGATTCCACTGTACAGGGTTGCATTGTATTAAAAAAATTGTGCTGTTCCAAATCCCCCCCCCCCCCCTCCCCTCACTCTCTCTCTCTCTGAGTCAGTTACTCTCTAAATTATAAAGTTTTGATGATTTAATATGAACATAATGTATTTTCAGCCATAAGTTAAGGTAAGCCTTTAACCACCATACTCCATGACCAGATAAATATGTCTGACTTTGTTTTGTGTGTTAGATATTATTCACAACTAATAATACATGTTATTTATTGTTACTTTCGCTTTTTTGAAGGACCCAGAAGAAAAGTAAAGTCAGCTCCCCAGACAGCTCCAAAGTCACCTCCACAGTCACCTCCAAAATCGCATCTAAAGTCAGCCCCACAGTCACCTCCAAAGTCAGCTCCACAGTCACCTCCAAAGTCAGCTCCACAGTCATCTCCAAAGACAGCCCTACAGTCCCCTCCAAAGACAGCTCCACAGTTACCTCCAAAGACAGTTCCACAGTCACCTCCAAAGTCAGCTCCACAGTCACCTCCAAAGACAGCGCCCCAGTCACCTCCAAAGTCAGCCCTACAGTCACCTCCAAAGACAGCTCCACAGTCACCTCCAGAGTCACCTCCACAGTCAGCACCACAGTCACCTCCACAGTCAGCTCCACAGTCACCTCCAAAGTCACCGCCACAGTCAGCTCCAAAGTCAGCTCCAAAGCCACCTCCAGAGACAGCTCCACAGTCACCTCCAAAGTCAACTCCACACTCACCTCCAAAGTCAACTCCACACTCACCTCCAAAGTCAACTCCACACTCACCTCCAAAGTCAACTCCACACTCACCTCCAAAGTCAGCTCTACAGTCAGCTCCACAGTCAGCAAGTCAGCGAGCCAAGGCTCGGCGAGAGGAAATTAAGCAAAACCAAGAGCTGTACAAGATCCAGAGACAAAAAAATATCGAGCGCAGCAGAAGAAACCGTCAGCGGCCACGAACTGAAGAAGAAAAGAAAAGGATGCGAGAGTTGTCCCGACTCCGCATGCAAAAAAGTCGGTGAGTGATTCCTGTAAATTCTTTGGAAAATCTGTTGGCAAACTGAGAGTGAAAACATGTTGCTTTTTGTTGTTGTTAACGTTGGTGGTGGTGGTGGTAATCTCGGCCACTGCTCTGACAATCACTGTTTGATTTGTTAAATGCACCGTGCAGTGTATTGTTGACTGTGTCACCAGTAGACTGTGCAGCCAGATGGCCCAGATCAAACAAACATATTACATTTGAAAATCAGTGATTAATATACCCCTGCCCCAACCTAACAAACACTTGCATGTGAGCATAGGTAGCTAGGCGGTAGAGCACTGGACTCCTGATTGAAAGGTCACAGGTTCACATCCTAGCAGGGGTGGCAGGAACATTTTCTTCTCCGTGGTCAAGTTTCTGTGCTGACTCTTATTTTGGTATCTGGTCTCCGCCTCTCCCATGTTACCTCAGTAGCACATAAAAGATCCTGGTCATTCTGTCAAAAGTACAGGTGGCAGGTTACAGTTCAACATGCATGCACCATGTGCATACATGTGGCTTCAAATAAAATGACACTGTAAGCTGGTGCATGGTTGTATGGTGTACACAACATGCGCCATGGTGGCAGCAGTTTTACATGGCACCAGCCAATCAACTAACTAGCACTGTAGCCATGTCAGTAGATATTCAAAACTTGCCATCTAAAGCTGCAATCACTTACTGAAGTTATTAATAATAGTAATAAACTCTTTTTTCTTTTTTTTTAAATAAGTGCAAAATCCTGTCCCAAGAGACTACTCTAGGCGAATACACATGCACACACACACACACACACACACACACACACACACAAACAGAGGCACCTGCACACACAAGCATTCTGACGATACAAAGCTAAAAAAAATAAAAATATAGGCAGCTAAAAAACAGGCAGCAAACACCCAGAAGACCTGGAATGGATGAAGACATCAGAATGGAACAGAAAACATGACCGGTCTACAATTTTGGGAAAAGAAATGTTTTTAGATTAGATTGAATGAGTCCAGAGTTGCATACAACTAGAGCGCAGTGAGTCTTCTTGGAAGCAGAGACTAGTGCTGTGGTTGCCATTGTGAAGCATTTAGAGCTCATCTCAAGATGTGACACTCGGCAAGTGGTCATATAAATAAATAAATGTGACACATGCTAGACATTATGTTACAACATTGCATTTCTCTCTCTCTCCAGAGCAAGGAAGGCAGCCGAGAGGGCTGCAGAAGCTCCCAGTTTGAAGGTATCTTCAACCCCTTCTGCTGAAGCTGTGAGGAAGAAGGCTGTCATCCTGTCTGACCAAACAGCCACAGCAGTGAAGAGGCAAAAAGCAGCTGAGCTGAAGCATAAAGAGCGGGCAAAGTGGACTGCAGAGCAATGGAAGAGACACAGGGAGAAAAATCTACAATACTACTATAAGCGAAAAACCACACAACAGGAAGGTAAGCGGGGAAACTATTTGTGACACTTTTTTGTTGTTGTTGCAGTCATTATAACGTTGGTGTCAGTATTTCAATCATACTGTGAAGCAGTCTTCTTTTCATATCTGCACTATACTATAGTACTGTTGATTGCTGATTTAACTTTGTTTGTCAGAATAGATTAGAGTGGTGAAGGTCGATAATCAGAGCAAACTTTTCCACATGTGCTACAGCTTTTCCTCGTGCTTGACACAGTGAAGTTTTGTGTTGTTGCCGTCATACCTCCAGCTCATGTGTAGCTGTTGCAATCAAACATGATGATGAGGATATTCTTTACTGTATTGAACTTGCATGTAATCATGCAATTGAGTTTTGTTTGCTTTTCATCCACTTGGAACAAAAACAGCAGCCCTCTTCATAAATCAAAGTTTTAGTGATTGTGAATACAGTTGTAATCTCAACTTTGCAAGCAGATTCCACTGTACAGGGTTGAATGGTAATAAAAACATGTGCTGTTCCAATCTACCTTTTTTCATGCTCTCTCTCTCTCTCTCTCTCTCTCTCTCTCTCTCTCTCTCTCTCTCTCTCTCTCTCTCTCTCTCTCTCTGAGTCAGTTATTCTTTAAATTATGAATTTTGGATGATTTAATATGGACATAATGTATTTTCAGCCGTAAGTTAAGGTAAGCCTTTAACCTCCATACTCACTGAGCAGATAAACATGTCTAACTTTGTTTTTGTGTGTTAGATACTATTCAGAACTAATAATACATGTTATTTATCACTACTTTTGCTTTTTTGCAGGACCCAGAAGAAAAGAAAAGTCAGCTCCAAAGTCACCTCCAAAATCAGCTCCACAGTCGCCTCCCCAGTCACCTCCAAAGTCACATCCAAAGCCAGCCCTACAGTCACCTCCAAAGTCAGCTCCACAGTCATCTCCAAAGTCAGCTCCACAGTCACCTCCAAAGACAGTTCCACAGTCACCTCCAAAGTCAGCTCCACACTCACCTCCAAAGTCAACTCCACACTCACCTCCAAAGTCAGCTCCAAAGTCAGCTCCACAGTCAGCAAGTCAGCGAGCCAAGGCTCGGCGAGAGAAAATTAAGCAAAACCAAGAGCTGTACAAGATCCAGAGACAAAAAAATATCGAGCGCAGCAGAAGAAACCGTCAGCGGCCACGAACTGAAGAAGAAAAGAAAAGGATGCGAGAGTTGTCCCGACTCCGCATGCAAAAAAGTCGGTGAGTGATTCCTGTAAATTCTTTGGAAAATCTGTTGGCAAACTGAGACTGAAAACATGTTGCTTTTAGTTGTTGTTAACGTTGGTGGTGGTGGTGGTAATCTCAGCCACTGCTCTGACAATCAATGTTTGATTTGTTGAATGCACCATGCAGTGTATTGTTGACTGTGTCACCAGTAGACTGTGCAGCCAGATGGCCCAGATCAACCAAACACATTTGAAAATCAATGATTAATATACCCCCCCCCCCCCTCCACCTAACAAACACTTGCATGTGGGCATAGGTAGCTAGGTGGTAGAGTGAGGTTCACATCCTGGCAGGACTCGCAGGAACATTTTCTTCTCCATGGCCAGGTTTCTGTGCTGACTCTTATTTTGGTATCTGGTCTCCCCCTCTCTCATGTTACCTCAGTAGCACATAAAAGATCCTGGTCATTCTGTCAAAAGTGCAGGTGGCAGGTTACAGTTCAACATGCATGCACCATGTGCATACATGTGGCTTCAAATAAAATGACACTGTAAACTGGTGCATGGTTGTATGGTGTACACAACATGCGCCATGGTGGCAGCAGTTTTACATGGCACCAGCCGATCAACTAACTAGCACTGTAGCCACATCAGTAGATATTCAAAACATGCTATCTAAAGCTGCAATCACTTACTGAAGTTATTAATAATAAGAATAAAATAAGAATAAAAGTATTTTTAAAGTGCCAAATCTTGTCCCTAGAGACTACTCTCAGCGCATACACACGCACACAAACACACACACAGAGGCACCTGCACACACAAGCATTCTGACCATACAAAGCTTTAAAAAAAATGCACAGCTAAAAACAGGCAGAAAACGCCCAGAAGACCTGGAATGGATGAAGACATCAGAATGGAACAGAAAACATGGCCAGTCTACAATTTTGGGAAAAGAAATGTTTTTAGATTAGATTGAATGAGTCCAGAGTTATATACAACTAGAGCGCAGTGAATCTTCTTGGAAGCAGAGACAAGTGATGTGGTTGCCATTGTGAAGCATTTAGAGCTCATCTCAAGATGTGACACTCGGCAAGTGGTCATATAAATAAATAAATGTGACGCATGCTAGACATTATGTTACAACATTGCATTTCTCTCTCTCTCCAGAGCAAGGAAGGCAGCCGAGAGGGCTGCAGAAGCTCCCAGTTTGAAGGTATCTTCAACCCCTTCTGCTGAAGCTGTGAGGAAGAAGGCTGTCATCCTTTCTGACCAAACAGCCACAGCAGTGAAGAGGCAAAAAGCAGCCGAGCAGAAGCGTAAAGAGCGGGCAAAGTGGACTGCAGAGCAATGGAAGAGACACCGGGAGAAAAATCTGCAAGCCTACTACAACCGAAAAGCCACACAGAAGTCAAGTATCAGTTGACAAGGTTTGTATGAAGTATGTCCATCCTGTCTGTTGTTAATGCCAGCATCACATTGACTGTACTGGAAAAACTCTGCTGTTTTCATTGTTGATGTATACTGACTATTCAAAATGCTGTTTTTATAGCCGCTCTGTGATTCATGTGACAGTATTCTCAGGATGTAAAACTAAAAATTCATTCCTCTTTTATTGGCTGGTGTGTTTATTGCATTTTTTAAAGCAGTATATAATAACATGATAATATGGTTTTGTTTCTATTTTATTGCTTATTTTAACCATGTGGTTTAAGGTGTTCCTGCCTGTACAAAGCCTTGCCCATCCCATCAGCTTGCCACTGCCCCCACAGAGCCCTGCCCCTCCTATCAACCATCCGCTGCCCCCACAGAGCCCTGCCCCTCCCATCAGCCAGCTACTGTCCCCACAGAGCCCTGCCCCTCCCATCAGCCAGCTACTGGCCACACAGAGCCCTGCCTCTCTTACCAGCCAGCTACTGGCCCCACAGAGCCCTGCCCCTCCCGTCAGCCAGCTACTGGCCACACAGAGCCCTGCCTCTCTTATCAGCCAGCTACTGGCCCCACAGAGCCCTGCCCCTCCTGTCAGCCAGCTACTGGCCCCACAGAGCCCTGCCCTACCATCAGCCAGCTACTGGCCCCACAGAGCCCTGCCCCTCCCATCAGCCAGATACTGGCCACACAGAGCCCTGCCTCTCTTATCAGCCAGCTACTGGCCCCACAGAGCCCTGCCCCTCCTGTCAGCCAGCTACTGGCCCCACAGAGCCCTGCCCCTCCCATCAGCCAGATACTGGCCACACAGAGCCCTGCCTCTCTTATCAGCCAGCTACTGGCCCCACAGAGCCCTGCCCCTCCTGTCAGCCAGCTACTGGCCCCACAGAGCCCTGCCCCTACCATCAGCCAGCTACTGGCCCCACAGAGCCCTGCCCCTCCCATCAGCCAGATACTGGCCACACAGAGCCCTGCCTCTCTTATCAGCCAGCTACTGGCCCCACAGAGCCCCGCCCCTACCATCAGCCAGCTACTGGCCCCATAGAGCCCTGTTAACCAGCTACTGTCTCCACAGAGCCCTGCCCCTTCCATCAGCCAGCTACTGTCTCCACAGAGCCCTGCCCCTCCCGTCAGCCAGCTACTGTCCCCACAGAGCCCTGCCCCTCCCGTCAGCATGCAGCCACTGCCCAGACAGCACCCTGCACCTCCCTTCAACCAGCCACTACCCCTCTGATCAGCCAGCCACTGCACCCCCCCATCCCCCCTGTGTTCCCCCGAAGTCTGTAGCCCTCCAAGGAAAAAAAAGTTTCTCTTCAAAATCAGCAGCAGGAAAGACAAGATACGTGTTGAAAATATTTCTTCTTTCCTATGCCAAATACATTATGCCATTTCTCCTGCAGAAAAAAACACAAAAAAAGCAGAAGAAAAAAAAGAGCTTCACCCAAGGCTACACCGGAATCAAAGAGGATGAAGCATGCCCTCGACAAAAGACTTGGGGAACTCAAACCAAGGGACAAGAAGACACTGGCATCTCAAAGGCTTTTGTTCAAGACAATACAACTAATTTGGAAAAGCCCCAAACAAGTCAGTGCATGGAGAGAGAAAAAAAAGGAAAACAATGCCTTGTAGAAGTGACGACACACTTTCAAGGGTACTTGCGCCATGGGCTTTGTTTCAGCAAAGGTGATGGGCACTACATTTTGGAAAAGCTCCAAAGGTATTGTGAGGAGTACAACAACCACCAGTTTGCAGCATATGCTCTTCAGGGCAAAATCTTCAGCTTCCTATGGTCAGCAAAGGAGTGTGGAATGTAACGTTTATTTGCTTCAGCAAACATTCTGCGCTCCAAAGTGATCAGCATTTTTCCTGACAAGGGCAAAAAGGACACGGTTCTTGGGCAAGAGGACCATTTTGCCACAGAGAGACCAGTCAGCTGCACCTGCAGAATGTATCATGTGGGTAACTCACGAAGGAGACCTGACAGACAGGCACTGGGTACTTGGCTGTTTCATACCACTGCTTCTCCTTCACTCCAGCAGTGATGTGCCTTTGGTGGTTGTGGAGATGGAGGACATCAGTGACAACACCTTCAACACTGGTTTTCTTTCTGAAAGGTGAGCAGCCAAGTGCTACAGTATTTCTATTAACCCCTTCACTGCCCCAGCCTGTAAAATTTCCAGGCAGAAAACTTGCATGGATGTGCCTGCAAACAGTATATTTTCTGGTCCTATAACATCTACATTCAATCCTATACCTTTTGATAAAAGTCCGTTCATGTGCCAGTGCAAAAAAGAATACAGAAAGGCTTAAGGGTTTCAGATTCTGCACTTTGATTGGTCATTTTCAAGTGACATTATGGCAGTGAAGGGGTTAATGATAAATCTGTTAGTCTTAACATTACCTACTGTTTTGTTTTGCTTTGTTTTATGACATGGGTCCAGTTGGGAAACACCCATATGCTCTCATTTTTTGCCATCCTTGAACTCAGTGAGTGTAAATTGATCGTAGTCATTTGTTGTTTGTGTTTAAAAATTTTGTTGTTGTACAAAACGATATCCATATGTGTTTTTTCTCTTTTCCCTCCTTTCTGTGTTCTGCATGCCCACTGGTGATGCACCTACAGTTGATGAGTTCTGCACGCTGACATGGCAAGACAAAAAGGACTCTGCATGCCAGGTAATTATTCAAATACCTTTCTTTTTGCAAGAATATTTCTTGTAAATTGAAGTCACCCTCTCTCTTCCCCCCCCCCCCCCCCCCCCCATCAGCCAGCTACTGTCTCCACAGAGCCCTGCCCCTCCCATCAGCCAGCTACTGGCCCCACAGAGCCCTGTCTCTCCCATCAGCCAGCTACTGGCCCCACAGAGCCCTGTCTCTCCCATCAGCCAGCTACTGGCCCCACAGAGCCCTGCCCCTCTCATCAGCCAGCTACTGTCCCCACAGAGCCCTACCTCTTCTGTCAGCTAGCTGCTGTCCCCACAGAGCCCTGCTTCTCCCGTCAGCCAGCTAGTGTCCTCACAGAGCCCTGTTAACCAGCTACTGTCTCCACAGAGCCCTGCCCCTCCCATCAGCCAGCTACTGGCCCCACAGAGCCCTGCCCCTCTCGTCAGCCAGCTACTGACCCCACAGAGCCCTGCCTCTCCCATCAGTATGCAGCCACTGCCCAGACAGAACCCTGCCCTTCCCATCAGCCAGCCACTACCCCTCTGATCAGCCAGCCACTGCGCCCCAAAGAGCCACCCCCCCCCCCCAACACACACACACACACAACTGTTTCATAATTGTGAGGGACAAAGTCACAAGACAGTGTCCACAGACCACAACTTTTGAAGAGAAAGGAGAGCCAAAGCAGATTCGAACTGAGGTCCTTCTGCTTGCCAGCCTGACGCCTTACCACTAGGCCAAACTGGCTCACGTGCAAAAAGCGTGTCAAATAAGCATGATGCACGCAGAAAGACGACCAAAGCCCGTCCCAAGCTGAAGACCTGTGCACCATTCAGAAGCTTCTCACAAGACATTGCTTGTGAGACATGTCCGAGACATGCCAAAAGTGAGAACACTGGGGCGATTTACGATAAAATTTAGCACCCCAGCAAGGCGAAGACAACCATTGGGACCTGCAATAGTGTTGTTGACCGCTATATTCAAGACTATATTAAGGGCCAATCATACATCACGTGGGAACATCTGTGTGGCTATCTCTTCAGTGGGAACAGGATTGGCTTGTCACGAGGAAGCATCACCATAATTATGCTGTATTATGCAGAGCTAAGCGGTCAATCAGCATGCTTTTTTGTAGATGTTTGTTTGTCTTCACCTCTCTATTTCCCTGAGATGTATAATCAGGTCTAGAATAGTCCCTTGTTTGGGCGAGGGCTGGATGGAAAAAAGCATACATGCTTATCTATTACCCTCGTAAATAAGGAATTTAATCCTCTCTCTCTCTCTCTCCCCCCCCCCCCCCCCCCCCACCAATATAACCATTTTGGTTTACTAAAAAAATTTTTAAATGGTACCTTCTCTCTCTGAGACTCTCTCTCTCTCTCTCTCTTGAATACCACCCAGAGCTTAGGATTAGGAAAGTAAAGGAGAATTCAAATGTACCATTTCAGCATTATAAAGTGTTAATAAACATAGCTGTTCTTGTGTTGCAGGTCCAAAGGGTCAGCACTGAAGAGGGGTTGCTGCTGCTGGTCGACCACATGGTCCAACAAAAACCTGGACTCTTTCACTGAGATGTGTTTCCATATGGTGGCTCATGGGAGGAGCTGGACGTCTTCACTGACAGCAGCAGAAGAGTTTTGGTTGAACTCGATGAACTGCGATCAAGACAGCCAATGCATCTCTTCATTGTGTCAGATTGTTAAAGTGCCTGTGTAGGCAAAGTTTACGCAATTTTTTTTTTTTTTCTCGGTCAGTCACTCAAACCTCTGTGTAAGCTCCATTTTGGCATTTAGTTATCATCTCTAGGATCCAGCTTAGCTTTTTTTTGTATATGCTGTTCCCCCAAAGCCTGATAGCTTTACTCCTATTTGTTTTTTGTTGTTGTTTTTAAAATCCCTTTCTTATTAACTAATTAAGCTTTGTTCTCCTGAAAACTTTGAGTTACATCAGCAAACTGGATTCTTTTGTACTGTGTGTTTCCTGTGGTAGCCCCTTTTGGTAATTTTGTTTCTCGGTTATCATTGCAAATATTTTAACACACAAATGGTTCGAAATCAATAATATGAACTGAAAACCACAGTCTCAAAGAAAACTTATTTGCTGCTTATATTTAACACAAACACAGGACCTGTCTGGTTGGTTTTACATACATGCAGGAGGTAAAAAGCCAAGACTAGTACTTGGCTTCTGTTTATTTGGTATTATTACTGCTATAACCAGTAAATGTTTGTGTCCTTTCATTGTCCATTGCTGCCAAACAAATCTATGCAATTGTGCTACTTTTTAATAATCCTGTGATGTTATTCTTACATGAAGCAAGTTTCAGACACTCTCTGGAATAAAGCTGTTGTGGTTTGAAACTCTAAATGTTTTGTTTCTTGCTTTTGTAGAAACTTTTTCTGTCAGTATGTTCAGATGTAACACAGGACACAGTGTTCACATAGTATGTTGGAGAGTAAAGACTCATTAAACATCTTTATTGCACCAAGTCTTTAATTTTGTAAATGTGCTGTAGAAGTAGCTGCATTTGTGTTCAGATATTCATCAAGGCAGTCACAAATGATACTGGGTCCCATGTTGCATCCAAACAGCTGCTCTATCTGATTAAAAATGGTCAAGTCACTGTTGTTATCATGAACAAAGTTATCCAAGGGCAGAGGTGCACTCCTGAAATAAGACATTTCCAAATGTGAAGGACAGCCATTATTTACTGTTTGAGTTTTTAACCAAAAATGTCCTACTTACTAGAGCACCTTTTGGCACATGTTACTAACTACCCATGAACAATGCACTTCTGGTACAGTGTCTGTGATGTGTGCAAGAACCCAATGAAAAAAAGTCCAGGACATGCTTAGCAAGTACGTGCAAGAAAAGATCATGGGCAGGGCATCACTGATCAAGGGAACCCTTTACGATTTCAGCAGAGACTTTGTGTCACGTACTTGTATATATTCAGAAAATGCAAAGACTCGTGCAGAAGCTACGCCACAAGACCCAGTAGTTGGCCCAGATAATGAGATTGCAGGCTGGCGTGCAGTACAAATGCAATGGCGTAGATGGGAGAAAGGGTAAACAAACCCATGTAGAACCTCTTCTGGTGCCCTCCAGCATGGATCAGCCAGATGATTCCCATCAAACATCAAGCTCCAGTGCTATGCTGGGCTGGCCGTCACTGGGCAGAACAAAAGATGGCACAGTTATCTACTTACTACAAGTACCACCACAATCTGGTAACTATCAACAGCAAATGCCATCAGTTTACCATCTCTACCTGCAGAAGTTTACATCACTTTCATGTATGCAAATGGATGAAACAGCATATTTCTAAGGTAATGAAGTAGTAGGTAACGATGAGAGGGAGATAGGAGGAGAGCTAAAACTGGAACTGGGTTCATAAAATGTTCAAATGATTGGGAAAACCTGAAGAAACTTTGTGTGCCTTTTTCCAGGCCTAGTAAGTTTTGGGGGAAAGGTATTTTAAGAAATACGTTGCAGCTTACTCAGATTATTCAAACTTTGTTGACAGAATGCAAGGAGGAGCAGCTAGTGGACAGCTCGTCTTTTCCTGACATCAGAACCAGTGACACAATATCTTCTGATGTGAGTAATCTTGATGGTAACGGGCAGAAAGTAAATCCAGAATGACAGGTATATTATAAATATTCGATGCGTTTGCATTGAGGTTCGGGGGTTTTTTCTGTGTGAGAAGAGTGATGTTCTTTCTGTATATTTAATGTTTGTCTAACATGCTCTGAACTTAAAGTGTTTAAGTCTTACAGAATTTTAATGTAGGTAATAACATTACAAAATGAGCAGAATTAATACATTTTTCCAAAATTAAGCTATAAATTTATAAAGCCCATGTTCTGTCTTTTTCAGTAATAAATAATAATGGGTACTTAGAGCGCCTAACCCGCACAGGCCCTGAGCGCTTACACATTCTTTAAATGCACATATTTTCAAAATTCAACACCTACAACATGAACGCACACACATGCAAGCATACACACACACACACACACACACACACACACACACACACACACACACACACACACACACACAGTTGTGTATCAGGGCAATGGGACTGAAGAAAAGGCTTTTACTTGTTTGCATCTCCCTCTCCCCTTTCCCCAGTAATGTCTTTTTTTTTCTTTTTTTTGCCCATTGCAATCAGCTTACGATACAGTGCATGTGAACACAAACTAACTGTTGCAGACAGTTGACCAGAAATGCTACAGATGTAAACACAACATGCTCATGCTGTGCTTTTCCTTCTTCTGCTTCTGGCAGTGTTTGTCAGGTGTTTCTGATGGACTTAATTCTAATGCCAGAGAGTGAAAGAGGTAGTGAACAATGAGATTAGGAAGCAGGGGCCCTCTACTCTGTTTGGACCTTCCCTCCAGCTCTGTGGAAACTGAAGCGATTTGTATGCTGCTCTTTTTATTCTGTATTTGTTAATTTAGTGCAAGAAATGTAGGTGGGTGCACTGATATTCTAATGAAAAGTGCAAGTTACAGGCCTGTGTAAAAAACAAAAAAAAAACAAGAACATTGCTTTGGTTTAAACAGTTCTGTGCACTCTGGAAGCTTGCTTTAGCACCATTCATGTATATATCTTTTTCCATGAGTGATGCTCTTTCATGTTCTTGGTTGTTTCAGACCTATGTCACAGCATCTGATTTGAGCTGCAAAAATTCTTCGGGATGTCAACCTCTTTCTGACGGGGACAACTCCATAGTTCTACAGCCATCACCAGCTGCTGTTGTCTCTTCTTCATCACCATCTCTGGAGATACCACATGTGTGTCAACAGGGATCCCTTGCCTTTGTTCAGTTGGGCAGTTCGAAAAGCCAGGTGGCTTCATCCCACAGAGAAAAACAGTTAACTGAATCCCCCAGAGGTGATGGTGATATTAGTAAGCTTGGTGACAAGAATCATGAAATGAATGCAGATAAACATGTCTTGGTGTCTGCTACAGACAAAGTCAGCCAGTGTGCGTGTGTCAGTGGTGTTGAATGTAGTAAGGCCTTTGCTGCAGTCACTAGCTTGAATGGACACAAACTGATCCTTATTTGCCATAAACGCCGTGCTTGTGATGTGTGTGGTGAAGATTTCCCTTTGGCTTCTCACTTGGAGGAACACATGATGACCCATACTGGTCATAAATGCTATATTTGTGATGTCTGCAGTAAGGCTTTTGCTGACGCTGGCAGCTTTAAGGCTCACAAGAAGATCCACCCTAGTCCTAAACCCTTTGCTTGTGATGTGTGCAGTCAGGCTTTTACTGACACTGATAGTTTGAAGAGACACAAGATGAGCCACGTTCATAAACGTTTTGTTTGTGATGTGTGTAGCAGGGCTTTCACTGATGCTGGCAACTTTAAGGCACACAAGAAGATCCACCCTAGTCCTAAACCCTTTGTTTGTGATGTGTGCAGTCAGGTTTTTACTGACGCAGATGACCTGAAGAGACACAAGAGGATCCACTCTCGTAAACGCTTTGTTTGTGATGTGTGCAGTAAGGCTTTTACTGATCCAGTGTTCTTGAAGAGGCACAAGGCAACTCACATGAGTCATAAGCCCTTTGTTTGTGATGTGTGCAGCAAGGCATTCTCTGACGTTAGTAACTTAAGGAGACACAAAAGGATCCACTCTGGTCATAAACCTTTTGGCTGCGATGTGTGCAGTAAGGCTTTTTTTCAGGCTGGTGACTTGGAGAGACACAAGAGGATTCACACCGGTGATAAACCTTTCCTTTGTGACGTGTGCAGCCGGTGCTTTACCCAGGATAGTGCCTTGAAGAAGCATGCGCAGACTCACACTGGTCAGAAACTATTTCATTGCGACACTTGCTCCAAGCGCTTTACTGAGGGTGGCAGCTTGAAGAGACACAAGCTGATTCACACGGGTGAAAAACCCTTTCTTTGTGATGTATGCAGTAAGAGCTTTGCACAGGCTAGGAACTTGAGGGCACACAAGCGGATTCACACTGGTGAAAAACCCTTTCTTTGTGATGTATGCAGTAAGAGCTTTGCACAGGCTAGGAACTTGAGGGCACACAAGCGGATTCACAATAGTCTGAAAAGCTTCCTTTGTGATGTGTGCAGTAAGGCTTTTGCCGCAGCTGATCAACTGGACACTCATAAGATGATCCACACTGGTCCTTTTGTCGACTTGCATAAAAATCAGAATGATTCTACATAATAACCAATGTTGGTCTGTTTAGTTGGCAGGCTGTTCAGCATGTTAACAACTTCATCACTGCCATTTTCTCAGACACCATGAATGTGATAAATGTCAAACTTTACAACACTCGGTGAGTTTAGGGTGTGGCAATTTTGGGTTGTATCTAAAGATGCCAGGAAACTGCAGGGGGTGAGAAGAGGGGTGTCTTACTTCCGTGGACAAACGTGACTAAACATCAGACACCAGCTGCAACTGTCAGCTAAGCAAGATCACAATGATCTGTTCATTTACTTGTTTTTACCTTGCATTGTGTTCATTTTTCAGAGAATGTGTGATGTATGCAAATGTATGTTTGCTTAACCAAAGAATTGTACTTAATCTGATAATGCATGTGTGCTGAAAATAACCTCTGTCAACCCAACAAAACAAAATAAACACAGACAAACAACAGTTATCTTGGAATCTCACTTTTCTTATCCTACCAAAAGAAATAAGTTTCAAATCACAAAATTACTCAATTTACACCTAGCAGCTGGTCGGAAAAGTGCAAGTGGGTGCTTCTGCGCAAAAGAATTCCAACAATCACATTCCCATTGTTTGACTTTCAAACAAATGAATTTTACTGGAAAATGGCATAGCACATCACAAACTAACCTTTTTCATTGTCTGGGTTCAGGAAACAACATGATCTGAAACAGAATGAGTCGTAGAGGGCTTGCATAGAATCAACAAAGGGAGTTGGCCAGTGCTCAAAGACATCACATGAACGCAATAAAAACCTGAGTTGCCCATGGTAACTCACATGGCATGCAAGTAAATCAAGGTATATAAACTCCACCAAAGGTTAGATGTACCTTTGGTTGAGTTTATATACCTTGTATTTACTTGCATGCCACATGAGGGTTATCAAGGTATGTGCCTTGTTTGAAGTCATGTACCTTGTATTCACTCACATGTGTGTATGCCAGGTGAAAGTTACCATTGGTGATTCGGGTCTTTGTTGTAGTATTCATGTGACATCTTTTGAGCACTAATTAATTCCCTTTGCATGTTGATTCAAAAAATAAGCATGTCCATTGGAAACACAAATATTACTGGCAGGACAGTGCAGAACTATTGTCACAATTCTGACACAGTGGGATGCTACAGATGCAGAAAGTCAGGTCCCCTCTGTTCAGAACCCAGAGCTTACAAATGTGCTTCCCTTATAAGCCTGGGGTAGGTCAGAATATAGTTGTGGATGCTTCACCCACTGCCATGCATTTCTTCCTTGTCCTAATTTGCAGTTGTATTTGTACTGCACTTTGTATGTGGATTTGTATGAAATTGGTAATATACCCGCCTTAACTTTCAGCCTGTTAGATTTCTCAGTAAGCATGATTACTTCATTTCTCCTTGATTGTTTTGTGTCTCACCAGCAGGCTCAAATGACAGTCACGGTGTGTTCTGTTGTAGTATAACTTTGGGCCACCTGTCAGGAACTGTTGTGAGCCGGTTTGGCCTAGCGGTAAGGCGTTAGGCTGGTAAGCGGAAGGACCTTGGCTCGATACCGCTTCAGCTCTCCTTTCTCTTCAAAAAGGTTGTGGTTTGTGGACACTGTCTTGTGACTTTGTCCATCACTTCCTACTGAAACATTAAAATGGCTCTCATTGCTGCCCATCTGAATGCAGAAGTCATTCTGGTGGTGACATTATAGCAATAGGTATATAACCTCCCTCTCCCCTCACCTCCATACTCCCTTCCCCCTTCTGCCCATCCTTAATAAGCTGTACAGTTTCTTTGGACGTTACGCACCATGTTTACTAGGAACTGTTGTTGGGATTAGTAAAAGAGAAGCAGAAACACCACCTTTGCCTTTGCTGCTTTTTGCTTGATGTCACTCAGTGTTGTGCTTGTCTGTCCATGTTTGTCACTTTATTCTGCCACAAGCAGACATATCAGACCTTGCAAATCTATGTCTTGCCAGGTAGCCATGCAGTTTTCCCTGGACTGTGGCTACCAGTAGAACCCTGCTACATGCATGTTTAAGCTTCAAAGACAGAAAGTCGCCTCAATAAAATAAAAATCTATGAAAAAAGAAATGGCAAAAAAAAATGGCCCAAAAAAGAGAAAAAAAGTAACACACAAATGAAAAGGTTGGACAGAAAATACAGTGTATGTACATTATGTATATGTATGGTGAATGTCATTGCCCACAATCAGAATACATGCTGAGAAAAGGGTGACATCAGAAACACAGGATGACTTATGGTACAGATGAATTTAGAGTCACCTAGCTTGGAAAATGTGAGCAGTCACTAAAATATCATCATATTTGTGATATGTGAAACAACTAATCATAAACTTGAAATTGACCTTGAGCTGCTGTTTCTGTGAGTGTCATCTGCACAGCATGGACATGTTCAATCACAGGACACCAATAGCCAGCACAGTTAAATTCCACAAGAAGCAGACAATACTTGTGATCAGACCTGTCAGTGAGATGCTGGATAAGGGTGCACAATCCTTGATGCAGATTCCACAGAAGTCCCTGACATTTGCAACAAAGTCCCCCATTTCACATATTATTTACAAACTGATATGTGAAACATCCCAGTACATACCAGTACTCACATACTAGCACAGTGCCTATATGAGACCGCAGAGGCCATCTTACACAGTGCAGTGAGCCGGTTTGGCCTAGCGGTAAGGCATTAGGCTGGTAAGCAGAAGAACCTCGGTTCAAATCTGCTTCAGCTCTCCTTTCTCTTCAAAAGTTGTGGTCCACTGTGGACAGTCTTGTGACTTTGTCCCTCATAATTATGAAACATTAAAATGGCTCACATCACTGCCCATCTCAATGCAGAAGTCATTCTGGTGGTGACAGTGTAGAAGTATATAATAATACTAGAGGTATATAATCTCCCTCTCCCCACACCTCACTCCCCCTCCCCCCCCCCCCCCCCCCCCCCTTCTCCCTGTCCCTAACTATGATAAGCCGCATGGTTTCTGTGGACGTTAAGCACCATGTTTACTTATTTCTTACACAGTGCCTATATATGAGACTGCAGAGGCCATCTTATACCAGACCGACCATTATGCATGTATACTGGAGCGGCCCAGTATGTCAGTGACGGCTTGCCAAACCTGATTACCGGCGGCTTCTCTGCCACAGACACATGACACACAAGCAAAATCAGAAACAAGAATGACTGCTTCAGTGCTTGTTTAGAACGCTAGCGGTCATTGTTTCAGATTTTTTTTACTCCCCCCTCCCACCCCCGACCCCCTCGGTACTCATCCTTTATGTGTCATACCATCATCATCGTTCTCCTTCACTGTCTAGCTCAACCAAAACTAGGCAAGTGTCCCAGTTCTACATCTCATTTTCCACTGTTTAAGTGTTATGCCGTGCATGTTTACGTTTTGACCTAATCAACAGCGTTCTTTTGAACCATTCATGTGTCAGTTGGATCATGCACATTTTGGTTTAAATCAATGGCCTCTATGGGGATTTTTTCTTTTTTGATATTTTAATAATTGAAGCAGTAAACAGGTGAGCATGGGAAAGTGGCTAAAACTAGCCTAGTGCTACAAGATCTAAATGGGATGTTCGGCCCATAGTGCGCTGGAAAAAAAAAAAAAAAAAAAAAAAAACTTTTCAACGGCCTGCCCGTCCCCGTCTCTTGAGGGGTTGTAACTGTCGTGGTAAAAAAACAAAAACAAAAATGCTACAAGATTAACACCTTATTCTGTCTGGATTGCGGGGTGGGGAGTGGAGGGGGGGGGGGGGGGGTAACTGGTGACCATACGAAGGACGCGGCTATTCGCAGCGCGGCGGTGCGTGGATTCTTATTAGCAGCGCAGCTGTGCGAATAGTGGCCCGTGGATTCTTATTGGCACAGCGGCTCTGCGAATAGTGGTCGGTGGTTTCCTTATTCGCAGCTGTCGAAAGTCTGCCCTACCTCCATCTTGCAACTTGTTCAGTTCGAAATTGCGGCAAGGGATCACGTGATATAAATCAGGTACTTCGGTTGTCTGCCACATAGTTCAGGAGCTGTGTGAGAGTGGAGGTGGACGTCCTGGGCTGTCCGTCCTAACGAGCCTTCTGGTTTCCGTGGACGTAAAGATTTATTGCACCGTGCTTCGGCATTGGTCACAACTTGTCCCTAATATGTCTCATGACATCTGAGGACATTAAGCATCAATTCATCATCATCATTGTCTGCCGCTCTGCAAAGAAGCCAATGAGTGATGACAGTTCACAGAGCGGCTTTGCGAATAAGGAGCATCAAACAAATTATTCGCACAGCGGCGGTGCGAAGCCCATAGGCTTTGTGGTTTCTGCGGACGTTAAGCACCATGCTTACTTATTTTACTTTACGGTGCGAATAGCCACTCCGAACAGAGATACTACAGCAAAGTGTAGTGTCTCTGCTCCGAACGACAGAACGAATTCAGAGTTTAGGACTAGGAGCTGTGTGAAAGCCGAGGTGGCCGTCCTGGGCTACTTTTTCTGTGGACGTAAAGCAACGCGCTCAACACCAGCAGATACCCAGTCTTTGCAACCAGGGATGGCGTGCAGACGGAAGGTACGGAAGGTACGCGCGGGTGGCCAATGCTGCAGCGCCTTGAATTGCACGAACAGGCGATACAAGTGCCCAGGAATGTCTTTTTTTACATGCCCAAAGGATGAAGCGAGGTAAGCGGGAGTATAAAAATTCAGACTGCTACACTTTCAGTTAACACTATCTGTATGTTCACCCAAAACTTTTACGTTGCAAGCAGATACTGAGATAGATCCACCACACTGTTCAGGTGCAGGGCTTGGCATGCCCAATATATATATAGATACAGATTTAGGGACTTGGCAGTAGGCCTCGCGGCCATTTTTACGTCCCTTCTTATTGTTTTAATTTTAATTTTGGTCAGTTAAAAAAGTATTATGCATGCTTCAATTTTCCTATTGCATAACTCATCATAATAAAAAAAAAAACGAACTAATAAATTTGGATCTTTGTCAAGAAGACTTTCAAACTGGTTAATACATTACATGGTACTTTTTTAGTACATGTTGGTGCAACTCTATTGCTAAAGGCAAACTTCTTTTAGTTTTTGCAAAATGTACATGTATACTCAGAATGTGTGCTCAGAATTTCTAGTGCTATCAAGTTTAGTAGTGGTAAAGAAATCTTAAAATTTCAAATCATCAATTCCATTATTTTATTTTTAAATACTTGAATAATGTCACCTCTATATCTTCAATACTTTAAAGTATGGAGTTTTAACTGCCTCAGCCTTTCTTTATAATCAAGATCTTTTAACACAGGTATTAACTTGGTTGCTCTTCTCTGAACTTTCTCGATGGCAACTGTCTTTTTAATTGTGGAAACCAGTACTCCAGGTGTGGCCTTACCAATGATTTGGAAAGATTAGTAAGGATTTCTCTATCTATAAAAGTAAATGCTCTTCTGATTATACCAATCATACTGTAACCAAGTGTATTGTATACATGTTCCGGGCCATGACCCTATAACCTTTTCTTTCCGGTCCTTTTCCTTTTTGATTGGGTTTATGGCCCAATTATCTAAGGTGTTAAAAGTTGTGTGCTGGGCCGGCAGCATCCCTTTTCCCCCAGTGTCCCTGCAGAGGCAGGTTGTTTGTTTACTGTTGCGGCCGGTGTTCATGTTTTCATCACAGGGGAGACCCTACACTGTTTCCTGGTTGGTTGGTGTACAAATAAAAGTTATGTTATAGCAACCCTCTGACTTGTGACTCTTCATCCATGCTTCCAACCTGCTTTCCCTCAACTCCCCATCCCCACTCCCCTACAAACGCTGGCGCTTGCGAGCAGGATTGGAAGTAGAAGAGTCACACACCGACCAGGAGACAGTGTAGAGGAGCTGTCTGGAGGCACCGGCAGACAGTGTAGAGGAGCTGTCAGGAGGCACTGGGGACAGTGTAGCACTAGCAGAGCTGTCCAGCACTGAGGCAGTTCGGTGGGGACCTGACCATCGGGCTTCACCTACACTGATGGCTGACCTGCAACAACTACAGCAACAGGACCCAGTCCTTCACCCGGTGCTTACAGCCTCAACAGCCAAGCTCTCTGACACCAAGGAACGCTCCACTCGGGCATTGGTGCAGCAGTACCCTCGATGGTTCCAGAAGAATGGATCCTCCGTCGTGGGTAGGCTGACCAACGTCGTGGTATCCTTGCGGAACAGCTGGTTCGGCCCAGCTCACTTCGACCTGATGTCCCAGGAAAGGTCAGGGACTACAGCAGCATCTGTGACACTGTGAGAGATGCACTGTGGTGCCATGCTTTAGGAAGAAGGAAGGGAATATGATGCTTGGTATGGTCATTCGGTAATGCCTTGTGTTTGTATGTTAATGGGTTGCCTTAAGGGTCCTTAACTTGTGCAAACTTAGTGGCATCGGTTTAGAGTTAGCATGTAACTTAACTGTCTTGCTATTTCTAGTGTAAGTGTATACCTTGCATGGCAGTAGCCATTATGATTTAGCTTGTTTCCTTTTGCATGGACCTGTAGTGTGTTAATTGTTGATGATGTTTTGTTGAGATAAGTGTACGTAGGTTGCACAGTTGCTTTTGATTATGTGGATTGGATGTGGCATCTGTTGAGTATGGATTGTTCTGGTAGACATGCTCAAGAGATGTTGAAGTATCAATTATACGTTGATTAACCTCGGGAAAGTTGCTTGATATGTACAAGCAAAAGGGCGAATCAGGATTGATTGTGTCTGTGTTGCATTTTGTATATATATATGTTGATCTGTATGCAAATGGTTATAAATACCTGCCTTATGCAATCGATTAGGGTTCTCAGTGAGCATGACTACATCTCTGTTAGTTGATTGTTACTCTGTATATGCCACAATTTCCATTTTTCATTTTTCTGAGCGGTGTGGTGACCCTAGTGTATATTAGTTTTTTTCATTTTTCTGAACGGTGTGGTGACCCTAGTGTATATTTGTTTCATCATGATCGAACTTTGATGGCTTGACCACTAATCTGGTATTACTTCATAGCATTATATATGTTCATTTAAGTAGTAACGGGACAGAGTCCACATCAGGTCACTGAGCGTTGTGTTGTCTATGAGTGAGAGTTATGTTTATTATGAGTATACGTGTTAACCTTTATATAAGGCCCTGTATTTTCGTGTGTGCATTTCTCTAGCGAGACGTTTTATCATACCGCGGGTCCTCAACATAAGGCTTGGTATTGAAATCATGGTTTGAGATGGCAGACATCACTTGTGTGCCATTCTTGTGGTAAATGACATGCAGTATGTAGTATACTATTGTTACAATGTGCGCTGTGTTGATGTTTTATTTTTTTCGAACATGTTGTTTTGAGGTCTTGTACGGCCAGTTGTAGAACGCCCTCCATTTTTATGTCCCAGATGGCAGTAGATTTTTTAAATGCAATAAGAACATGTTTATTTGGGAGTTTTCATCATTAACGCAAGGAATCCTGGTTTTCATCCTTTTGTCCTGTTTCAAGCAATGCGTTTTGGGTCTGTCTGGTTTACTTGGCTTAAATGCAGTAATCATTTTGCCCTTTAACTACAGTGCAATCAGTCTGGTCTTTGGAGATGTTTGTAGTTAGCCAGGCCTTTATTAATATGCTGGTAAAAAGGGGTACAACTTTTGTGCGTGGATGTATTGGGTACCACTTTGATGGTTTGTTAATTCAACTCCTAGTTGCCCTACACCCTTTAGTTTTGTTTATTGCTATGTGATTAACCAGCGAGGACGCTGGTTATGATTGAGTAGGGGGGTATGTAACCGAGTGTATTGTATACATGTTCCGGGCCATGACCCTATAACCTTTTCTTTCCGGTCCTTTTCCTTTTTGATTGGGTGGGGGGTTTATGGCCCAATTATCTAAGGTGTTAAAAGTTGTGTGCTGGGCCGGCAGCGTCCCTTTTCCCCCAGTGTCCCTGCAGAGGCAGGTTGTTTGTTTACTGTTGAAGCCGGTGTTCATGTGTTCATCTCAGGGGAGAGCCTGTAAGTAGTTATTTTTCTGTGGCTTGTTGTTCTGTTGTTTCTTATTGATGTAAATAATGTATGTTTATAATGTTACCATGTTCACAACGTGACTTGATTTTGGTTCTTGAACGTGGGTAATTTTGGCACTAGATTGCCACCTGGTTGCAGCCGCTATGGCGTCAGAGTACCTTGTTTGTGCATTCAAATGTTAAGCCTTTATGCCACAGGATGACCGGTGTTTCCAAAATGTATGCAGCTAATCCTAGTTAGCTGATATGTACTATGTAGCTAGTATGTTATGTTGCCATTGTTGGATGTTCAGTTTTGAGTGATGCTTTGCCGATGCAAAGTTATCCCTCTAAAGTATGGGTACTTTGTCAGTGCGGCATAACTTCTTTGTTTAGTTTCCTACCGATCTATGTTTCTGCATGAAATCGGTTGTATATTATGGCTAACACTTTGAAGATGTTGACTTCATAGTTGTAGAATGTTCATTTTACTAGTTGAATATGGTTTAATGCATAGGGGTGATTGTATAAACTGTGAGACTTGTTATTTCTGTTTTGATCCGGCTTTTGTATGGCCTAGTTTTGGGCGCGCAGACTTTCAGTCTGCTTAGCTTGTTACCTTGTAAACCCTTTCCGGGTCTTTGTGCATGTATCCAAACTGGCTGGCGATGCGTGTCAGTGGTGGCAATTAGGTCTTTGTCTCTGTTCACTAACTGAGCAGACAGGCGCAGCCAGATCAGCAGTTTAGATTCTTGATGCGCTACCTGCGTCAGTAAGACGCTTGACGTTGTTCACAGCCACATATGCTCTGCTAGTCAGTAACAGTGAAATGCTGTAACACTTTGAGTAACGAGGCTGGAGCCAGTCAGTTTATGACTGACTTCCTCCTGCTTACGGCATGGTCCCAAATGCCACCTGTGTCACTATCTATCTCGTGTGCTTA
Source organism: Alviniconcha strummeri (assembly GCA_963584105.1). NCBI lineage: Eukaryota > Metazoa > Mollusca > Gastropoda > Provannidae > Alviniconcha > Alviniconcha strummeri. Next base: position 16,019,616 of record OY757552.1, read on the forward strand.
AGTGGAACTGCTGTAACGATTATCTCACTCTTCCTGTTTATTTAAGAATGAGCTTGGTAATTCGCATTCTTCACTGTTACTTTATTGTATACTATATTATACTGGGAGTTCATCAGTTATTTGACTGGCCGTCTCTTGTATACTCACCGTGACTCTGTGAGATACGGGTTTTAAGTGTAAGTCAAGCACACAATTTATGTGCTTGATTATTAATCATTTTGTCATGTATTATAGTAACCTACAGGTAAACTACATGGTTACTGTATTTATTATATAATTGCTGTTGTTTAGACTTTACATTTGCTTTCATGTTCTAAATCTGTAAATGCTTTGTTTGTTTGTGTCTTTTCCAATACAGACACTGTTTCCTGGTTGGTTGGTGTACAAATAAAAGTTATGCTATAGCAACCTCTGACTTGTGGCTCTTCCTTCATGCTTCCCTCAGCTCCCCATCCCCACTCCCCTACAATACTATTAGCCTTGTTAATAGAATTTTGAATATGAGCATCAAATGAAAGATATTTATCAAAAATAACACTGAGATCCTTCTCCTCTTCTCGTTTTTCACTATGTTGTCATAATTGTATTCACTTAATTTCATTTTATAGTCTGTTTCCTGGTTGTTTTTACCAATGACAATGTGCAAAATTTTACATTTAGTAACAATAAAATATAAATTCCACAAATCTGACCATCTCTGTAGCCTAATGATGTCCTCCTGTATTCTGCCAGAATTATTGGTTGAATCATAAATTTTTGTATCATCAGCAAAGACTTTACAACAGCTTTGAACACAAATGGGCAAGTTGTTTATAAAAACTGTAAATAGTATAGGACCTAGAATGCTTCCCTGGGGGATGCCACTTAAAACCTCAGTCACTGGTGAGTAATGGTGTCCTACCCACACTGTCTGGAGTCTGATGTCTGTCAGTTAGGAAATCTTTTATCAAATTAAAAATATTTGCTGTTATCCCATATGCTGGTATTTGTGCTAATTTACTTTGAAGCCTCTAATGAGGGACCGAATCAAATGCTTTTTTGAAATCCATGTACATTATATCGATGGGATGCCCATCCTCAATGAATTTAGTTAAAGCCTCCATAACTAGAAGTAGTTGTGTAATACATGATCTCTGTTTTCGGAAACCATGCTGACAATCCATTGTCATGTGTTTCACTATGTACAGTGTATCAAATAAAGGACTCTAGTACTATAGTAGGTTAGATGTTACACATGTTAAGCTGACTGGTCTATAGTTTCCTGGGTCAGATTTTGTTCCCTTTTTAAAAATGGCAGTTACATCGGCTGACTTCCAGTCTTCTGGAATTGATCCATTCTCTAATGATTTATTAAAGACAATACTGAGACAGTGAGAGGCATAGCCAATTGTTTGCTTAGCTCCTTCAATACCCTGGGGGTTACTTGGTCAAATCCTTGTGCCTTGTTTGGGTTTAATTTAGCTTGTCCTGGACTGCCTTTGGGGTTACTCATACATCAGCTAAAGTTATATTATTTGACCTTTCTCCCATCTGAATATGGGGCATATTATCTGTATTTTTGTGTGTAAAAACACTTGCAAAAAGGTTATTCAGAACATCTGCTTTTTCTGCTTCACATACAGTCATATGCCCATCATCCCTTCTAAGGGGGAGTATATCTAATATATGTTATATATAAACTGGACTTTGTCTTTGATTGCACACATTTCCAAAAATATTTTGCATTTGCTTTACTTTCTTTAGACAGTTTTTTTTTTTCCATTTTTTTTTTTTTTTTTCATACTCTCTTTTTGCCTTCTTAACTATCTTATTTCATTCATTTCTGCAATCCAAGTACTTTCAGTAATTAATGTTCTTATTTGTGTTCAGGAACCTCTTATACTAATATAGGTTGTACTTTCTTTTAACACTTTCCCTAACTTTCCCAGTCATCCAGACTGGTTTTGATCAGGATCTGATTGGTCCTGTTTTAGAGTTAGACTGCTACTTCTGGAAGCAGAACACACTGTATGCAATATCTAGGACACAATACAGATCATTGCCTTCAGCAGCTGTTTTTGTGTCTTAGACTTAAAGAGGTTTGCACAGCATGAACATGTTTATGGGGTAGACCTATAACCAACACAGTTATAAATGCTGAGATGTCATGATCACATCAGCCACTAAGATGCTGGCAGAGGGTGCTCTAGATAGCTGTGCACGTGTGATTCTGCTGATCGCTTTGGGTCTACAGATAGCTGCTCATCATTGCAGTAAGACTAAGAGACCTGCAGGGGTCTTTCTAGAACCATGCCAACAGCAACAAGTCCCGTTTCATACTTGCAGTTGCACTACATAAAGTACCATCAAATTCAAAGTATGATCAAATCAAAGACACAAAACTGTCAGAAGAAAAACAATTTCAGTACCTGAATATGATGTGAAACCAGAGCTGAAGTTCTTCATCTTAAATAGCAAATATCATCTTGGGTTGTTTGCTTTAAATAAGAGTCATTTGTCTTGCATTACATAATACAATTTGCATTTGAAGTTTGTGATCTTCAAATCTGTTTGAACTGTGTGCAACATGAGTTGATGTGATTGGTGTTTTGTGCAGGTGTAAAGAGTGGGTCCTGAGAAGTGGCCGCTATGATCTACTCCGCAAAGATGTTGCCAAACTGCACCGCACCTGCCTTTTTTGCAGCAACCACTTTGAGGATTCACAGTTCATGAATCCCCAGGAAAAGAAGCGCCTGGTCTGGAATGCAGTCCCCACTCTTTTCAGTGTGCCAGATCAGCCTCCATCAGTAAGCTAATAAAAAGGAATTTTTCTTTTAACAAAAAGGAGCTTTTCTTCTTCTTGACACTTATGGATGGCCACAGTCAACCTGCTGATTATTCTATTACTGTATTACTAGTATTACTTTGTCAGCATATGTGGGTCTACAGTTAGTAGCAAGGGTTAGGGGGTCAAAGGTTTGCTTCTGAGCATTGTTCATGACACTTGACACAATCAGGGTCTAGCATGTCTGTTGTCACTGTGCTGTCTGACACTGTGACAGTTCATGTGGGTTCACAGTGCAGCATTTGATTTGGACTATTTCAGTATTTGTGTGGATCAGTCTCTGTTTTTGTTTGGGTGGAGCTTCTCTGATCCAGATGCTTAATATGCTATAGTATTACTGGTAAATAGTATAATATTAAAATTGTATCTAATTTAGTTTGAATTTCACTGTCCTGGTCATTGTGAACTGTGAAAGATGCTAAGTGAAAATTCAAAATTGACAGACTTGTACTACTTTTCTGTGCTTCAGGTTACATTCAAGCAGACAGTCCCAAAAACTAAAGACAACACCAGCTTTGATAAGATGGATTCTGATGACTCATGGGAGACATCAGCGGTGACGATAGAGATTGATGTTGCTGAGGAGCTGCCAGTCTCCTGTGGGACAGAAAAAGATGAGCAAGGTCAGTGAAAGGCTGTCTTTTTTGTACCTGTAATTAGTATACTTATTTCATACTAATACAAGTAATAGTCTTTTTTCATCAGTGTGGTTTTTCACTAGAGTCAGAAGTTGACTGTGTATCACTGTCCGTGTATGGTGGTTCAGTGGTCCTATGGGGTATATTTGGTGATCATGACCAAATTTTGGGGTCACTCCCCTCAGCTGTGCAAAGTGGATAACATCAGAAAGTAATTTATAAAAAATGTTTTATTGCAGCTGAAAATAAGCTGGTAAGGCAGATTTGTCAAAGTAACCTTGAAAAAGAAAGGAACAATATACGAATATGAATGTTTCAATGAATAGGCCATCTGCCCGTGTCATTGTGGGTGGCAGGGAATGGGGTAAGCAACAATTGTTCATCAGTAATCATCAGTCAGTGGAATAATGCTTTGGAAGTACACACATACACACACACATACACAAACAAACAACAACAACAACAAAGAAACAGTAAGACTTAAGAGAGGGAGAACTCACACTCAAAAACTGTAGTACTCAGACTCAAAGACAGAGTAATATTACACCCATTTGGAACTATCTAAACAGCTGGTCCTTGCTCTGCTACAAACATGTAAATTGTAATAGACAATTTCCGGAAATAACGGGCAAAGATAATTTGACATTATTTTCTTACTCTGGGAGAGTAAAGTCCCCTGAATGGAGGTGGCAGCAGAGAAGAGAGCCAGTCTGCAACACTTTGAGATCTACTGGCATGGACCTATTATAATTTATACTAGACTACCAGCTGGGGGAACCTACTATCCAATCTGCACGTTCCCCGCAAGCAGTGAGTGCTTGATCGGCATTTCTGATGCCATTTCTGCCTTTTGTTTCCGGGTATCTGTCATCTTCCCCACGTGCTCACTGTACCCCCAACAAAAGCATGCCTACTCTGTGCTACACCTTTGTTCTTTCGTTCGTTCTGGTTTTGCTTAATGTCCTCAGATGCTAAAAGCATATTAGGGACAATCTATAAAGTAAGCTCGTTTTGGATATATCATAGTTAAAACCATGGGGGGGAGGGGGGGGGAGCGAAGTAAGCTTGGTCCACTTGCGGATCAATATTTGGATCAGGACATGAAGTCACTGGAACAAAGGGGGAGTGAGGGGAGGGATGAGATGGGTCCACCTGCGGATCAATACTAGGGTCAGGGTGCTGGGTCGTCTTGGTCATGCTACACCTGCAGGCATAGACCTATATATAATACAGGTCCGTGCCCGAAGGTTCTTACTGAGTGCAGTCCCCTGGATTTCCAAAGATCGTCTATAGTAAGCATGAAGTAAAAGGAAATAGTCCTTTTTTATGAACGTACAACACAAATGCCAACATGCAATAATAAAATTTAAAAAAAGAGTAAAGCTACTCAAAAAAACTAAGAGAAACAGTACACTTCTTACACACTGAAGGACAAATTCTCAGTATGTTTCACAGTGGTAACTTACAAGGTAAATAAGGGGAAAAGAGAGTACCATCTTGGTGTTTTTATTATAAATGTGATTATAATCTGATATATAATATCTGTGCCTGATAATGATATCTTTTTACTTTTATTCTGAGACACACCGGGATCTTGCAATAAAATATTTGTGTATAATATGCATTGATAGTGTATGATTTTATAAATGTTGAGACATTAGGGGTTATTTACATGTTGCATTTTATTCAGATTGTTCAAAGGAGATCAGAAGTCCACTTCTAACAGAATGCAAGGAGCAACTGATGGACAATAACTTGTCCGTTTCTGACATCAGAACCAGTGACACAACATCTTCCCATGTGAGTAATCTGGAGTGTAGAGGGCAGAAAAGTAAAATAGTTTGGGCAGTTTGTGTTATAAATATTTGATGTGTAACATGTGCATCAACTGAAATCTTTTCTTCGTTTCAGTAATGTTCTTACCTGTATAATTTGTTTGTCTCATATACTCCAAGTTGAAGGTGTTTGGGTCTTCCAAATACTGTTGTCAGTTTGCTTTTAATGTATTATAATACTTACAATAGTCAAAATAATAAATGACCAAGATGTGCAGCATAGGTAAGGTTTATTTCTTCAAAATTGAGAAATAATAGTATTTGCAAAGCCTGTGTTTTTCTACTGGCAGCTGGGTCTGAACTATGTTCACTTAACCATTCCTCTGTATCTGTTCACATTTTTATCTCCCCAGCCACCCCACCACCACCACACCACACATTACAAACTTACACGCATGTTTTTTGCTGTTGCGTTTATGTGTGTTTGTGTTTTTGCACACTGCAAATGGACTGATCATCAACAGCCTCTCACCATGGTACTGGTAGATGGAAGTAAAACTGCTCATAAAGCAAGCCAGTTGTTGACCTTTTTTCCTCCAGGCAGTAACTTGAGTAAGGAATGCTTTCAGATGAAAAGAAACTTCCTGAAGGAGTGGAAACTGATTTTTTTTATTGTCCTTCTGCTAAATACCTGTCACATAGGACCCAGAAACAGTTCAGTTGTGTAGCTGAGAGTGTTTACCCACTGCAAAAAAAAAAAAATGGATGTAGCATCTTGCTGCAGTTAATTCAGATGGTCAGTTAATCACTTTCCTGTTCCGATCTCTGTTTCACCAACTGTATGGACTTGCTGTCAACTTACACCATGGTGCCTCTGAAAAAGAAAGAAAAAACACTGTTCAAGACAAAATGCCAGAAATGATACAGGTGTAAGCACTACAGGTGTAAGCACAACTTATTCATGCATGTGTTTTTCCATCTGCTTCTGATAGCATTTGTTGAATCTTTGTGGTGGATCTAATAAAGGCGGTGAACATTGTGATTTAGAAGCAGAAGAACTCAGCTTTGTTTGGACCTACCATTCAGTTCTGTGGGAGTCAAAGTGACATGTGTGCTGACACCTTTTTTGTGCTGTATCACAAGCAGCATAGTTATTTGCACTGATCATTTGCAGTGAGTATGAAATCAAGGGCCTTGACTTAAAAACACTCATGAACAGATGGCGGTGCCAAGAAAAAGGCAAGAACATGGTTTGGTTTATCTTTACCATCTTTGCTTTAATGGTTAATAAGGTTATACGCATCTTTGCATTAATGATTAACACATAACTCCAGAAGTTTGCTTTAGCAACTTTAGTAGTAATGTAATTTATACCGGTTTCTGTTAGTGATGCTCTCAGTGTTCTCATTGTTTCAGACCTGTTTTACAGCATCTGATGTGAGCAGCAAAACCTCTTCAGGATGTCAACCTCTTTTTGATGGTGACAACTCCAAAGTTCTACAGCCATCATCAGCTGCTGTTATCTCTTCTTCACCAGCATCCCTGACAACACCAAGTGTGTGTCAGCAGGGACCCCCTGCCTTTGTTCAACTGAGCCATTTGAAAAGTCACATGGCTTCATCCCACAGAAAAAAACAGTCAGCTGGGTCCCCCAGAGGTGACTGTGACCTTGGTAACCATGGTAACAGAAATCACAAAACAAGCACAGATAAATTTGTTTGGGTGCCTCTTGCAGACAAGGTCAGCCGACCTGTGTATGTTGATGTTGTTGAATATAGTAAGGCCTTCACTGCAGTCACCAACTTGAATGGACACAAACTGCAAATTATTTGTCATAAACGCCATGTCTGTGATATATGTGGTGAAACTTTTCCTTTTGCTTCTCACTTGGAAGAACACAAAATGATCCACTTGGAAGAAGGCAAATGGAACCATACTGGTCATAAATGCCATGTCTGTCATGTGTGTGGTGAAGCTTTTCCAAAGGCTTATGACTTGAAGGTGCACAAAAGGATCCACAAACCCTTTGTTTGTGATGTGTGCAATCAGGCTTATACTGATGCTGATTACTTGAAGGTACACAAGATGATCCACTCTGGTGATAAACCTTTTGTTTGTGATGTCTGTAGCAGAACCTTTTCAGTGGCTTCGTACTTGAGGCAGCACAAAAGGCTGATCCATGCTGGTCATAAATGCAATGCTTGTAATGTGTGTGGGAAAGCTTTCAAAAGGGCTAGTCTCTTGAAACTTCACAAAATGACCAGTGCTGGCTGTAAACCCTATGTTTGTGATGTGTGTGATGGGGCATTCAATGACGCTGGTAACCTGAATAGGCACAAGGAGATCCACTCTGGTCATAAACCCTTTGTTTGTGATGTGTGTGGTGAAACGTTTTCATTGGCTTCTTACTTGGCACAACACAAAATGATCCATACTAGTTATAAGCCTTTTGTTTGTGGTGCATGTGGGAAAGCTTTTTTAACAGCATCTGTTCTGGAAGAACACCAAAGAACCCACACTTGTCATAAATTGGAACAACACCAAAGAACCCACACTTGTCATAAATTGGAACAACACCAAAGGGCCCACACTGGTCATCAAATATGATATGCCCTTTGTGGCATGTGCAGTGAAACTTCTGCTGAAGCTGGTAGGTACCCGAAATAAGATGATCACATTGTGACTTGTGATGCATGCCATAAGGGGGGCAATGATGCCCTTACCTCTGAATATATATATGCAAAAGTTGATTCGCACTGGTCATAAACCCTTGTGTTGTGACAAGTGCTTTTTCCAGAAGAATTAATGCTTTGAATAGACACAAGCATATTTACGCTCATTGGAAACCCTTTGTTTCTGATGTTTTAGCAAGGGTTTTATCACAGGTAGTCATTTTTAGCAAGGGTTTTATCACAGGTAGTCACCATAAGGCACACAAGCCGATTCACACTGATGAAAAAGCCATTCTTTGTGGTGTTTGCTGCAAGAGCTTTAAGTCACAAGTTTCCTGACCTGTGACACTGAATAACAAACTGCCTTGTGTTGGCGTGTGGCATGTCCTCATTGGCATGTCTTAAGCTTTAACACCGCAGTTTTCTTGGACACTATGAATGTTATAAATATCAAATTTTGTATGATGATAGTGTTCATCAACTTGGGCTTTATATGTTCATACCACCTGCACTGGCATTTCAAGTTCACAGCAGCAGCAGACAATTGCAAAGTTTGTTTCCTTTGGTAATATCTTTTTTATCTGATCCAATTCAAACCTCATATGGTATGTTAAATACAGAGACTATTTTATGCACATAATTCTTTCACTTGCTGTTGATTCTATTCACAGAAATAATGATGCATGATGTTCAAGGAGATAAGCCTTGTTGCTCCTGACAGAAGTGAGTCTACTACATCACCTAGTTTGTCACATCTGACATGACAGTCATTTTCCTGGATTAATGATGCATGAGGTTCAAGGAGATAAGCCTTGTTCAGAGTTGTTGCTCCTGACAGAAGTGAGTCAACTACATCACCTAGTTTGTCACATCTGACATGACAGTCAATTTCCTGGATTTAAATATGTGTCAGCCCAGCTCCACAGAGAGTAATGATGTGTCATTTGTGGCAGTGAGCTGCAGGTGGGTGATGTCATCTGTGATGCAGAGAACACCAAGGGCTGTCTGCAGCCAGTTCTCCTCTGTTAACAACCCAGAACTGTCTAAGGCTTCCTTTAAACTTAAAGCCTGGAGTAGGTCAGAATACACCTATGTATGCTTCACCAGCTGTCAGAAATTTATTCCTGATTTCTACCTTCCCTGTCCATCTTCCGATTATCCAAAGTCTCTCACTACATTTTCCTTGCATTAGTTTCGTCTAACACAATTTCCCATGTGGGCTCACAGAATAATTGTCACAAGCAATTGGTTCAGGTCACTGTGTTGATTGTCTGAGGAATATGCACTGGCTCCCAAACGTGTACAAACGTTTTGAGTAAAGTTGGAGGGAGAATGGCACTAATACATTGCATTAAGCAATTCTTGGTTTAGTTCTGGTGATACCATGGCAAACCTTGCTTTGCTAAAGAGTTTGAAAAAGATGTGTTCAAACTCCAAGGACTCATGGCCCTATTCTGACAAATGCCATGGTTTTGCTTGTCTTCTTATCTCATCAAGCACATACAGTGCAGTTTTCACATGGATTTTCCTCAGGTTTGTGATCAGTTACCAAATGTTCACTGTCAAGTGTCATAGGTAAGTACTTACACAACCTGCCTCCTTTCAACATGCCAATATGAGGGAAGTGCAGAAGCCTATTGGTTTGCCCTTCTTGGCCCACAGACTCAGCAACCAGGTCTTTCGGTGCAACACCTCTGCACAATTCGCAAGCCACACAGGCCTACCTCTATGATGGTTGTTGTGAGAATATATAGCAGGTGTGTATATATATATATTTAGTATGTACGAATGCATTAGTATATAGGTGTGTATGTGTTTTTGTGTGAGATAAAGATCAGGTGAAAATAACTATATGTATGGATACATTATGCAAGTGTATGTTTGTTGTTACAACTGCAAATAAATGTATATTCAAATCAAACAGAGGCGACCTTGTCCTGTGTGCTTGTATTTCTATCTCTAACTCTCTGGTGTTTTCTCATTTCTCTCTCTCACTGTTGTTTTTCCTAACAGGTCACACACTTCTGTCAAGCTTGACTGATTGCATAGTTATTTCATATAAGTGTTGCAATGGCCCATTGTTACAGGCATTTAAACTTTACTGCACAAAAACATTGTGCAGTGCTCTTCTTTACAGTGTTCATAGAGATCTAAACAAAAGTGACCTGTTTTCTAATTTTGAAAACTGGTCTGGTTTAACAGTTTATCCTTTAACTGATTTTAAATAGGCCCACACACATCTGTTCCAGACGACTGAATGAAATTCATGTAATCAAACATAAAACCACAGACACAGAGACCATGGGCTGACATTAGTCAATGTAAAAACCTTGCTCAAAAACAGTGATAATAATATTAAAAACAAAGAGAAATATACAATGAAACAAAAATATAACCATACACGCAGATCAAAAACAACAAAACTGTATGAAGAAGAGTGACAGTAATATATTTTTTAATCAGATTAGCTTAACTTAGTTTTTGTTTACTTTTGCATCTGCTGAGATTGTCTCTCCTGACATGCTTCATGTGTTCTGTGCCACATGATCCTCACTAAGCCGAGCTTAATGGACCATTTTTATGTAGCTTATGATCTTTACTGGAACAGAGTCCCTCCTGCATGCATCATACACAAAGTTTTTTTATGACGCATGTGAATCTCTTGGTTTCTCCAAGGCACAAACATGGTAATAGCCTTGCTTCGCACATCACAAAGAGTTTTTAACCAGCATGGAGTGTGACCTAAGGGACTGGCTCCCTTTCTAACTCTCTCTGCAACAACTGCTACACTATGTTCATACACAGATATTGTAACACTTATGGAGTCCAGCCAGCATCCAATTACACTAGGGATTAATTAGCCCAGATGCTAAAGCTTTACTGCTCTATTTAGCTGTCTCTTTACTCAAATGTTCTTCAAATCTCTCAAAGCCTAAATTAGTTGGAGGCACCCTCCAGTACCCATGCCAAGGTTATGTAATCCTTGCATCACAACTTCTAAACTTTGTTACATGCTTCATTGGTTGTTGAGCTTGCAACCTTTGGTATATCCGAGCTTGCAACCTTCAACACATCCAATATTAAGGCACAAAGGACAACATGGCTGGACACAAAAATGGACATCACAAGACAAACAGTGACAGCTCACAAAAGAGCAGCCCAGACATTGGCAGAGGTTTCCATTCTCTTTAATGTTCGTTCTTCATTTTGCAGAAACAAAACTTTAGCAACTTGGCACTAGTGCCAGTCCCCACACACTGAGAGGGCTGGCCTAAGGCACTCCTTGCTCGTAAACAGAATAGTCCAATTAGTCAACCAATTCAACCCATCCTTTGACCATAAGGCATTAATCACAGAGGGTTTATGACCTGTGTGAATCAGCTTGTGTCTCATGAAGTAAGAAGCGTCAGTAAAGGCCTTTCTGCAAATACACTACAAAGGGTTTCGGACCAGTGTGGATCATCTGATGTGTCACATGGTCAGAAGTGTTGGTAAAAGCCTTAATGTCCACATCACATGGGTTTACAACCAGTGTGGATCATCTTGTGTCTCCTCAAGGTACTAGCATCAGTATAAGCCTTACTGCATGTATCACAAACAAAGGGTTTATAACTAGAGTGGGTCATCTTGTGGGTCTGCAAGCTACCAGCAGAAGTATCACCAACGAAAGGTTTACGACCAGTGTGGGTCATCTTGTGGGTTTGCAAGTTACCAGCATAATTAAACGCTTTCTTGCACACATCACAAACAAAAGGTTTATCTCGTGTTTCTTCAGGGCACTAGCAAGATCAGTGAAAGCCTTACTGCACACATCACAAGCAAAGGGTCTGTGACCAGTATGGGTCATCTTGTGTTTCTTCAACTTCCTCGCACAAGTAAATGCCTTGCTGCACACATCACAAACGAAGGGTCTATGGCCTGTGTGGATCATTTTATGTTCCCTCAAGCCAGACGGCCAGAAAAAAACTTTACCGCATGCATCAAAAACAGCGTTTATGGCCAGTGTGGAGCCACCTGTGTCCATCCAAGCTGCTGACTGTAGTAAAGGCTGTACCACATACAACACTGTCTTCACATGCATGCGGGCTGACTTTGTCCGTGTATTCACTTCATGAGTGCTGTCACCGTGGTTACCAACATCACTGTCACCTCTGGGGGACTCTGCTCAGTAACAGCTTTTCTCTGTGGGACGAAGCCAGGTGACTTTTCAAACTGCGCAGTGGAACAAAGGCTGGGGGTCCCTGCTGACACACGCGTGGCGTCTCCAGGGATGTTGGTGAAGAAGAGATGACAGCAGTTGGCGATGGTGGTAGAGCTACCGAGTTGCTGCTGTCAGAAAGCGGTTGACACCCAGTAGCACTACTGCTGTTCACATCAGACACTGTGATACTGTTCTGAAAGAAGAAGAAGATCATCACTTACGGAAACAGATTAATACATGACATGGTGCTGAAAGGGTATTGTTTGAGAGATTTCGTACCTGTTGTATCTAAACGCAAAACCTGTAATGGTATAGTCCTATTTCACACTTAGCCTCTGCTCCCTTACTGCCCTACAGTCTGGAACCTGACGCTCCCACCCCAACACATAAACAACCTGATAGCAGCTTCCAGACTGACATGAGTGTGGTCAGCAGTGACGATGCCCCAGAGCCACTCCCTTCCCCCCTTCCCCTCTCTTCACTGTTTCTCACACACTGGCCTGCACTTGCTCTTTGTTCCTGCTACCCATCACACGTTCTTTTGTCCTCTGTGCTAGTTGTTATATGTCTATGTCTCTAGTAATAAAGAATGCCTTGTGACTCAGCCATGTGTTAGTGTATTGGATAAAAGAGAAACCCAACATTATCGTGATCAACACAGACAACATTACAATACATGGTGGCAGCAGGGTTCTGATACATAACTAGTTGTGTGTGCTGTGGTGTGACAATACTTCAGTGACAGTGACTCTGAGGCCTGGAACGGCACATCTCCACTGCGATTCACTTGCGGATTACCTGATTGTGACTGTCTGAGAGTATCACACTCTTCACCTCCATCGTCACATCCGGTAAGTGGTATCGTGGACAGCAACTGTGCGAGATGTGGTTTACAGTCAGCCAGACAGCAGATGCCATCCAACATAACTACATCATGCTGTGGCTAGGAAGTGAAGGGCTCAGACTGTTGAACTCATGGAGTTTGACGGCCGACCAGCTCCAAGATCCCAAGAACATCTGGGACAGACTGGCTCTCTTAGAACCCAGCCAGAACTTCCGCATCCACCGTCTGGAAATGCAACGTCTATGCCAAAAACAAGGGGAATCAGTGGAAGATTTCTACATCCGCATAAAGACGCAAGCGCTGAAATGCAAATACGCGTCGGGAGACGTCACACAAGAGAGAATCCTAGAACAATTCATAGCAGGAACGGCCATCCCAAAAGTCCAGCGGGAGCTCCTATCACTGAAAGGATGATACCCTCACTATAGCACAAGCATTAGACATCGCAAAGGCACATGAGGCGAGCATCAAGCACATGAAGCAGATACAAGACCTAACACCCACACCAGCAACATCAACCACTGATGCGGTCAGCAGCAACAGGAGCCACAAGCAGTGTGGAAACTGTGGCGGCACTCATGCCCCACGCAAGTGCCCGGCATACGGTACAACGTGCTCCAGGTACCACAAAAAGAATCACTGGCGCCAGGTATGCCGCTCGGGCAGCAGCGGCATAACCAACACCGGAGGAGGACAGGCAGCGCATGCCAAACTGCTTCAACGAAGCCAACGAAGAGGCATGGATGGTCCCCCTGCCGCCCCGGACATCGCCGCCAGGCAATTCACACCGTCACCGACGACAGCGATGATGATGTTGCCAGCGGACTGGAATGCCTTGAATTCTCGTCCATCGAGAAGAACAGCGGTGACAACCGTGACGAACTTTACGCCAGTCTGGACATCCAGTACAAGCGCCCGGCGTCCCTGAGAGTAAAGGTCGACACAGGAGCACAAGAAAACATTCTCCCGCTCCGTATATTCCGCCGAATGTTCCCCGAAAAACTGGCCCCCAACGGATATCCAGCAGAGGGAACTACGAAGAAAAGATAAACCATACTGCAGGCGTACAACAGCACCACACTAAAGCAGCTTGGTGTCATCACCCTCTCTTGCAAACACAAGGACACTGAGTGGCATAGCTCTGATTTCTTTGTCACGGAATCGGAGGGACCGGCGATCCTGGGACTGCCGAGCAGCAGGCAGCTGCGACTGGTGACAATACACTGCATGGTTCAGACGGCAACGACACCAGCTACCCAGCCAATGCACAACGCCATGGACCTTAAGCGTCTATATCCAGACAGATTCAACGGAATCGGGGACTTCGAAGGAGAGCTTCACATCACTCTCCGGGAAGACGCCCAACCAGTGGTACAGCCCCCACGAAAATACCCCATCCAACTCCTGGAGCAAAATCAGAACAGAACTGGAGAAAATGGAGGACCTTGGAGTTATCACCTCCATCACAGAGCCAACAGACTGGGTCAACGCACTTGCCTTCAGCAGAAAGGCCAGCGGCGGTCTACGAGCTTGTCTTGACCCGAGATCACTGAACCAGTGCATCAAGAGGACGCACCACAAGACCCCCACACTGGAGGAGATCACCAATCGCCTCAGCGGCTCCAAGGTGTTCAGCAAGCTGGATGCGAAGCATGGCTACTGGTCAATCAAGCTCGACGAAGAGTCATCGAAGCTCACGACTTTCAACAGCCCCATTGGACGCTTCAGGTTCAAGAGGCTTCCCTTCGGACTGAACGTCTCACAGGATGCATTCCAGCAGTGCATGGATCAGCTCCTCAGTCAGTGCCCAGGCACCATCGGGATCACCGACGACGTCATCGTCCACGGCAAGGATGACAAAGACCATGACAGAAATCTCCACCACCTTATGAAAGTTGCCCAGAAATGTGGACTTGTTTTCAACGCTGCGAAATGTTTCATCAAGACACCGCAGATCTAGTTCTTTGGAATGGTTTACGACGCTAATGGCGTGCACCCTGACCCGGAAAAGTGCGCTGAAATCCAAGCGATCCCCGCTCCAAAGAATGTCACAGAAATTCAGCAGTTTCTCGGCATAATCCAGTTCATGGCTCCATTCATCTCCAAGCTTGCAGACTAAACTGCCCCTCTTAGAGCTCTGACCAAGAAGGACGTGCCATTTGAGTGGAACAGCTCCCTGCAGAAGGTTTTCGAGAACGTCAAAGCCTCCATCTGCAAGGACATTGCTCTCACGTACTTCGACGTCACCAAACCAACCACCATACAGGTAGACGCATCAAAGATTGGAATCGGCGCAGCTCTTCTCCAAGACGGACGACCGATAGCCTTTGCCAGCAAAGCCCTGACAGAGACCGAGCAGCGGTATGCCAACATCGAACGCAAACTCCTGGCTGTCGTTTTCGGCTGTGAACACTTCCACACATACGTCTACGGAAAACCCTTTGTGGTTGAGACTGACCACAAACCCCTGGAGATGATCCACAAGAAAAGCCTTGCCAGCACTCCCCCACGTCTACAGCGGATGTTGCTGCG
Source organism: Alviniconcha strummeri (assembly GCA_963584105.1). Classification (NCBI taxonomy): domain Eukaryota; kingdom Metazoa; phylum Mollusca; class Gastropoda; family Provannidae; genus Alviniconcha; species Alviniconcha strummeri. Next base: position 16,035,102 of record OY757552.1, read on the forward strand.
TCTACAGCACTATGACGTCAGCATCAAATACCGTCCTGGCAAAGAGATGGTACTCGCGGATAGCCTCTCGCGCCTCAGTCCCATCCCTGACAAAGAGATTCACCTTGAACAATCAATATACGCAGTTCAGTTCACTCATGACAAAACTGCAGCAGCTAAAGCTTGAGTCAGAATCTGACCCAGAGGTCACTGCAATAAGGAACATCATCATTGATGGTTGGCCAGACAGCGCCAAACAACTGCCCAAAAATCTGCGAGAATTTTGGTCATGCAAGGATGAGCTTTCAGTAGAAGATGGACTGGTACTGAAAGGAGACCACATGCTGATTCCCACTACCATGAGGAGCTACATTCTGCAAAACATCCACGCAGGACACCAAGGAATGGAGAAGTGCAAGCTACGTGCCAAGACGTGCGTATACTGGAAAGGCATCAACGCGGACATTGAGCGTACCGTGAAGACGTGCTCAGTATGCCAGACCAACCAGAGCAGTCAGCAGGCAGAGACACTCCTCCCACATGACATCCCAGACGGTCCATGGCAAGTGCTAGCCACAGACATCTTCCACCTTGAAGGGAATGACTACGTCATTGTTGCTGACTACTACTCAAAGATGCCCTTTGTTCGACGTCTGACCTCCAACTCCACCAGCACCACGGTCATCTCAGTTCTGAAGCAGCTGTTTGGAGAGCATGGCATACCACACAAACTGCTATCTGACAGTACGACTGCCTAGAGTTCAGGACATTTGCAGCAGACTGGGGATTCAAGCACGTCACAAGCTCACCCAGATACCCCCAGTCCAACGGATTTGCCGAACGCATGATCCAGACTGTCAAGAAAACCATGCTCAAGGCAAGACAGAGCGGCACTGATCCAGACCTCTCTCTGCTGTGCCTACGCACCACCCCCATCGACAACAACCTCCCCTCCCCTGCCGAACTCCTATACTCCCGGCAGCTCAGATCCAACCTCCCTCTCCTCTCCTCCCACACACCCCAAGATACAGCTGTCCACAAGAACCTGCAAGCCCGCCAGCGGACGCAGAAGAAGTACCATGACCGGAGCGCCCGTGACCTTCCACCACTCCACACCGGCCAACATGTCCGCCTGCAGGAAGCCAACGGGACCTGGACACCAGCCACTGTTGTCGAGAAGAGGCCCGAACCGCGTTCGTACACCGTTCGCACTCCAAATGGTGGTTTCTACTGTCGTAATCGTCGCCAGCTCCGGGACTTCACAGCACCACCCAAACATATCACATGGGCAGACCAGACCAGCCCCGACACCAACCGCACATCCTCACCGGACCAGCAACAACAGATAAACATGCCAGCGACCACAACAGCTCCACCGCCAAAAGCAGACAGCTTCACCCCTAGTGGCCAGACCAGCGACAAGCCTGCGCCAGCGCAGGCACCTCTACGATGTTCCAGCAGACACACAAAACCACCTCAAAGACTGATCGAAAGCATGTAGGATTCAGAAGATCAAGCAAGAAAGAGGGAGGAAGAACATGCATGAAGACAAAGAAGAAAGAAGAGAAAAATGAAGATTTGACAAACATACAAAAATGTTCCGTGGGTGCATTTTTGTATGTTTGTCAAATCTTCATGTTTTGCATGTGTCTCCAATACAATAGAATATATATATATCAGTAGCATTTATGCACATATGTACTCCTGTTGAATTCATATATAATGTTTTCTTATTGGACCCCTAATTATTTGCAACGAAGGAACTGTCTCCTGACTCAGTGACTGCAACACTTAGCAATACCAAGGTCAGTGTTAAAAGAAACAGTATTTTGTACTCTGGAGAAATTCATCAATCAAAAGAAACTGTATCTTTTATAGTACCTTAGACCAATAATCTTCACACCGTATCCAATTTTCTAAGTAGCCTATAGAGTATCCTGATTGTTAAAACTTTGTTGATTACTAGTCTGTTCTTTTCCTTTTCCAAAGAGAGGATGTAATGGTATAGTCCTATTTCACACTTAGCCTCTGCTCCCTTACTGCCCTACAGTCTAGAACCGGACGCTCCCACCCCAACACATAAACAACCTGATAGCAGCTTCCAGACTGACATGAGTGGGGTCAGCAGTGACGATGCCCCAGAGCCACTCCCTTCCTCCCTTCCCCTCTCTTCACTGTTTCTCACACACTGGCCTGAACTTGCTCTTTGTTCCCGCTACCCATCACACGTTCCTCTGTCCTCTGTGCTAGTTGTTATATGTCTATGTCTCTAGTAATAAAGAATGCCTTGTGACTCAGCCATGTGTTAGTGTATTGGATAAAAGAGAAACCCAACATTATTGTGATCAACACAAACAACATTACAATACACTTTTGTTTATCTGTTATCATAACTACAGTATTAATCTCACTCACTAAAGCTTAAACTTGTATTTTGAAAAAAAAAAAAAAAAAAATCAAATAAGAATGACTGCTATCGTTATAAAACAAGATCCTTTTTTTTTTTCTTCTTCTTTTTCTCCCCTAATAAATAGCACTCTTTTGAACCTTTTGTGTTTGGATCTTGTGTTTTGACTCGCACCATGTTAGTATTGTCAGACATAAACCCAGTGTTTGTTTTTTGTAATAATGAGGTATTTTACGCCAATGGTTGCCATAATGATTATATCAGGGTGATTATACCATGAATAAAAAGACCAAAAACGAAATCAATCACAACATAACAAGGCTCAGGGCATAGGTCGGTCCCTCCAACTGTACGCGCACCTGTATGAGTTTTCGGTGGTCAGACTCCCGTCGTCTGCTGCGTCGGCCATTTTGATCTTTTGTGTCCCAAGGAAGACAAATTATAGGTCGGGTACGCTGTGGATTTTTGTCAGTCTGGGTTCGGTAATTTTTTTCCCCTATTTATTTTCTGTTTCAACTTCTTCCATACGGATGACAAAGACGCACTCCTTGCTGACAGTACCACCATCTTTTGCAGTGCGGATCGCCCAGTCTCCCCAACTGTACTGTGATTTTCCCATGAATCGAAAGTGTACCCCGTCCCGCCCTAGTCTAGGCTGGGTCTGTCAGAGTGTGAAACGATATTTGGACTGGTGGTTCGGGGCTTTCTGCAGGTGTTCAACCCGCCCTTTAAGAAGGTAATATCCATTTCACCAATACAATGCACTAATCAGTCATGACATTCTGATCTGCACGTGAAACTGAAACTAGTGAAAGGTTCAGCCCGGGCTCACATACATAGTCATGAATAGAAGAGCGTTCTAAGAGAAGTTGTGTTATTTTTGTCCAGAGGATGTACCTATGGTGGAGTTTATGTACCTTGTATTTACTCGCATGCTCAGGTCTGTTACAAGTGTTTGTGTGACGTCTTTTGACCACAAATTAACTCCTAATCCCATGTGTGTTGATTCTGTCCAGAAATAACTGACTTACAGTTTACCAGTGTTATTTGTTTTGTGTTATTTCAGTTCAGTAATAAATGGTATACAGTTTACCAAAATCAACAACAACAATAATGTGTGTGTGTGTGTGTGTGTGTGTGTGTGTGTGTGTGTGTGTGTGTGTGTGTGTGTTTGGTGATCTGCAGTAATTTTTAATCTGATTCATATTATCATAATCACCCTTACATGAGAGAGAGCAGATTTATATCTACTTTGAATTTTATTGCAAGTCTCATAGTTCAGGAGCTGTGTGAGAGTCGAGGTGGCCGTCCTGGGCTGTCCATCCTAACAAGCCTTCTGGTTTCCGTGGACATAAAGAATTATTGAACCGTGCTTCAGCATTGGTCACAACTTGTCCCTAATATGTCAACTGACATCTGAGGACATTAAGCATCACTTCATAATCATCTTTGCAAGTCTCACTGACTCATTCAAGTTATAGTCATAATACAAAACTAACATTAATGAACCAGCATTCCTCTTCCCTGTTACAGGTTACATTGAGGCAGACCAAGGACCCACAGAAGCACCAGATGTGACAAGATGGCTTCAGAATCAGATGACACAGGGATAATGCCTGTGGTGAAGATTGAGATTGATGTTGCCGAGGAGCCCCTGGTCTCCTGGAGGACAGAGAATTATAAGCAAGGTCACTGAAGGGCTGGATCTTTCCTCATAAAATTGATACTGAATTCTACAGATTGTATAGTTGTACTTGTAGGGCAATGTACCAGATCTGAAAGGCTTATAAAGATATATTGTGGTTTGGGTGTGGTTTGTGATATGTTTGAACTTTGATGTTGGTTGTGCTTTTGAGAACAAGGACTCCTAAAGTGACAGTCCATTGGGGCAGATGAAAAATAGCACAGAAGAGGCAGCTCTTTGCACTGTTCTGATTTATACTATAGACAGCAGCCTCTCATCAGAACAGTTAGTTTTGAACTCACAGTCACATAGACACACACACAGAGTCTTGGGCAAAATTTATTGGTCTTGATCTCGTGTGAAAATGCCGTGTAATATTGATAATGCTCAACATCACCACTTGTGCTGAGCTCTGCATTAAATTTTCAGCTTTTATATATATATATTATGAAGATGGGTTGACTTCACATCAGTGAGTTCTCACATGAACAGGTTTGAAACTATAAGTCAAATGACCAATCGGGTTAAGTGTAATGAAAAAAAATATATATATTGTGTTTATGATTTCTCTTGACTGTCAACAGAACCCATGGAGGATCAGCTGATGGATGCCAGCTTGACTTTTTCTGACATAAAAAACAATGACACGAAATCTTCTGACCTGAGTGATCTGGAGTGTAGTGAACAGAAGACTGAAAAGACAAACACACAGGCAGTTAAGGTATGTGCTGCTGTTGCAGGTTGCTTTATTTGTAAAGGGTTTACACAACTCTAGAATTTAGCTTTGGACAAGTAAAATATGCATCAAATCACTTTCATTATTTTCTTCCACCTCAAACAATTTTAGTCATGTTCAACTGTTAAAGGTCTAACTTGAAGAGTGAATTGTAACAGACACTTGAAAAATGTTGAGTGTGTGGGCATTCACAGGAAAATCCACCACTGCGTTTGTGGGACATTAAAATCCGAGAACTAATTAATTGTGGTCTATGTGATGTTCCTGCTGTTATCCATGAAAAAGAAAAGCTGTTCAGCAGCCAACTAAAAAAAAAAAGCTTCCTTCGTCCAAGGCAGTAACTAAAATCTGTCCTCACTTTTTTGTATAGACTGTAACTAGTGTAAGAAGGATTGTTGATTTGCTATACAATATCTTTGATTAAAATGAGACCCTTTTCAGCATTGTGTCATGCATGAATCCACAAGTGATAGCCTTGATGTTCTGGCTGTTTCAGCACTTTGTCACAGCATCTGATGTCGGTGGCAATAAACTGACAGCATGCCAGCCACTTTCTGACAGGGACAGCACAAAAGTCAGACAACCATCACCAGCTTCTGTTACCCCTTTACCATCACCCCTGAACTCTTTTCTACATGTGTGTCAATACTGCTCCACTGCCTTTGTTCGGCTGAGCAGCTTGGAAATTCACATGGCGTCATCTCACAGAGAAAAACAGCTAGCCCAGTCAGCCAGCCGTGACAAAAGTCATAAAGTGAATACCAACAAAGATAGCCAGCATGTGTGTGATGTGAATGCCAAGTCCTTCACTGAACCCAGTGGTGTGAACAGGCATGGCTGTAAATCCTTTGCTTGTGATGTGTGCAGCAAGACTTTTGCTGAGGCTAGTAAGCTGAAGAGACACAAGATGATCCACACTGGGCACAAACCCTTTCTTTGTGATGTGTGCAGTAAGGCTTTTTCTCAGGCTTGTGACTTGGAGAGACACATGCTGATTCATTCTGATCATAAACCCTTTGTTTGTGATGTGTGCAGTAAGGCTTTTGCCAGGGCTTACGACTTGAAGACTCACAAGTTGAGTCACACTGGCCATAAACCCTTTGTTTGTGATGTGTGCAGCAAGGCTTTTGTCTTACCTAATGGCTTGGAGAGACACAAGAAGATTCACATCACCTATAAACCCTTTGTTTGCAATGTGTGCAATAAGGCTTTTACTCAGGTTAATGACTTCAATAAGCACATGATAATCCACTCTGGTGGTCAGCTCTTTGTTTGTAATGTGTGCAGTCAGCCTTTCACCACGTCTAGTAGCTTGAAGAGACACCAGATGATCCACACTGGTCAAAAACCCTTTGTGTGTGATGTGTGCAGTAAGGGGTTTCCTCAGGCTAATAAGTTGAAGGAACACAAGAGGATTCACACTGGTGACAAACCCTTTGTTTGTGATGTATGCAGCAAGAGCTTTACCCAGGCGTATAGCCTGAAGACACACAAGCAAGTTCACACCAGTCAGAAGCCCTTTGTGTGTGATGTGTGCAGTGAGGGCTTTACCATGGCTAGTTACCTAAAGGCACATAAGTGGACTCATCCCAGTTATAAACCCACTGTTTGAGGTGTACACAGCACCTACTTAATTTTGTTACCCATGCTTATTAGCTTGGAGAGGCATTCATAATAATGATAAATGCCTTGTGGTGTGCACAGTATGGCATGGGCTGATGGCTTGGAACTCACAAAATGATCTACACTTGTGATAAACCCTTTGTGGTGCATGTGGTAAGGGGTTTACTCATACTATTAAATTCAAGGCGTGCAAGAGGACCTACACTGTGGTAAACACTTTTCTTGACGATGATATTGTAACCGTTTGTGTTCTCTTCTTTCAAAATAACAACAGACAAAGCAGGGGATTCAGACTTCACAACTTTTAAAAAGTTATTGTCATTCAAAAAAAAAATCCTTTTCTTTTCTGAACTAAATGAATAGTCAACAAATTTGGAATACTGTGGACTGACAGTGAATATTATTGAATGATAATAAATACTATGGAATGATAATAGAATAATAGTTTGATAATATACCCCTATGTGTGGTATAAGGGTTTTAACTATTTTTCAAAAAGACAATTTTTGTACGTGGCCTGTTATTATATATTAATTTTCTAACCCCCAGCTGATCATCCCTCTTTCTCTCTCTTTCATACCCACAAACACACACACACACACACACACACAGTCAGTGCCCAAAACAGCCAGCCACATTTAACCCCACCCCACCCCCTTTAATAAATGATGTCATCATTTTCCCAACAGATGTGTGCACTTGGTGGTCCAAGTGGCATAGTACCATTCATTCAGGTAATGAATAGGTTAAATAGAGTTATTTATTTATGTCATTTTGAACAAGACTGATGATAGTGTGTGTCTTCCATGAAGGCATCTTTTGTAGTGAGCAAGCATCCAGTATCTGCTTCAAACATCCAGCTGACTCCGTCCAGTTAGTCTGCAACATTTGGTGACTCATTATGGAGTCACCACTTGCCATCCTGGAAGGTTCTTTCCTAGACCTGACTGAACATCCTGGTGCTGGTGTTGGAGGTCTTCTCTTTTTCACTCATCCTCATCCAAGTCCTCAGGAACCAAAGTGTCTTATGCTGGCCTGCATGGACTTCTTGGGTGCATTACCTCGGTGAAATCGCCCTGATATAACTGTACCAGTTGACTGGGCATAAAACACCAACTTACTTACTTACTTACCTTGGTGAAGCTCTTGGTGTTGTAGATTTGTCTCAATCTGGTGGATGGCCACTCACAACTCATCAGACTTGCTGATGCTGTCAAACTTGTGACCAGAGACATCCTTGAACTCCTTCTGCAACCCGGTTCAGAACATGCACCTGCTAAGCATCTCGTCTGTCTCAAGGGGTTAACTCGACCAAGCTCTACAGCCGCTGTCAGCAGGTCTTCCAGTTGATGGCTGCAGTCTGAGACAGTTACATCCGCCTGTTGATGTTCACTGTAGAACTGTGCCAACACACTCTCTCTGACTTCTACCATGCTATAAATACTATCAGTCTTATCAAACAGGTTACTGATGGTAGTCTTTGGGCCTAGTTGCCTGGCTACCTGAGCCACTTCTCCATCAGAAACCAGTCTAAAATGGTTTCATCTTCCCTTTGACATGCACTGTAGAATTGTGCCAACACACTCTCTCTGATTTCTACCATGCTAAAGCTGGTTATTGATGGTAGTCTTTGGGCCTAGTCGCATGGCTACTTGAGCTGCTTCTCCATCAGACACCAGTCTAAAATGGTTTCATCTTCCCTTTGACATGCACTGTAGAATTGTGCCAACACTCTCTGATTTCTACCATGCTAAAGCTGGTTATTGATGGTAGTCTTTGGGCCTAGTCGCATGGCTACTTGAGCTGCTTCTCCATCAGACACCAGTCTAAAATGGTTTCATCTTCCCTTTGACATGCACTGTAGAATTGTGCCAACACACTCTCTCTGATTTCTACCATGCTAAAGCTGGTTATTGATGGTAGTCTTTGGGCCTAGTTGCCTGGCTACATGAGCTGCTTCTCCATCAGACACCAGTCTAAAATGGTTTCATCTTCCCTTTGACATGCACTGTAGAACTGTGCCAACACACTCTCTCTGACTTCTACCATGCTATAATTGTATAAATACTACCAAACTTATCAAGCAGGTTATTGATGGTAGTCTTTGGGCCTAGTCGCATAGCTAAATGAGCTGTTTCTCCCATGAGTGGCTTGAGTGACTGCCTAGTTGCCTCCATAATGGCATCATCACCATGACTCCCCTCCGCATGCAGACAGTTGACCTCATATTTCCACAGGTCATAGGCTGCCTCCTCTTTCTGTCCTGGTGTGCCCATATATAGGGACAAGCAGGGGTTGCTGCATAGTGTCATGGGTTGCCTTTGAACAGGCTCAGCCTCACCTCATTTATATTTTTAAAACTCTTCTGTAAACCACCTGACAATGGTTGAGAGTTGGTGATTTACGGGGTGGGATCGTTATGTCTTTCAATTGCACCTGTACGACGTAGAAAAGACTACAAAAGGGATGTTACATTTTTTGAACTTTAATTAATCTTTATGGACTTGTGGTCGTGAGGCTTCTGGGGCCTCTGTGGAACAGTAGGAGCAATCCCTAAGAACCCGACTGGTAAGAGAAAGTTACGATGCAGTCTGTCTTGGACCCAGCCCATCTTCCTAACCACCATGTATACTGGCAGGTCTTCTGCCCGGGAGTCCATGACATAGATGTCCTCCCATCTGTCATCGATCTTGAAAGAGATCCTTGGACCCAGTTTCCTGACAAGACAGCAATCCCTTGGCTCGAAAACAGCTGCATGTGCCCTCATGTCATAGCGCCTTTTGTTGCTGTCAGCTGTTTTGGCCTTGTCGGATGTTGACTTGTATGCGGCTTGCAGACTACGCGTCAAACCTGGATGTAGTCCCTAGGTGTCCCCTTTGATTTCTTCTTAAGGCCAGTGCCGAAGGCAAGGTCAGTAGGCAGCTTGGGGTGTCTTCCAAAAAAAAAAACGTGCTTTGGTGGATACACGCATTGTAGGCCTGAACACATGATTTCAGGTGTTTCCTCCAGTCCAACTTTTGACTGTCACTCAGATTGCACAGCATACCAATCAGCATCCTATTCCACCACTCTACAGGGTTGCCAGAAGGAGTAGTCTGGCACTTGTCGATCCCCAGCATGGTATACAACTCCTTTATGAGCTTGGACTCGGAAGTCATGCCCTTGGTCCAGCAGGATCCGTTGAGGGAACCCATATATGATGAAGAAGTTGTCCCACAGAGACTTTGCCACTGTCTTTGCAGACTAGTCCTTTGCGCAGATCGCTTGTGCAAACCTGGTGAAGTGATCCATGACGATGAGGATGTCTTGTTGTTGTTTTTCTTTGACTTTGATGTTGAGAAAATCGATGGAAATGAGTTCTAGAGGAGTGGTTGTTACAATTGTGGACATTGGAGCTCTCTGGGCAGCCGCGCCACGTCGGATATACCTCTCGCAACTTTTGATCCTCTTCTTGAGGTCACATGACATAATGACCAAAAGAAATGCATCCTCGCTTGCTGGATGGCATCCTCAAAATGGATGTGACAGAGATCTTCGTGTATGCCCTTCGTGGCTACTTTGCTGTAGGGCTTTGGGATGACTAACTGCAGGTGCTGAGATCCGTTGTCCTCCATCCTTCACTACAGGACTCCACTCTTAAACGTCAGCCTTTTGATCTCCTGGAGTACACTTTCAGCTCAGAGTTCACAGCCTTGCCGATGGTACAGCCCTGTTCCCAACAATCCATGACCCCAGTGATGTTCGGATCAGCACGCTGAAGACATCACCATTCCTGCTCATGGACTGTCTGCAGGGGTGCAGAGCACCCTGATGGATCAGGATTCAGTATGTCTTATGGGATCGCCAGGAAGGACATCTTGCTGGTCTTGTGACGTCCGGGGCAAATCGGGTAGCTGATGTGGTCCAATGAGACCATGGTTGAGGGACACGACTGACGATGTTACTCCCTTTGCAGTAATGATGGCATTTATCGCAGGCTGTGAGATCATGATCTGATTTTCAAACTGCTGTGCTTGATCCAGCAAGACCTTCATCTTTCCATTTTCCCCAAAGACTCCATGTATTCCTCATCTTCTTCTGGGGTTGCCTGTGGCTGTCCGGACAACCCATCTGCATCCACATGTGACGGCACCCGTTTAAACTTGAGGTCGAAATCATACAAGGACAGGGCTGCTAGCCAGCGGTGACTGGTGGTGTCTGGCTTAGCATTTTAAGGATATAGCACAGTGGGTTGATGTCTGTTACTACCATGACCTTTGACCCAAGAATGTAGTCATGGAACTTATCTGTCATCGCCCACTTGAGGGCTAGGAACTGTCTCTTGTGGGCAGGGTAGTTCATCTCAGTCTTGTTCAGACCACGGCTGGCATAGATGATGACTTTGGTGACGCCATCTTGCTGCTGGTACAGCACGGCCTCGAGTCAGTACCGCTGGCATCGCAGTGGAGAGTGAAGGGTTGGCATCGGTCAGCGATACCGAGTATGGGCACTGACGTTAGTAGGCGTATTACCTCATCAAAGGCTGTCTGATGCTGATCTTCCCACAGGTGACTGATCTCCGATGCCAGCGTCAGTGTGCCCTTCTTGTCGCCCTTCTTTTGGGTCTCCCTGGGGATGTACCCTGCGGTCAGATTGTTGAGTAGTTTGACAAGCTGTGAAAAGTGTGGAACCCATCTCCGGTAGTAGCCAGCAAAGCCGATGAATGATTTGACGTCCTTCACCATCCTCAGTACAGGCCATGTGGTCAGGACTTCTATTTTGGATGGATCTGGTCGGACTCCTTCCGCTGTAAGGAGAAAACCTAAATGACACTTCTTTCTCACCGAACATGCATTTATCAGGATCAAGCTTCAACCCGTACTTACTCATCCTGGCTAACACATTAATGGTTCTTTCCTCTAGTTCCACTAAACTTTTAGCATGCACTAACACGTCATCGAGGAAGATGATGAGTTCTGCCATGTTCATGTCCTGGAAGCATCTCTTTATCAGCCATTGAAACGTGATAGGTGCGTTCACAAGACCAAAACTGAGTCTTTCAAACTCAAAAAGACCAAAAGGTGTGGTGAAAGCTGAGGTCTTCTTGGCTCTCTCTGTGAGGGGAACTTGGTAGTACGCCTTTGACAAGTCCATGGTGGTAAAGAACTTGGCCCCACTCAATGTCATAAACAGCTCTTCGATCCTGGGGAGAGCATAACTGTCTCTGATAGAGTGAGCATTTACCTTTCTATAGTCAACACACATCCGCAGTGAACCGTTCTTTTTGCGTACTAACACAATGGGGCTAGTGTACGGTGATGTGGATGGCTTGATGATGTTGGCATCGAGGAGAGATTGGATGTGTTGTCGGAGTTCCTCTACGTCTTGTGGTGGAACAGGCCAGGGTCTGTCCCGTATACACAGCCCTGGATCGAGTTTGATGTCATGTTCGAAGTCGACTTTTCTGATATCGAACTCTGCCTGGCTGAAGGCATCTGCGTAGCCTAGCAGACATTGGATGAAGTTGCCCTTCCAGACAGGATCTGCATCCTCTCCAAAACGAAAGTGAGATGCTAACTTGGTCTTCTGCTTCAAGATCAACTCTGTTGTCTCCCCAAGTGGTAAGGTGTGGGTCCCACCTGTCTCCTGGCTGTTCAACTCCTGCACGACGCTGGAGATTGCGTACTCTGCCTGTATAGAGAAGAGATCCGCTACCACCTGCCTCCTTTTCACTGTAACTGACGAGTCACTGTTTTTGACTAGAGTGACTTTTACACGCGGAAGGTTACTTGTTCGTGCCTTTCCACTCAGGACCGCTAACCCACAGGGTAGACTGACCTGTGTCGGTTCTTGTACCAGGAAAGCGTCCTTGTTGGTTGACAAGCCTTGACAGACAGTTCTGCAGACGTCCACAGCTGAGGCAGAATGATGACGTTGCACCCAACGAGTCTTACTGACGTTGCCCGTTGCCTCTTTGTATGCAGACACAACCTTGCAGCGGATGGGCACACCTTCTCCCAAGCAGCCCTTTAGTTTTCTGGGCCAGCGAGCTATAATTAGCACCAGGCACGCCAGGCAGCTGTTCAGCTCTGTGCCAGCTGGAGTCTGTCTCTATTGCCTGTGGCAGTGCTTGGCAGACAGTACACAGTGGGGGATGGGGTTACTTGGTCATTTGTGTGTGTTTCAGCCTTCAATGCAATTAAAGAAGTTACTAAGATATATTTGTAGAAACTGCAGATGTCAAACATAGTACTTTTGACACATTAGTGTAATTTGTTTGGAAGAAAAAACTACTATTGGTGGAATCAAAAGGGGCGTGTATGGTTGAATCTTAACTTACTATTACATTGATGTTTGTTTACCAATAAGTACCAAACAGAGGTTTTTGCAGTCAAACTAAGAACAGCACCATAAAGAACAACTACTATTAGACAGACATGCAAAGTGGTTTCAGAAGTGGCCTGGTATTCCACACCCTTCAGCACTGATAAGCCCAACTCATCTACTCTACAGCTCAGTTCCAGTCCCATTATCAACAGCAAGGAGGCCCCCTTGTGTCAGTTTCTGTCAGACAGTCCACATCAGTCAGAGGTTTCAGAGAAACATTGGGTGTTCGCTGTACTTTTCACACTGATCCATGATGGGAAAGTACAGATTATACTGGGTATAATCACACCTGTCACACTACATTATACTCTCACAACTGATCTGTCCTGATGTGACCTCGTGTGGTTGTTAAAATATAATTACTAACTCAAAACATGCACAGACTGCTGTAGAAACACAGTATTCAGGCAAATGGTGGTGCATGTAAAGCCAAGCTTTCTTTGTAGGTGTGGTAGACAGGTGTTTTCTTAGAGTGGGTGAAATCTGTGTGTGATGTTGTTTCATCAGAAATTTCAACTGATCTTGTTCTTTCTTTATTCCCTATGCTCTTCCTTTGAGTGCGTTAATTGTTGCATGGAGTTGTTCTCCTTGTTCCCCCATCAGAGACATTCCAAAGCCCTAAGTCTGGACCCAAGCAGAACAGTGATGTTCCAAAATGTGTTGCTTTGGTAGCGTGTTTTCTCCAGGGAAATTCCTGTGATAAAATTCCATGCAACCACTGATGGCTTTGTCAGTTTTTGGTATTGTCATCTCTGCCACAGGCAGATCATAGGACAACAAGTTGCAAACTTTTCTGAAGAGCTCAAGGAGTTGCTCAAACTTTTGATGAATGATTTCTGCCTTGGTTAAAATGCTTTGATCTGACACAAGTTGGAGAGCTGTTTTTGGCACGCTGGAAGTAATGTCACCAAAAACTTGAGGTGTGAGGTATTTTTTTGCAATGATTGCCAACAAAGGAGCATCCATGATATGCTTTCCTGACAATCTTGTGTTTATTTAAAACGGCATCCGGATTTGAAGCCACAGGGCCTGTCTCTTGACAACTGGTCAGTGTCTTTCTTTGCTAGACATTCTTCTATGGTTGCTGATTTGAATGTAAGAAGGCTACATGAAGTTGTAGAACTAGCCACACTTGAAGCTGATACATTTTCATTGACATATATTTCAGCTGAAGTTTCAAGCTTTCCTCTTTTCTTCAGTGTCTTGAAAGGTTCTCGATGTGCAGATGCATGCGCCTGAATATCAGGGTTGCTGGTGGAAATCCTGGTTGATGATGATCCTTTTTGTTCTAAGTGTACATCAGAAGTACTTGAAGCAGATAACATTTCACAATGAGCTGACACTGGCATTTCTGTCAGTGATGGGTCATAAACAGCGGATGATGACTGATCACCATGCAGCAGTGGTGGCCTTGACACATGAAAATTGTGAACAGCTTTTGGTCTCCTAACCCCAAATCACTTGAAACTCCACTTGACTGCTGTGTCATCTGAGGTGTGGAACACACGTTGGGTTGAAACTCAAGACTTTCTTGGTGTGAAGGGTTTACATCATCTTGTACATTTCATGCCTTTCTTAGCTATTTAGCCTTTTTTGGCCTGCCACCCTTATTCTGTTCCGTGCAGTGAGAACACACTGAACAGCTGTCCTCGTCAACATTTTCATCAAATATTTGCCACAGGAATCTTGATGATGGTTACTCTATCACTAAATGTTGTCAACAAGTGTTGTGGAACAGTTTGCTCCTTTGAATAATTGCGAAAATGACTGTAGCACAGCTCAAAAATCTTAATTCAATGTGTCAAAGGATTGTCACTCTCAATGTCAATACCGTAATAGTACAAAATTTGTTCTCCATAGCATTGTTCTCCATAGCATTTACAGTCTTTAGCAGTTTCATGTCTGTCATTGTCAGGAGAAGATTATAATACATCAGAATAAAAAAACAAAAGAATTTGGCATCAAGATGTTCAAGTGCTGAATCAATGCTAAAAGATGCATGCAATTATCTGACCACACATGAAGCAATCAATATCACATGCATATTGTTTTCCAGCATTGTTCATCATTAATCAAGTCCAATTTCTTTCAATTGCCCTGATATATCTGTACCAGTTGACAGGGCGTGAAGCATCAAGTTACTTGCCAACTTCTTTCAATCCAAGTTCAAAGATCACAGATTATCATTCATGATCTGAGTTGATCAGTTTGTTTCTTCATCACATCTTCATAAATGTTCATATCTCAGTCATTGTTTAGCTCTGTAAAATGTTCTGTCTTCTTTCATTGCACTTGTCAATATTCTATTTACTGTTCAGTTTGCAATGAAAGTATTCTGGAATCAACCATACTGTTTCAGTTCTGCAATAGAAGGTTAAGTTACCTGCCTTCACTCTGATGCACTGTGACTGCCAGTGGGAGCACCACAGCACACTATGTGGACTATAGCTGCTATGTAGAAACTAATCTAAAGATGTGAAGCCCCGTGTTGGGTGCCATTTTTGTAACTGTGTGTTATTTGTATTCCCTACTTTCAAAATAATTTTGCCCTGACATAACCCTTCCAGTTGGCTGGGCGTAAAACACCAACTTACTTACTTTCAAAATAACAACAGACAAGGCAGGGGTTTCAGACTTCACAATTTTTGTTAATTATTATCATTACTGCTTTTTTTCTTTCTTTCTTTTTTAAGTAAGTGATTGGTCAACAAATTTGAAGTAATTTGACATACTATGGACTAATAATGAATAAAATGATAATAAATACTGTGGAATGATAATAGATTGATAATAAACCCATGTGTGTGGAATGATAATAGATTGATAATAAACCCATGTGTGTGGTACAACGGTTTTAACTATTTTTTGAAAACACAATTCTATTACGTGGCCCGTTACTGTTATTTTCTAACCTCCCACTGATCACCCCAATCTATCTCTCTCTCTCTCTCTCTCTCTCTCTCTCTCTCTCTCTCTCTCTCATACCCACAAACACACACAATCAATCAGTCAGCACCCAAAACAGCTGGCTACAATGTTATGTGTGAAGTGAGGCACGTTGCAGAAACTGAAGCAGGTCCACAATGGCCATAAATGAACCCATTTGTCTCTAGTGTATGCATTAAGAATTCTTAGTACACATTTTGATTGTGACTGATCCTTATCTGGTAACTAGCCCTGATATGACCCTCTGCAGTTGACTGGGTGTTACATGTCAGGAATCATTAATTTGGTCAAGCTTGGCCGTTTAGTTTCCATATTATTTTAGGCATGCATATAGCTTCTGGGTTGGAGATCCCATGCTGTGCAGATGTAAACTTGTTGAAAATGCCATTGCTAACACTCTGTGCAACCATAATAAAGTGGCTGTCTTTTTTTAATATTGCATTCTCTTTATGGACCTACCTGTGTGAATAAAATGATCGAATCTGCATTCAGTGTGATCATGGATGCAAAGTGCTGTGCTTTTTATGTAAACTAGCTATGGACCCCTCTGTCATAGCATACAGTGATGTGGCTGGACTCTCCTGACATCACGTAATATGGAAAGAACAGAAAGTGACCTTGTATGCCTGATATGTTGCACTGGTGTACATGTCTGTCTCTACAGATGAACCAATGTTAATTATATTTCCCCCTGATTATGCTTAAACATTTTTTCTGTGTAGAAGATAAAGCACACACATACGCTCACACCCACACATGCATGCACACACACACACACACACACACAACCCAATAGGTTACTGTGCTTGTCATTTCAGGCAGTTGATGCAGTTGAGTGCCTGCTGAATATAAATAGGCTCCAAAGCATGTAATACTATTTTGTATAATAATAACAGTGAATGAGACATGTACTTCTGATCTGATAAATTGTGTTCCAATTTTGCTCTGAATACACCATGAAGGGAACTGTTTTTAGAACAATTCTGTCAGTTGTATATATGTTGAAGTTGTAAGTGAGTGAAATGTATAGTGATATGCGCTTACAACACCTATTGGTCTGTTTTGACTCAGTTGCGTTTACTGTTGACTGTTGTGTTCAGTACAAGCCAGATTTTACTTGTGGTTTGAATTGGTATAGAACTGTGAATGCAGGATTTGCCCTGAGATTACCCATACCTCCCTGTTAACTATGTCACCCACCCCTCTGTTACTCCCTGCACCTTTCTCCCTGTTACCATCCCTCTACCACTTCCATACACCCAAACTATTTCACACCTCACTCTTCCACCAAACATACACACCTATATCTTGGTCTGCCTGGTCCTACTGCCACCCATAGCTCTGTAGGCATGTTCTGTGAATATGGAAGTTGGATTATTATTTATTTTTTTGGGGGGGTGAGGGTTGTTTTGTTTTTTGCATGCTCTGTAAATCGACATTAGAATAGACTACATCTACCTGTTCCCCCTCATCTCAAACCCTACGACTAGGGACTGTGTAGTGTACATTCAAGAAGAAATTCTTTGCATATTTACATTTGTACTACTATTTGTTTGAGATCCAACTTGGGTAGAGTTTAAAATTAAAAAAATCAGTGAGTATCAACTTCTTACCATAGTTTTTTAACCTGAGGTGTTCCATTGTAGTTTACAGGATGTTAAAATCCAGTTACTGTCGGGGATGACAGTTTTTCTCTTTCAGTCTTGGCCAGCTCTTTTGTGGTCTTTTTACCCTTTGCCCAGAAAGGTGTCTTTTCTTCCCATGTGTCCAGTGCTTACCTTAATTTATTAGTTGTTGTTTTTGTGTCTTATTGAAATTTGTGCTTGCTTTTGGCATTTTCATGCAAATTACATCACAGCTAGAAATTAACAACGGTGTTCAAGTATGTGTGTGGTGTTGAAATGTGTTCATGTGCAGAAACAAACAACCTTTCTCTCTGTCTCTCTGCCAATTTGTGGTTTAAATATGTTATTCTTCCTTTTTTTTCTAAATACTTAGGGAGTCAAGACAACAGTCCACAATGGATAGCATGCAAAATCCTTAATTATTAACAACAAGAAAAGAAGAAGAAGAAATTGAGAAAACATGTACATGAACTCCCTGCACCAAGCATAAAACAAGCTTACATACAGTAGATACAATAAATGTGAAATAATTTTGTGCACAGGAAAATAGTGTACAATTATGTACACTGAAATATATCGCGTGCATACACACATGCACACACTTTCGCTTTCCACTGAAATAAAGAAAGTGACAACACATATGCATCATGACATTATTTATTTTTCACTAAAATGCAGATGCTTACAGTTAACCAACCGAACAGTAATGGGCTAGTCAGATTCTTGGGGACTGAAGAGTTGGGATTCAGAGTGGGGACTTAAAAGCGACAATAATTCTGGCGTTTCCGATGTGGGGTGGGAGCAGAACCAGAACAGCCAAAACAACAGGGATCACAACTGTCTTTTGTGCTGTGCTTACAAAGTGAGTGTATCAGGAGGCAGGTCCGAAAATTCTGGGCTTGTGATTTTTGCAAGCAGAGCAATAACACACACATATATTCATAGGCATACTTTCCCATCACCAGCTTTTTTACATTACTACCTACAGTTTTTGGATTTTAATGTCCCTTCAACCACATGGGGTAACATGAGGACAATCCTGAAGAGTTACATGGAAAAGGAAAAACAGCAAGTTCACCTTTTTATCCAAAACAATGAAATGCACGCGCACATGCACACACACACACACACACACACACACACACACACACACACACACACACACACACACAGTGCCAAAAAAGAAATGCAAAAAAAGGAGCTATTCTTGATCAAATTTCTGTCAAAGAGTGTGTCAAGCAGATTGATTCCTTTTTGAGTCAACAAGGGTCACATTATGGCAGAATACAAGTCATCAAATCACATCACAAGTAAAACACTGTTTCAAAATTCAAAACAGGATAAAACATCAGTAGACACAACCAAATCAATAACAAACATGTATTAATAGCTACATTTCACACAATACAACTGGAGAAGACACATCATAGTAATGTGTCAAAATGTATATAAAAAAATGCCTCTGCTGTAAAAGTACAAGCTCAAAAGAATGCATCAAATAACAAGTAAAAGTTGGATTTACAGATACGATACACACCACCATATTTTGGCTATAAAAAAAAAGTTAAAAAAAGGTTGTGAGATGAAGAGGTAGATATGACTAACATAGATTCTTTGGAGAAGGCAAGGCATGCAAGGCTCATATTCTGACCTACACCAGACTTGATAGCAGAACCTTATGTAGCTCTGGGTTTTCAGCAGAAAAAAAAATAAAAAATGTCCAATACATTTTAATGGGGCTCAATGAGGACCATGTCAAAAAAGCGGTGTTCTCCTCCACAAAATCTCCAGTTTAAACCAGAATTCTCCTGATACTTCAGGATGGCATCTAACCTTCTTCATGTCAGTCACGTCATGCAAAGGAAAACTTGCTTAAAACATTGGACTCAGCAGCAAGTAACCTTAATTGCTTATTACAGGTACAAATGTTGCTGCTATTGTCAGCAGAAAGCTGTCTACCATCACATTTTGAACGTCTCCTCAACACCACCATCAGGTGGTTTAGGACAGGTATGGACTCTCTTGTGTTTCTCCATGTCACCAGCCCAGTTAAAGGCTGCACTGCACATATCACAAGCAAAGGGTGCCTGAGGTGTGTGAATCGTCTTTTTGTGTGTTTTTAAGCTGCTAGACTGGGTAAAGGCCTTCATACACACATCACAAACAGAAGGCTTGTTACCACCGTGGGTCATCCTGTGTTTCTCCAGACCTGCAGCTGTGGTACAGGCCTTGTCACATATATCACAGACAAAGGGTTTATGACCTGTGTGAATCCTCTCGTGTGTCTTCAGGTTACAAGCATAGTTAAAAGCCTTACTACATACACCACAAACAAATGGTTTATAACCAGTGTGGGTCCTCTTGTGTGCCTCCAAGGTAAATGTCTGGGGGAACACCTTACCACACACATCACAAACAAAGGGTTTGTAGCCAGTGTGGATCCTCATATGCATCTCCAAGTGAGCAGCCTGAATGAAAGCCTTATGGCACAGGTCACAAACAAAGGGTCTGTGGCCAATGTGAATTCTCTTGTGCATCTTCAAGCTGCTAGACTCAATAAAAGCCTTGCTGCACACATCACACACAAAGGGTTTATGACCAGTGTGAATCCTCTTGTGTATTCCCAGTTGACCAGCCTGAGTGAAAGCCTTACTGCACACGTCACAAACATAGGGTTTATGACCTGTGTGGATCCGCTTGTGAGCATTCAAGCTACTGACTGCAGTAAAGGCTTTGGCACATACATCACACACATGTGGGTGGGCTTTATCTGTATTTACTTCGTGGTCATTTCTGTCACCATGATCATTAACAAGACTGTCAAACTGGGGTGAGGTGGGACACGCACAGCGCCACATTTCTCCATGGGATGAACTCATGAGTTTTCAGCTGAACGAAGGCAGTGGAGCCATGCTGACACACATGGGGTGCGTCCAGGGACAATGATGCAGCAGAGACATTGGTGGATGGTGATGACCGTGGGACTACTGTGGTGTTACTGTCAGAAAGAGGTTGACACCTCACAGAATGTTTGCTGCTGGCCTCAGTTGATGTGATATGATTCTGAAAGAACAAGAACATCACAGCCATAGCTTGAGGGCAACATCTTCATGTGATTTTTTTTTAATATTCTTTTTATGTGCGTCTTGGTTTTGTCATGGGCAATGTGCAACAATTTGAAGAAATAGCACACAAAAGAGTCAATTTTTATTATTATTATGACAGTGCCAAAATGCTCTTATTTGAATGCTTCTATTCTTAAGTGTATGCAAACATGTTCTTGAGTATTTCTGAAGTGAACCTGCATTTGATGTCAAAGTGAACCTGCTTTTGGTGTCAAAGTGCTGTTAACAAGCCTGTTTGTGAGTGTTTTTTCTTCCGGCTCTCAGATTTGCATTCACAACAGCTGACCAGTGACAATTACTGATGTATTTGTACACAATGACTTAAAGAACTGAAAGGAAGACACCAGTTGGCATGAAATGCACAAATATATTCACCTGCCGGTGTCATTTGTTTGTTCTATCAATACAGAAGACTTTTTTTTTTTGCTTCCTATTTGAGTTCCTTGGGGTGCAGCCATGTCAGTTTACTCTTTACTAGTGAAGAGCAAAGAGAGACTGGCTTGCAACATATTTGATACTTTTGCAACACATTCATGATGTCACTCCTACAAACTACTGGGCACAAAATGGCAGCGATCACAGTTACCTGTTTTGTTGTTGTTGTGATTTTCATACATTGATTTTTAACAAACAGGACTAGAAACCAAGTTACATGTTTTGTTGTTGCTGTGATTTTCATACACTGATTTTTAACAAACAGGACTAGAAACCAAGTTACATGTTTTGTTGTTGTGATTTTCATACATTGATTTTTATGCTTTGTGTCTGTTTTTATTTTATTTATAATGCTTTTTCCATTCCTGTCAGTAGGACCCCTGATGCTTCTGTCTGGATCCCCTTTCAAATAAAGGGTGTACTGAGCCATCATCATCAAGTCAATTTAATTCCAACAAAACTAAAAGCCAAAGCAGGCTAAAGCCATAACTAAACAGGGTTCCTCAATGTCTTAATCCTTTCCTGTCAGTAGGACCCCTAATGCTTCTGTTTGGATCCCTTTTAAATAAAGTGTGTACTGAGCCATCATGATCAAGTCATTTTAATCCCAACAGAGCTAAAAGCCAAAGCAGAATAAAGCCATAAATAAACATGGTTCCTCAACTTCTTAATCCCAATTTTCACTACCTCTATCACTCTAAATCTAACATGTTAGTCTGAACTCTTCTCAAGAGCAATCAGTCAGAAAAGAAAATAACAGTGAAAGCATGTACCAGAGTGGTTTCTGCAGGGGAGTCATTCTGGTACAAAGCTGCTGAACTTGACATCCTATTGGAAATAACCCTGTTGCACCATTAAACGTGACTTTAAGTCATACTAGTTTAACAGAAACCACAACCTTTGACTTTCAACTCAAAACTGAGAATGATTTTGGCAAAGTGCATCAGTGTGAAATCTCAGACCTGATGTCTGATTTTCCTCAACAGGTATACTTCAAAAACAGTGTTCTTACTGCTTTACGAAATGGAGTCCAGGCTAATAGTCACTGCTTCGTGTATGCCAGCCAGACAGTTGTAGTTGATTCCCTGTCATCCTATCCACATTGGGAAGCATAGAGTGGAATAACTATAACTGACCAGTGCATCAGTTATAATGTGACATCGATGTGGAAAAAATAAAATCAGTCTGACCTTGTGTAAATGAATCTTAATTCTTTTAGATTTTGTATAAATGAAGAGTTCTTTTATATTTGAGTTCTTTCTGTAAATGAATCAAGTTCTACTATAAACTTGAAAAGTTTGCAGATGTGTACAGATGCTGTTGCAGATTCACTGACTACAATGGATAATGAAACCAAATGCACAAGTCCAACACAATGAGGAAAGTCAGGCAGAAGGAACACAAGACAGACACTATGTTCTTCTCTTTACAGTCACCAGTCTTTCAAAGTGCACAGACAAGAAAGAAAAGAACAACTTTATTCCAATTTCATTTTGACCACCAAATTACATCAATGTTAACAACATCAGCACCACATCATACCACTTTCCAGTGGCTTACTGTGTCTCCCTCACATGCAGAATGGTTATAACACATAAAACATCACAACCACATGCTTCATCTCTTCTTATCAACTTCCTCTATGTCCATTTTCAAATGCAGCTTACCTAGAAATTGATGAAACTCTAGCGCACACTCCAAGCATTGGCTTCTCCAAGAGCACTCCATGCAAACAACATGTTGGGGGGGGGGGGTATTTTTTGTTGTTGTTTTCGCATTATGGAAAAACATCTGTGTCATGCAAGGACTCCTACGATGCAAAAAAACCCAGTCCCATCTACACAACAAACACTCTGGAGCGGTTTTTGCAAGGATACCTTTATATGCACCCCACACCAATCTTTGTTCAGGAATGATGTTTTCAACATCCCCTGTGCATCTTAATCAAAGGGTTCATGACCAGTGTGTACTCTCTTGTGTTTCTCCAAGTCACCAGCCCGGGCAAAAGCTGCACTGCACACATCACAAACAAAGGGTGTCTGGCGTGCGTGGATCATCTTGTGAGTCTTCAAGCTGCTAGACTGGGTGAAGGCTTTGGTGCACACATCACAGACATACGGCCTGTGGCCAGTGTGTGTCCTCCTGTGTTTCTCCAAATCCCCAGCTCGGGTGCAAGCCTTGTCACATATATCGCAAACAAAGGGTTTATGACCTGTGTGGATCCTCTGGTGTGTCTTCAAGTTACTAGCGTAGTTAAATGCCTTACTGCACACATCACAAACAAAGGGTTTATCACCGGTGTGGCTCCTTTTGTGTGCCTCTAAGGTGTATGTCTGGGCAAAGGCCTTATCACATACATCACAAACAAAGGGTTTATAGCCAGTGTGGATCCTCATATGCATCTCCAAGTGAGCAGCCTGAGTGAAAGCCTTGCAGCACATGTCACAAACAAACTGCCTGTGACCTGTATGGATCCTCTTGTGTTTCTCTAAGTTACTGGCCTGAGTGAAAGCCTTGCTGCACACATCACACACAAAGGGTTTATGGCCTGTGTGAATCCTCTTGTGTATTCCCAAGTGACCAGCCTGAGTGAAAGCCTTATCGCACACATTGCAAACAAAGGGCTTGCGTCCTGTGTGGATCCATTTGTGTCTGTTCAAGCTACTCACTGTGCTAAAGGCCTTAGCACACACATCACACACATGTGCACGAGCTTTGTCTGTATTCATGTCTTCAGTTCCACCACAATGGTCATCAACACCATTGTCACCTAAGGGAGCTGCAGGTAGATGTTTTTCTCCATGAGATGAAGCAGCGTGAAGCTTTGTGCTGCTGAACCGAATGAAGGCAACGGGGCCATGCTGACACACCTGGTGTGCATCTGGGGATGATGGTGTTGAAGAGATGACAGCAGATGGTGAGAGCTGTTGAACTGCTGTGTTGTCATTGCCAGAAGGAAGTTGACATGCTGCAGAATTTTCACTGCTCTCATCATTTGCTGTCACATAGGTCTGAAACAGAACAAAGAACTGTATGCGCATTTTTTTTCCCCTTGGTTTTTATCTTCTTCTTTTTTTTTCTTCTTCTTTTTTTTTTTTTTTGGGGGGGGGGGGGGGGGCCTCCCCCGTCTCCTGGGGTGGGGGGGGGGGTGGCCTTCCCCTGTCTCCTGAGAAACAGTAACAAAATCTTCAAAATGACGGTTATACATGTTCAGGTTAATGGGGAAAAAAAGCAAGGCCATCATTCATATATTACAGATTTACACATTAAATATTGCTAAAATGGTTTCACTTGAATGCTCAGGACTTTCTTGTTGTTACCAAAACAAAGTGAACCCATTTTTAATACAACAGTATTATTAGCATGACTATTGTTGGTGTTTTTGTCCTGCATTATGACTTGCAGAACTTTGCACTCACTGGTACTGCAGCTGATCAGTGCAAATAACTAGTCTATTTGGGCCAACAGATCACAGAGCCACTAGTGCACAAGTTATATTGATTTCAATGAAACTGAAGGAACTGATTCCAATGGAACTGAAGGGTATGTTAAAACCCAGTCCAGTTGTTGTTTTTAACTCTATAATCCCCATGTTCATCACCTCTCATTTTTAGAATTAAATTCTTCGCAACTACTGAAACTGTATGCTGTCAGGAAGAAAAGAAGAGAAAACAATGGGAAAATGTACACACGTAGTACCAAGGTTGTCACCTTACATAGCAATATACCCCATGTTAGAATGCCAGTGCATAATCACTTCATTTGCACGCTGTCTGGAAATACTGTAACACTATACAAAGTGCCATCACAAAACATCAAAGGTACATACAGGTAAGGATCAAGACCTACTCAAAGCCTCATAGTCCCACTCACAACCTCCTAGTGACCTGGACCACAAACCTCTGAAAACATGCCGGCCCAACATGTCACATACTGAGCATGGCAATGAAACACCAAGTTTGGATGCAAAAGGTTCAGCGGTTCAGAAGACATGAGATAAATAGAAGTGTTCTTTAAATGCTTTGAACCCTTGTCATAACCTTGACATGAAAACATTGATTTGAACTGTCCAAATGCTACTGAATTTTTTTTAACTTGCACACCAACCTTGGTTGCAAAATGTTCACTGCTTCAGAATATCCTCTAGAGACAATGCTTTTTTTTTTTTTTTTTTGAAGATTCCTGCCTTATGTGGCTTTGAAGATAAAAACCCAGACTGTTCAAAAGATACTCTCCATATGTAATATATACACACATATGCAATGTGGTACTGCTGCCAAAGGCCCACAGGATATGTTAGGCTGCTGGTACAATCATTGGCTATCTTCCAAAGGAGATCTGCAAGGCACTTCAGTGGTGTTCAGTGATTCCTTCTCTGCTTTAACACATGCAAGAGGCACACCTACTATGCATCATACAGACGGCAATGTTTCCTCGCCAAGTCCCAGAACCAAACTCAGTGAGCATTCCCCCCAGAGAGCAGACTGCAACCAGTCCCTCCATCAACCCCCAGTGTGAACTCTCTCTTGCTGAAGGTTTTGACCAGAATTACCTCACATAAGGAAGGAGGCAGGAGAATAACAATGAACCCACCTACCTCTGATGGACACTTCTGGTCTGTGTCAGTTCATTTGGTTCTGTGTTTTCCACATCCCTGTTGCCAAGTCATCTTGGTTGTGAGAAATTGTGAACGAATTGTCATCTGGGTCCCTTGTTCTCAGATCCAGATGAACTCAGATTGCAGACAAATTTGCAGTCAAAGTTGCGGAATGCAAAGCATGCACTTAGAAAGCAATAGAAGAAGCACCATACTCTCATGTGAATTGCCTTGGAAAACTGGCATTAAATCTGACATTATTTGTGCTCAGTTCAATTCTCTGTTTAGACCAAAACCTTTAGGTGTGCAACTCATATATATAAATTTAACAGTGGGCCTGATAAGAACTTACAGAACTGTAAATTTCTCTAAAACAATGCTGCTGTGAGTTTGAAGTGTGACCAAGGTCACTAAAAGTGATATGAATGGAGTCAAGCTGAATAAGAACTTTTTTTGTGTGTGTACAAAGCTGGAGATAGCGTCTAAGAATTTTTTTGCTCAACAACAAGCCACCCGTTAGTCATTTCTGCATAAGATTGCTTTTTTATATCTGTATGTTATTGTCTAAAATATTACTCTGCATCTTTTTGTGTCGTTCATGGGGGTTTAACAAAAGAAAAATCATGATAAAACTGTTACACTCTTTATGCAGCCTTCTAAGTTCTTAATCTTCTACTTTCTGTAGACAGCCTTCAAAGGGTTAACACATTTATGTAAAACCAACATATTCATACCTGAGCCATCTTCCTTTGGTTCTTCTCTGTGTTACTTGCCAGATCACTCAAGTCAGAAGATTTTACGTCTCTTGTTTGAATGCCAGAGAAAGTCAAGTTGTCATCCACCAGCTGTTTCTCCTTGGCTTCTGTTGACATTCAAGAAAACCATGTCACACTACCTAGATTTGTCAACTGATTAGTTGACAACGTGTTAATTAAAATGCTAATCAATCCAGCACAAACATGATCCTGCCAAAATAATTTAACAGTGAATCTTCCATGTTATATGAAGTTGAGGGAAGGTAACGGTTTTGAGCTGAAAAAGACAAGCACTTTTAAGCAAAAGCAGACAAATACTGGCAGTAAACTGGCTATGCATACGAGACTCAGGGATGGGGCAGGGAGTGGGAAAGGCCTTAGTTTAAAGCTAAATTCTAAGCTGATTTAGAATTATAGTGAAGACTAATGTATTTTTAGCAAGACCCTCTCTCTCAGTCTCTGTGAGTCTACCATTTGCTCTCTTGAAGTCCTGCACCACTGTCACAAATGGCACAAGGTTGTAACCAGAAAAAACATTTTGAACAATTTTAATTATGATTATTCTAAACCATGTAAAACATAAATTACTGTACCACAAAACAATCATAAAATCAACATATCTTATTTGAATCCTGTAAGTTTCCATATTATTACAAATAAATCACCACCTTAAACCATCACATTAAACATAAACGATAAAGCAATAAAAGACAAAGAGTAATATTACTAATGAACCACCACATAAACTATATTACAAACCATACATAAAATGACAGCTATTAGTATCAAGCAGCATATATATATATATAACAGTATATAACGCAGCTCCCTGTAAATATTTTTGACCCTTTTAACAATTTGTTGTTTTTTAAGTGGCACCCAAGCCACAACAAAGACCACCACCACCAGGGCCAATTATGCCCAAGGACACACAGTTCTTAAACAAAAGAAAGAAGACACACATGAAGAGTCTGACCCCTCACTGACCTTGCTCATTCTTGTCTGTCTTCCAGCAGACTGATGGCTCTTCAGCAACATCAATCTCTATCTTCACTCTGGATGTCATCCATGAGTCACTGGAAGTGGAATCCATCTTGTCACACTCACAGTCACAGCGAGTCCTTGGACAGCCTCAGCGTAACCTGAAGGGTGGAACAGAATACTGGCTGGTTTGTTCTGCATTATCACAAGTTTATAAATCACATTGTCTAGGAATATCACTGTATCAAAGTGATGCTTCATCTTTGAAAAGCTTGATAACTTTCATCTGCCTTCTTGGTGGATGGTTTAATCGCAGACACTCAGCTAGCTGAGAGTGATGGACTCCATCTAGCTGTAAAGATGTTAAAGCATTATAATGTTTGTTTAAATTACTGTTCACCTTTTGTTGCAGGGCCCTGACTCAGATACATATAGCTTCCTTAACCTGTGCACAGTCCTGTGAAGCCCACATCTAACTCTTATAGTCTTAAACTACTTATACTTATAGTTAAACTACTCTGTCCCTCAGCAGCTCGTCCCCTTGTACTGTTATAGGTTTTATTTCTATTTGGCACTCAGACCACCGTGAGATGCATCACAGCAGGACCAAGTCAACAAGTGCCCAGTCAGACCACCGTGAGATGCATCACAGCAGGACCAAGTCAACAAGTGCCCAGTCAGACCACCGTGAGATGCATCACAGCAGGACCAAGTCAACAAGTGCCCAGTCAGACCACCGTGAGATGCATCACAGCAGGACCAAGTCAACAAGTGCCCAGTCAGACCACCGTGAGATGCATCACAGCAGGACCAAGTCAACAAGTGCCCAGTCAGACCACCGTGAGATGCATCACAGCAGGACCAAGTCAACAAGTGCCCAGTCAGACCACCATGAGATGCATCACAGCAGGACCAAGTCAACAAGTGCCCAGTCCTTCAACATTAAAAAAGAGAAGACAGGACATCAACAAGTAGGCGCTGATCAAATTCAAACACAGAGAATGGCAATTTGTCATCCTCAAGAGATTCCTATCTCTCTTCCTCTTCATAACAGAAGATTTCAGGGTATCTAAATATTCAGTTCTTTTCTTTTTCTTCTTCTTTTTTTTCTCCAAAAGATTTCAGGGTTGCTGATACCTTTTTTCTCCTAAATGATTGGCATGATGCTAAAAAAAAAAAAAATTTTTTATTAGTAATGAACTTTCTTTTTACTTTGAGAAAATATCCAGTCAGAATTGTTGAATTTAATGCAGGTAGATTATGGATAGTATCACCTTAGTTCTTATTCTTGTCCCGGCAGCTCCAATGTGCTGAAGATTCCAACAGTATAAAGGCCATGGTTCCCATGGCAACTTTTATGAAGGAGAGCAGAAGCAGTGTTGTAGCATCCCAGTAGGGGCGCTGAATGGGAGGTGGTTCCCTCTCCATATCCCCTCCCACCCCCCTTCTCCCTGTCCCTAATAAGCTTGGTTTTTGTTGCACCATGTTTATTTACTTACTTCCGTTTGCTGCAGGAAAGCACATTTGTAAGGATGCATGGACAGACGTATGGACCAGAGGCTGCGGGGGGCGGTGGAGGGGGGGGGGGGGGGGCTGAGGGTAGCATGATGTAGACTGGGTGAAAGTTGGTTGGGGGGTAGGTTTGGAATGGGGCTGGATGGGGCAGGAGGCAGGTGTGTGTATGTGTGTGTGTGTGTGGTGGTGGTGGCGGGGGGGGGGGGGGGGGGGGTCAGTTTTTCCAGGTGGTTTTTTAATTAATTTTATTTGGTATTGAGACTGCTCAATCCAACGGCGTGCTTCACAGAATGGCTCATTTCCATCCCAGCCGGAAGAACAAAGAATCATGCGAACGTCAGTCAACCTGCACGCACCTTGAGAGACACGTTGAAAAACTGTTGCTCGAGTACATTTCAAGTCATTTCAGTCTCGCGGACAAAAATGGCCCGATGTTTTCATAAGGTCGACGTGTGCTAGATGCTCCAGTCTAATGTGTCCTCTTTCTCACGGCTTCTTCTTTCTGTCTCCAGCCTCTGCGGAAGCATCCACGACCATACACCAACGTTTACAAGTGTTTTTGAACGGTATGAAATCAGGTCCATGCCTTTTGAAGACAGCCATTCCCAAATGGGAAACCCCAAATGAGAATACAGCAGGCAACGGACATTTTCCGCGAAAACCCAAATTATGATTCTCCGAGTGTTCACCGCATCACTGTTCACGCGTCTTTTAGTACTCGACTTCGTATGACTTAGTAACGTCAAAACAATATAGTTACGGTTAGACCTACCCCATACGTTGAGCACCAACAAAAAACTGCTCGTTAGCTGACAGTTTTGTGGACCCTGTGGCGTAACTAAATACGGCAGACTGGTTGAAGGCAGAGGTTGAAGGAGGATGTCGTAAACCGGTGCTTGCATCCATTGAAGCGCGGCACAGAAGTACAGCCGCCGTGGCTGAACAATCCGAGTGCAGTCCGAGCAGTGTCGCGGCTCGCGGAGTTGAGGCCGTCAACACTGAAGCGGCGGGTACAACCTGAAATACAAGTCGAAAAAACTGAGATGCTGCCACAAGTCTGTGCCAGCATTTTTCCTTCGGAATAGCTGGAAATCACTGTCACGTGAGGTTGTCTCGTGGACGCCCCATCCCCGGCCACGGCGGCGCAAGACTGAGCAGGATCACTGACTTGGCCACTAACGTCGTCACAGTTTTTTTCCCGCCACCCACGCAGTGACCTCAGTGTTTGAAAAGTATTAAATAATAATTTCATATGCAACTAGTGTATGGGTACTGTAATGTATAAGAGTCTTAGAGCTAGTAAAAGTAACTATGTAAAGCGCCTATGCTTAGTGGTTCCTTTAGTGTCTAGACCGTAATGTCCTTATTTGGTAAAGGCTTCAGCTCAGTGAAGACAAAGGTACGCGTTTCCCCGCCGTGCGAGCACTTGGCATTCCACCCCCAAGCAGACCGCTTCCTTCCTTCTCTGTACATTTTACCATAGCATTATTTAGTAGAATACAGCAGTAAACCATGATGTCCGCAGTTCTTTTATTATGTTGTACGTCTAACTCAGTAACCGTATA
Source organism: Alviniconcha strummeri (assembly GCA_963584105.1). NCBI lineage: Eukaryota > Metazoa > Mollusca > Gastropoda > Provannidae > Alviniconcha > Alviniconcha strummeri. The sequence continues at coordinate 16,065,441 of OY757552.1, forward strand.
GAAAGAACATAACAGTGGCGACGAGATGTGCGATTCCTGTGTCAAAGACTTGTGAGCAGCGTGAACTTGGTGCATTCGTTCCCTAGTTTCGGCCAGGAGATCACGTTGCTGTTCTTCAGTTCCGGGGATCCGAGAAATGGGTTCCAGGTATTGTGGTTCAAGCCCTGGGTCCAGTGGCGTACATGGTGAACGTCAACAACAGAATCATCCATGTACATGTTGACCACTTAGTGGCGGCACCTCCATGCGCCCCACTGCCAGACACACAGGTGACAAAGGCCCATCCTAACTCACCCAGTAGGCCCACCAGCCTGATTCCAGATGTGCGTAACCCCGCACACTCCCCGAATCCTGATTCCCTTGAGATATTAGTGTCACCTGTGCCTGTCCCTGAGGGATCCACTACATCTCCAGTATCCAGTCCAGCTGCCAGCTGCCAGGGGAGAACATCGGAGACAAGTCTGGTTCCAAACCCACAGCCCAACCTAGCAGAGACGGCTGGTGTTCGACGATCAACAAGGATCCGGAAACCACCTGCAAAACTTGATTTGTGAATGTGCATTGACTCACTCGATCCGAGACAGTGCTTCAAAGGACAACAATAACAGCTGATTGAGCTATTGTCGGTTGCATGAGATCCACCGTGTGGAATTGTATCGGGCATCTTGGGCCACTACATTCGTTCGCGGTAGTGTCGCCCTTCGTTAAGGGGGAAGGAAGTGTAATGTACAAGAGTCTTAGAGCTAGTAAAAGTAACTATGTAAAGCGCCTATGCTTAGTGGTTCCTTTAGTGTCAAGACCGTAATGTCCTTATTTGGTAAGGGCTTCAAGACAAAGGTACGCGTTTCCCCGCCGTGCGAGCACTTGGCATTCCACCCCCAAGCAGACCGCTTCCTTCCTTCTCTGTACATTTTACCATAGCATTATTTAGAAGAATACAGTAGTAAACCATGATGTTCGCAGTTCTTTTATTGATTATGTTGTACGTCTAACTCAGTAACAGTAGAAAGAACATAACAGGTACCATGGAAGGATCATTCGACTGTGCGTTTAACTATGCGTGTAAGTCAGTTTTGCCGCCGGAGCCGCACGTTGAAGCCGGTTTGGCCGCGGCCGGGGGGGGGGGGGGGGGGGAGCGTGTCAGTACGGATGTGTCACAGTGTGTGTGTAACTGTTATTTCTTGCATTTTAACCCATGATTTCATGTTCATTTTCCGAGTCGGTTTCGAGAGTAGTGCTCATGGCTGCGCAAAGATCAATGAGGCCACGCCACGAGTAAACGCCGCGCCGGGAAAAATGATGTAGTCCGGCGAGTACTCGCTGAATCATGCAGAGAAGACTCCGGAGTTATTTTTTCGTCGCGTTTTGTTTTGCATGGAGTGTTTTACGTTGTGTGTGTGTGTGTGCTTTTTTTCCATACGCAAAACAGTGTCATGAACACTTTCCTAATGCAAACAGGAGCCTTGTGTGGCAGTTGGCATGGGAACCATTTTGGCACACCCAGCACCGTCAAGGTCAGCCCAAGCTGATTCGTTTGTTGCACACCGCGCCGCTGTGTCTTTGATGTCGGCGGCAGACTGAGAAAAGATCGTACTGCTAAAGCATCATTTAGCCATGGACCTCCGTCCGTAACTTGAATAATAATAATAGCTAACTTTTGCCATGTAGCGGTGCTATTCGTAATACGTATCCATGCATTTAGCTGTTTAGCTGTACGATTTTGGACCGGAAGTTGCACGAACTGACATATATCGCCCGAGGGAGCAAAACTGAAACAGCTTCAAAGACTTCGCAACCAGGCTCAGACCAGCTGCATGTGACACCACTGCAGTCACGGTGTCGTGTGCTTGTGTGTGTGTGTGTGTGTGTGAGAGAGAGAGAGAGTGTGTGTGCGTGCATGCGTGTTGTGTGGTCTGCCCCACCCCCCACCCCACCCAGTTATACTGGTTTCGCTAGTCATCAGTTGTCACTCCGTAAAAAAAATCAAAAAAAAATCTGAGTTTATGAAAAAGAGCTCTGCATGTTAGAGAGCCAGCATGGCTAGCGATAAGAGGTAGGATGGTACACAGAAGGACCTAAGATAGGTTCCGCTTGGGCTCTTCTCTCCTCTCTTCAAACGTTGTGGTATGTGGACTGTGCCTTGTGACTTTGTCCCTCACAATTATATTGAATTAATAAAACATTAAAATGTCTCTCATCGCTGCCCATCTTTATGTAGGAGTCATTCTGGTGGTGACAGTGTAACGACGTTAAGTATACTGAGTCTCCCTCTTCCGTCACCTCTGGAATCTCGGTCCACGCCAGGAACTCGTCGGAGACAACTCGGCGTGACTAGTTTAACCGACCAACCAAACAACCAGCTGCATGTTACTTTTTGTTAGACCAGGACTGGCAGGAATTCCCCAAGGAAGCAGAAGGACCTCGGTTCGATTCCGCTTCGGCACTCCTTTCTCTTCCGAAAGGTTTAGGTTTGTGGACACTGTCTTGTGACTTCGTCCCTCACAATTAATGAAACATTAAAATGGCTCTCATCGCTGCCCATTTAAGCAGGGGTCATTTTGGTGTGACAGAGTAGCGACAGGTATATAATCTCCTTTCCCCATACCCTAATAAGCCTTATGGTTTCTGTTAACGTTAAGCACCATGTTTACTTACTACTGGAGTTCCACTTATCGTAACTCACGAAGTTCAGTCCGTTATAAGATTCGCACACATAAAAGGCTAAAAAGAACGCTATTACTCACAAAACGCAACATGCGAATTTTCGGGGTAATCTTTTCTTTCAAGCTAAAAACGAACAAATACAAAACAAAAAACACTACGTAAAACGGTGAAAAATGAGATGTAGACTACTTGCTTTTGGTTCACCTGCCTTATGTTTTAGTCTGTTACTGATAAATTTCAATATAAAATAAAAATCCATGCGGCATTACTAAACAAAATCCTTTATTTCAATTTTTTTTTTTTTTTTTTTTTTTAAATCTTTCTACCTACTGGATAAGCATGTTTTGTTCGTTCGACTTAACTCCGAGTTCTCTCTCGGGGAGATACTGGCGGAAAACATGGTTTGAGAAGGCCGGTTCCGTTTGAGATGCCTCGTTGAATTGGAGTTACTCAGACCTGCTTTGCCGAGAGACTATTATTACCCTGGCCAGAGGGACGACAGCTGCCGTCAAAGCCGACCTCTTTGATGTTCGGCACGAGTGGTACATGCTCACGTTGGCCCGTGGGGTGCATTGTGGGGTGGGAAGTGTGTGTGTGTGTGTGGGGAGGGGGGGGGCACTCCGAACACCGCTTTCCGGCACCAGCCTCCAAACCCTGCCAGATTTAGTTACGCCACTGAAGGGGCACTCTTTATCTCCGCGCAGCTGTCCAGCGACGTGGTCAGCGCCCTCCGAAAGGTTTGGTACTAAAATGTCTCAGTGTAGAAGCAACCTAGCCCCATCCCTAATAAGCCTCATGGTTTCTGTGGACGTTAAGCACCATGTTTACTTATTTTCTTAGCAACCTAGCGCCAAAGTACGCACGTAAACATGAGACGCATCCATCGCGGGTTAAAGAAAAAAAACAGAAAAAAAGAGTTCCGTCTCTGTTCAAACGATTGTGGTTTTATTTGTGCTGGTGTAAACTTTGTTGGCGGCTATAAATGACACGTTTTGTTTCAGTTGTTTGTAACAAACTTACTACTGTTTGAGCACCAACAAAAAACTGCTCGTTAGCTGACAGTTTTCTGGACCCTATGGCGTAACTAAGCGGTACGGCAGTGGTTGAAGGAAGGACGTGATGTCGTAAACCAGTGTTTGGAGTTTGTGTGTGTGTGTGGTAGTGGTGGTGGGGTGGGGGGCGGGGGGGGGGGGTCAAAAAGGTCGTAGGTTTAGGTCAAGCCAGCTGTGACTCGTGGCCGCGCAGTGTTTTGCACTTACAGTCAAGCTGTGCTTACACGATGTGGTTTTAGATGGCGCAGAAAGTATTCCCACAGGCCACGACCTCGCTCCGAACTCACCGCCTTCACTCCCTACTCCCTTTCTCAGTACACGCTGTGTCTGAGTCGGTTTGGCCCGGCCGCAAGTATGGCAAGCTGAGACGGGCGTTGGTTCGAGTCCGCTTCGGTATCCCGTTTCTCTCAAGTAAACATGATGCTTAACGTCCACAGAAATCGTACGGCTTATTAGGGAAGGGGGTATAGAGGTAGGGGGAGAGGGAGATTATATACCTATCGCTACACTGTCACCACCAGAATGACTTCTGCATTAAGATGGGCAGCGATGAGAGCCATTTTAATGTTTCAGAAAATAGATGGACAAAGTCACAAGGCAGTGTCCACAAACCACAACCTTTTTGAAGAGAAAGGAAAGCTGAAGCGGTATCAGCCTAACGCCTTACCCCTAGGCCAAACCGGCTCATATTGTTTCTCTCATAACTGATTGGAGTTTAAGTATGGACATCGAGTTTTGTGACTTTGTCCCTGTCAAACAGCAGAATCACTGGGGGATGGGGGGGGGGGGGGGGGGGGTGACACTGTTAATCGAGACGGAACATTTTTTTCGAGGTTTACGCGCGTGCTTCGGGGTTATGCTGTTTCCACCATGTCCATGATTTCCACCGTCTAATACTCACTCAAGTCCAAATTTTACGGAGAGCGTTTTCTTGCTTTCATGTTGCTTTACGTCCACGGAGGCGAGATGGCGAGACGGGACAGAGTGGGAAGGGGACGAGAGAGTGAAGACTCGACCGCGGAAACCGTCTGAAAAAGACCGGAGAGACCGTGGACCGCCGCCAGAACAATGGAAGGCGGAGGGCGGCGCTGGCAGCGGGAAACGGGTAGTCCAGAATAGAGCTGTTAAGTTCAATGTTGCTTACGTTTTTTTGGCTTTTATGTTGCTTAACGTCCACGGAGGCAGGATGACCTATTAGGGACGGGGACAGAGTGGGAAAGGGGCCAGGGTGAATGGCTCGACCGCGGAAACCGCCCGAAAAAGACCGGAGAGACCGTGGACCGCCGCCAGAACAATGGAAGTGTTAAGGCGGTGTCCCCTCGCCATTGCCCAGCGACTTGTGCACTGCGCAATTGCTCTTTCAACTGCTGTGCTGGACAGAGTCACTAAGACAATGTCCGTTGCACCGCTGTTGACGAACAACTTGGACAACTCAAAGCAAAAGACGTCCAACTTGCTCAGCCCAGCTCCACCTCCCTACTCATGATCTCTTCTGGGCAAAAGTGAGGGTCCAGCTCCACCTCCCTCCTCTAAGATCTCTTGATCTTTTGATCTCGCCTGGAACCCTGTGCTTACGTACACAGAGATCGTAAGAAATACTTGGGGCGGGGAGTCCAGGATCGCCACTTTGACTTAGACACAGCTCTGCCATAACTGTTCGCACACTCTGACCATCGCTTTCCGACACCTTCCTCCAAGAGGAAGGATGTCGTAAACCAGTGCTTGGCGTTTGCTTTATCAGTGGGTGTCAGATGCACGGAGATAAAGAATGTCCCTTCAATATTGCGTAACCAATTTCGGCAGAGTGTGGAGGACGGGTGCCAGAAACTAATTAACTCCCTTGTGTGTTGATGTTCGTATTTGCCTTTGGCGTAAACGACTTTAGCTAAATCATTGTAATTTTTGAAGTAGTACATTTGACGAGAGTCTCAATGATTCGAGCAAAGTGCTGCAATGTCTATTTGGGAACAAAATTATCCTCTTTGTCTCTCTCCACTAGCTGGTCACAACACATGTCCTAAAGGCATACAAAATGCACACTACAGAGACTAACATACATGTATAACAAAAATGACATAAGACCAAAACGTTACATTTCACCAAAAAAAAGTTTTATTATTAAATCATAGGATTCTTTCATGGAAGACTCCAACTTGCTTTTATGAATAGTATCATAAAAACAGTTCATAACTGTTTGATCTCATTAGGGCTTATTTCAAATTGCCAAAGGCCTTAATTGCTGCACAAATCCCAAATGGAGACAAAGGGTTTGTAACCAATGTGGATCACCTTGTTTGTGTCTCCAAGGTACCAGCTTGGTTACAAGCCAAGCTGTTCAGCAGACCCCGCTGCCTGGATGCAGCTGCACACAAAAGTTCATATGCCTGTGTGTATCTTCTTGCGCCCCTTCACGTGATCACCGGAAATAAACGTAAGGTTTATTTATGACCAGTGTGGGTCCACTTCACACTCCAAGCCTTGCTTTCCGGCACCTTCCTCCAAGGAGGAAGAATGTTGTAAACCAGTGCTTGGAGTCTGGGTCCTCTTTTGAGTCTTCAGATTGGCAGCTCTGGCAAAGCACTCACCACCGCATACTTCACACACATAATAGGGTTTATAACCAGCATGGATCCGCATGTGTGGCTTCAGGTAGTCACCACTCCAGAAAAATCGCTTGCCATTATACACCTTAAGCAAGGGGTTCATTATTAGAGTGGATCCTCTTGTGTCTTTTCATGGTCCTAGCATGGCTGAAAGCTTTACTGCACACATTACAAACAAAGGATTTATGACCCGTGTGGACAATCTTGTGTTTCTTCAAATCGCCAGCCCGGATAAAGGCCTTGTCACATACATCACAACCAAAGGCTTTGTGACCAATGTGGATCAACTTGTGTACTTTCAAGCTTTGAGCGTGGATTAAAACCTTACTGCACACATCACAAACAAAGACTTTCTGACCAGTATGGATCCTCTTGTGCATCTCAAAGCGATACATTGTGGCGAAGGTCTCAGTGCACACATCACAAGCAAAGGGTTTGTCAACATTATGGGACCGTTTGTGTTTTTTCAACCTACTAGCACTCACAAAAGCCTTACTGCACACATTACAAACAAAGGGTTTATGATCAGAGTGGATCACCCTGTGGTTCCTCACATCAGCAGCCCGGATAAAGGCCTTACCACATATATCACAAGCAAAGGCTTTATGACCACTGTGAATCATCTTGTGTGTCTTTAAGCTCTTAGCACAGATGAAAGCCTTGCTGCACACATCACAAACAAAGGGTTTAAGACCAGTATGGACCCTCTTGTGTATCTGTAAGCGATGCATTCTGGTGAAAGCTTTATTGCACACATCACAAACGAAGGGGTTATCACCAGTGTGGATCCTTTTGTGTGTTTTCAAGCTACTAGCATGGGTAAAAGCCTTAGTGCATACATCACAAACAAAAGATTTGTGACCACTGTGGACTGTCTTGTGTGTCTCCAAGTGACACATTTGGGAAAAGGCCTTACCACATTCACCACAAGAAAAGGCGTTATGGTCAGTGTGGATCCTCCTGTGTATTTTCAAACTACTAGGATGGAAAAAAGCCTTAGTGCACACATCACAAACAAATGGTTTATGGCTGGTGTGGGTTCTCTTGTGTGTTTTTAAGCTACAAGACTTTACAAAAGCCTTAGCGCACACATCACAAACAAAGGGTTTATGACCAGTGTGGGTCAACTGGTGTGCTTTCAATTTACTCTTTGAGGAAAAAACCTTCTCACATACATCACAGACAACAGTTTTGGCTTTCTTGTGTTTGTTCAAATCCCTGACTGCACTAAAGACCTTGGTATATACATAACATGCCTGCACAGAGACATTGCCTGCATTTAACTCATCACTTTTGTTTCCATGGTTGTCATTCACAGTGGCAGAAAAACCAACTGGCTGATTGTGGCCACGCACTGGAAGAAGAAGGAGAACACCACCATCATATCCAGGAAATTTGGGGCACAAAAGCGGCTGCTTTCTTCCGTGAGATGAAGCCACCAGCGTTTCCAAACTTGTGGCAGCGAAGTTGTGTTGAAATGCACCCAGGGATGAAGGTGCAGCATAGATGACAGCAGATGATGGTTGCTGTTGGGCTACTGTGTTGTGACTATCACGAAGCATTGGGCATCTGGTAGAATCTTTGCTGCTCACGTCACAAACCCCTAAACAAAAAAACAAAAGGTGTGAAAAAAGAACATTAACTATCAAAAGCCATCAGTCATGGATGACATATATATATGACTGAGAGCTTTCCATCATATAACATTATATATATGCCATAGTGATGGAATGCTCTCAGTCAAATACTTCTGCATGACACATAGTTGGGTTTGGTCACCTCAGGACAATGAAACGCAAGTGCCAGCAGTTTGTTGCCAGTACCTGATGAGGAACACAGTTTCAATGTCTAATTATTATTGATCTCATTCAGACTAACATAAACACCGGAACACCCAGTGGCTGTCTGACTGGTGGGTTGAAATGGGTGACTGAAAGTAGTCACAGGAGTGTGACAGGCATAGCCAACTGTTGTGATAAGCTGTGAATAGCAACAGTTACACAAACTGGTCTCAAACAGGCATTGGTTGCAAAGAGGGGTAACCACCCTACTGCTAGCTGGTTCAAGTCTCATCATGATGGAGCGCGAGCGCAAGACACTGTTGTTTGTTAGATAAATGTCAAACATAGGGTATTAGCCTCCTCACAAGAATCCACAAGCAACACACACTTACCTACGTCAGCCACTTCCTCCTTTATTCTCTTCTCATCATTTCTCTCAAGTTCACTCAAGTCCAAATGCTTGATGTTGCTGGTTTTGGTATCAGAAGAAGTAGGGTTGTCAAGCACCTGCTGATCCTTCCTGGGTTCTGTCAATGGTCAAGAAAAATTGGAGATGATACACAAAGAAAAGCTTAACTTTATAAAATATACATGGTTGACAACTACACAACAACTGGCTAACCAACAATCTGGTATAAAAATTTATAAATCCAAGCAGATCTAAGTTCAAGAGGTCACTATTTATTAGGACAATCACAACATGCAAATTTTCAGGGTAATCTCCTTTATCAAGCTACAAAATGACACTTTAACAACAGTCAAATGGTGAAAAATAAGATGGAGAACTAAACCATTTCTCTATTTTAGTCTTATCCAGTGCTTGGTAGAATGTTGTTCAATGCAAACATTCTTCCAAGCACTGGACAAGAAAAACAGATAAGTGGTTTAGCTCTCCAGCTCATTTTTCATTGTTTTTCACCATTTAACTGTTGTTTAAGTGTTGTTTTGTAGCTTGAGAAAGGGGAGTACCCCAAAAATGTGCATGTTGTGTTTTGTCCTAATAGTGTTCTTTTGAACCTTTGATATGTTTGGATCTTGTTTCAGAACACTAGCAGTCATTCAATAGGTGCCTATCAAGTGCTACTTGGGTGAGTTGTCACCAACATTTACAAAGGATGAGGAACAGATCTAGATTCATTTTATTCATTAAAAGTTTAGTCAGTTTACAGCAGTCTGTACTGGCAGCCTAAAACACTGAGCATGTTGCATTTAATTTGTATAAATGACAATTTAAAAGATGTACCTAAGTGATGCACTTAAAGAAACAGTGACTATATTTAAGAGTAAACCGTAAACCTGTAAGACACTATTTGAGCCTGTGACTAAAGTGGGACACAAACACTGAAAACCAGACATCAGAACTGTTTATTTCAGGTTAACCAAATTAAAAGTGTTTGAAGATTACATTCTGACTCACGAAAAGTGCAGAATCAACACACAAAGGAGTTAATTAACACTTGAAAGATGTCACACAAGCGCAACAACAAGACCCGAGTCGCCTACGGTAACTCTGATGATGTTCAAGTGATGCTTAATGTCCTCAGATGTCAGCTGACATATTAGGGACAAGTTGTGACCAATGCCAAAATATGGTTCAATAATTATTTTTGTCCACAGAAATCAGAAGGCTCGTTAGGACAGACAGCTCAGGACGGCCACCTCGACTCTCACACAGCTCCTGAACTATGATGGTAACTCTCACCTCCTATGCATGTAAATACAAAGTACATAAACTCCACCAGAGGTGCCTCCTCAAAAAGTGCATTTTCCCCCCAAACGTGCTTTTATACCAATCACCATACATGAGCAGTATTACCCAAGGAAGAAGAACATCCTTGAAAGAGCACTCCTACTCAATCAAGCCACAGCAATGATTACAAAAACAAGCCAGTTTTCTGGTGAATATGGATCTGTTTGTTAGTCCTTGAACTTGGTGGATCTGCAGAGTACCAGGGACGGTAAAGTGTGTTGAAGACCTGTCAACGTCTGATGTCTTTACCAGATGAAAAGATCACTTCCTGTGTGAACAGCTGCCTGTACTTGTGGCAGCTTCCTTGGGGTCTGGAAGGAGGTAATTCACTGCCAAATGATGGAACAATTCCTCTTCATTTTGTACCCCCCTCCCCCCCTCAACCAGCACACTGTGGTTGACTGCCATCCTACACACACCACCACACGCATCACAAGGCCCCCCTGTCAGTCATGTGAGTCAACAAAATATTAATGCTCATTCCGTGTTTGAGATTCTGGATGTGTAGTAGAATGGTAGAATGGATTTGTATTGGGCAGAATGCCACAACCTTCCTAATGCCCAGATCCTTCAGGTGCTGGTCTGTGATGGTCAGAATCAAGTGAGTATCATATAGCAGGTAGTCAGATAGGAAGTCAGTGTACTTTGTCATCATGCTGTTTACAAGTTGCACTGGGATAGTGAAGCACAGTGGGATGAACTGTGACTTGGTTATAGTACCGCTGTGCACTCAGAGCGACAAACATGCTTTTCACCAGTCACCCACAACAATGGCTGGACATTTTTTGGCATGGAACTGTAAGTCAAGGAATTCATCAGCAGTTTGCACTGCATATGCTGGAAGTTGTAGATCAAGACATGCTTCAAGTGCTGCGACAACTCATGACTCAGCTTTTGGACCAAATCATCCAGGAACCCTGTGATGGTGATTTTCTCTTGGCACTGGCCTTTATCCTTCTTCACCAGCACCTGTGTCTGCAATTTCACAGTTTGTGATGCAGGGTCAACAGGCTCTCTGTCATATAGCGCTGCATCAACTTCACTCTGCAGTCTGTACACAAGGGGTCATGCATACCAGTTTACCACACAGGGTCACCTCAGGACTATCAAACTCTGTCATAATCAAATGCACACTTCAAAACTCTTCTCATATAGTGATAAAAATCATGAACCCTCTCTCAAGTCAAATCCACAAAACCAATCACTACACAAACACAAAAACATACATTCACAAACACTTTTTTCGCTGAAGAATTAGTTCCTTCAGTGTTGCCCTTGTTTAAAAGGCATATATTATAAGGCTAGGACATGCTTGTATCAATGACCATTCTGTCTCAAAAAGAGAGAGAAAAAAGCAATGGACAGAAACAATAAAAAATGTAAAAACACTATCTAAATGCACAATGGCAACGCCAGTGCCATATGGCACTGATCATGCAAAACCTTTCATTTTTATTCAATCATCAGTAAAAGGATGGAACAAACCTGGAACAGAGGCTCCAGGTGATTTCTGATTTTTCACTCGTTTATGATATGCCTCCAGAACCTTCTTCCGATGCCAGTTCCACTTGCTGTTGTCCCATTTCTTCCGTTGCTTCCGTTTCTCTGCAGCCCATTTTTCCCGACGTGCTCGTGTCGCAGCATCATCCATCTCAGTAGCAGCTCGTGATTTTCGTGGAGGACGTGATGAAACACGCACACAAACTCCAGCTGCCTCCTCAGCTTTCTTCTTGGTGCTGGAAGACAAGCATAAATCGTACAATTTTAAATTTGATTTTTGTGGCCTGCCGGTAATAATTTCAAGAATCAAGAATCAAAATCTCAACTCTAAAATGTCACAAACAATACATGAGTACAGATAAATTACAGCATGGATCGTTTTGCTTTGCTATAAAAAGTTTATACATTAAAGCGGGGATAGCTCAGTGGTTAGAGCACCGGACTCGTGATCGAAAGGTCGCGGGTTCGAATCACTGCTGGAGTGGCTGGATAATTTTCTTCTCCAGGGTCAACTTTCTGTGCTGACTCTTATTTCGGTATCCGTTCCACCCCCGTGTTACCGCAGTAGCACGTAAAAGACCCCGGTCATTCTGCCAGAAGCGCAGGTGGCAGGTAGGTTACAGCTAAACACGCATACACCTTATGTATGTGGCTTTGCATGAAGTGACACGGTGCATGGTTGTATGGTGTACACAGAACGCGCCGAGATTTACTCTCTGGCAGCAGATTCTTGTGGCACCAGCCATGCCAGCGCTGTAAGTATACCACTTCGGTGGATATTCAAAAACGCGCTATAAAAAGCTATTCACTCACATAGAATCACATGCGAGCGCAGTGAGTCTGCTCACGAGCTGAGAATAGCGCTATATAAAAGCGATCAATAATAATAATAATCTAAAAACAGTAGAACTGTGCATGAAAGAAAGCTGATGTTAAAAAAGCATTGTTACAAAATGTCTATACATTAATCTGTAACAGACTAAAATCTGATGTTCACAAAAGCTTTTCATAAAATAAATCTGTAATAATCTAAAAACAGCACTGCTAAAAGAAAGCCGATGTTAACAAAATGCAAAACAAACACCGCTTCTTGTCATCATAAGTAAAGATTTGTAAATCCTAATTGGAATCACAATTCACATACCGAAGTCTGTGCATGGGAAGTTTTGTCAGTAGCCTCTGCCTTTCCAGTTGTTCAGGTGTTTTAGTTTTTTTCCTATTTGCCTGGTTCTGCTCGACATAGTGTGCACGCCTATGCTCATACATCTCTGGGTCCTTCACCTTTATTTTCTCTGGATACTCTTTACATCTCTCAGAATTGCTTTTTTCCACTTTCTGCTGAAAGCCTGTAATCAGAAGGGAAATTCAGCTGTGAAATAATAGGTTCCAAAACTGTATAAAACAAGGTAACCCTGACCCTAAAAATAAAATATAATGAGTTATTTAAAAAAAAGCTTCATATTCATAGAAAGAAATGTGCTTATACACTCAAACGTTTTGGCTAAAGTACATGGCACAGTATGTCAGCGTGCTGAAAGGTGAGGAAACAATAAATATCATGTCTGCACACACACATTTGCATAGATCTGTGTAAACTGTTTACTAAACATGAACAGAAATCAGTAAACTTGCTTTTGACTACCTTCAGCGTAGCCTTCTTTCCTCTGTGTGGTATGAGGGAAATAACTGTTGAGTTTTATAAGAAGCATGTTCACTCTTCTGTCTACGTGATGGTTCATCAACAGACAGTGGCTTCACCACTTCAAGCTTTGTTGCATCATTTCTTTTGCCTGCAACATTTAGTATATATTCAACCACTGAAACTGCATAAGCTTTGAACTAACTGATAAAACCAAACATGAAGTTACTCATCACAAACACACAGCAATGAACTACTTCAACTAGTCAGCAGCCACATGAATACAGTGTCTATCTGCTCCCAACATCTAAAAGTAAAACACATACTACTGCCAATCTACTCAATTTAGCACTGCAATCTACTCAATTTAGCACAAAAAATTGTGACAGTTGAAATCTTTTCATTTTACACCAAAAGGTGAAAAGACCAATAAACAAAACTAGGGACACAAATAATTGGCACAATCTTTTGTAGAAAGCAACAGTAAACATTTATTGATCAAACATCAAGACTAGATTAATAGTCACTGTAAGAAATGAGTGTACATGGTTTCAAAACTTACCGTCCCACAATGAATCCACCATGCTTCTTTCAACTCGCACAAGCATATGGTACACCACTCATGGTCAGAGCTATGTATGGCAACAAAGGCATGATGTTGGTGTTTGCCACATGTATAGACACAGTGTGTGAAGTTTAATTGTTTTATTTTCAATGAATTTTCTCAAAAACAAAAACACATAATACTTTTTAAAGCTTTCAATAATGATATTACTATTAGAATGGAAGATTATTTTCATTGTTTTCAGGTTAACCAAAAGTTGAACACAATGATGCAAATTCAACATTGGTTCAAACAATATTGGTCAATCATGCCAATGTGTCCCACCTTTTGTATGCCAGCTGCATCAAGAAAGTGAGGGTGGGGTGGGGGTAAGGAGGGGGGTCTCTTTAGTTTAATGTGATCTTGAATACTAGGCTTGGGCATAACTATTTTGAAGGGTAGTTATTCCTATCTGCAGCTGGCACCTGTTTCCGACTGAACTGTTTACCTGTTGCTTTTGACAGATCATCATGACAGTCTGGTTACATCAGTCACACTACTATGACAACCTTTACTCACCTATTTCAGTACACTTATTTAGTTATTACACACAGTCTGAAAGAAGAATGACTGCCACCATTCTAAAACAAGATCCAAACACACAAATTTGATAAAAGGTTAATAAGAACACTGTTTATTATGAAGAAGAAAAAAAGCACATATCTGTAACTGACATTTAATTTTTAACTGTTTAACTGTAGTGTTGCTTACATGTTGTTTTGAACTTGTACAAGTTGTAGCTTGAAAAAGGGGCTTATCCCAAAAATTCACATGTCGTGTCCTGTCATAAGAAATAGTGTTCTTTTTAACCTTTTATGTGTTTGGATCTTCTCCACACACAGCACACACATGACGGTAAATGTCCATTGTAGCGCTTGACCAATTGCAGAGGGTTAACACTTCAACTGTACAAGCATACTCTTAGCATAGCCAACCACAGAAGCTATAGCTTTGTCAGGCTACCGCCGCTCTTGGCCTTGCTGACTCAGTCAGTCATAAGTAGGGGGAACTACCCTATATTTATCTTTAAAGTCTCCTATGTAAGGTAGCCCAAACAGTAAAACAATTAATCTTGAGGTTCAGAGCAAGTCCACAAATAGAGGAAGTGTCATAGGGACTGCAAGTACCTTATGACACTGGCTCATTTATAAAGTTATGAGCAAAGGGGCCAGCCTGTTACTGACCTTGCCCTTGGTCATTGCCATCAATCCCCCATGGGACAGGAGGCTCCTCAGCAATGTCAATTTCTATTTTCACCACTGATGTGTCCCATGACTCATGGGAATCCATCCTGTCAAAAATGTCGCAGCTGGCCTGGGGCAATAGTCAATCCTTGGTCTGCTTCAATGTAATCTGAGTACCTAGGAAAGAGTACACGATTGTTACTTTTGGATCATCAACTAGAAGCAGAAATTTTTGGCTGAAGTGTAGAAAACAAAAACAAAACAAAAACTTGTAAGCAAGTAATTAATTGTTAAAGTGTTATATTCGCATCTGGAAAAACTGAAATCTGTTAAAAAGAGTGAATCCAATGGAAAAAAGAAGAGAGAATCCTGCTCCCTTCAAAGGGAGCCTGCTGGGTGCATCAGTCCCCCACCTCCTGCCCAATCCAGTTTTTGGCCCACAATGGTAAGCAGTGAGTAGAGGGGTTGTCATAAATCTGATCCTGGTGTAGACTCTTATTATTGTGTTGGTTGTCCAGGTCAGACACATGTTTTGCTACTTGGTAACTTGAGTAGTTCATCTATCAGCAGAAATGTTTGCCCCTGGACTGAAGTTTTATAAATTTCTTATGTTTTTCATATTAGATCTATAAATTGAGTGGATGGCTTCTGGAAATCATTCTTCAAACTGAACTGGACTCACGTACTAGCTTGTAATGTTATGCTGAGATGCTTGTTTAAATGTTTTTCTACTCATGACTCAGAGTCTTAATCAGATTCATAATGCTTCAGCATAGGCATGGCACAGGTGACGTTCAAGTTGGAGCTTATCAATATCAAGTTCAAAGGATGAAGGGGCAGATTTGTTTTCAACCCATATACCAACTGCAGTCTGAAACATAACGAGGCCCAGAGCGCTCGTGCAAAATCAACACTGAGAGATTTTGTTGCTTAACATCCACGGAGGCGAGTAGGTCTATTTGGGACGGGGACGAGTGGGAAAAGGGTGACAGGGTGACAGAAGAGTGAAGCCTCAAAACAGGCGCCAACCTGGAAGACCGAGGCTGCCGTGGACCGCCGCCAGAACAACAAAATGTTACGGCAGTGTCCGTCTGGCATTGCGCAGCAACCACCGCACCATGCAACTGTTGTACCAACAGCTAAAAAGAACAGTCACAAAGACAATGTCCGTAGCTCAACCGTTGGGAAACAACTGAAGCAGAAGTCCAACTTTCAAACCCAGCTCCACCTCCCTGCTCTTGATCTCTTCTTGGCTAACTTCTTTGTGAGAGTCCTGCTCACCTCCCTCCTCTTGATCTCGCCTGGACTCTGTTGTCGTGAGTGGAGAATCAACAAACCTCTAGTGGAGTTTATGTACCTTGTACGATTTACTCGCATGCCAGGTGAGTTACCGTAGGCGTCTCTGGTATTTGTTGTTGTGTTCGTCTGACGTTTTTCGAGTGCTAACTGCCTTGTGTGTTGATTCTTTGATTTTTGCATTATGCCTTACTCGTCACGATCTAAACTATGCGTGTGTGGCATTCAGAACTGCATAAAACATGCGATAACGCGATTCCTGTGCTAAATCATGCAACGAAAGTGCACAGTGCAGACTCTTACTTTCCGTGCAGTCATGCTGTATTCTCGAATGGCTGGAGATTGTCCATACTTTTTGAAGATAGCTGCCTAATGGGAAATCCCAGATGAGAATTAACCAGTCGCGATCTTGAGCAACAGGCCGCTTCAGCCAACCAGAAGGCGTGGATCGGCAATAGCGCGCCAAAAATAATAATGAATATTTATAGCGCTTACACACACTTTATAAGTCATAGTTCAGGAGCTGTGTGACAGGGTTCCAGGCGAGATCAAGAGATCTTAGAGGAGGGAGGTGGAGCTGGACCCTCACTTTTGCCCAGAAGAGATCATGAGTAGGGAGGTGGAGCTGGGCTGAGCAAGTTGGACGTCTTTTGCTTCGAGTTGTCCAAGTTGTTCGTCAACAGCGGTGCAACGGACATTGTCTTAGTGACTCTGTCCAGCACAGCAGTTGAAAGAGCAATTGCGCAGTGCACAAGTCGCTGGGCAATGGCGAGGGGACACCGCCTTAACACTTCCATTGTTCTGGCGGCGGTCTACGCCGTCTCTCCGATCTTTTTCGGGCGGTTTCCGCGGTCGAGCCTTTCACTCTCTCGTCCCCTTTCCACTCTGTCCCCGTCCCTAATAGGCCATCTCGCCTCCGTGGACGTTAAGCAACATGAAAACAGGAGCTGTGTGAGAGTCGAGGTGGCCGTCCTGGGCTGCGGTCCGTCCTCACGAGCCTTCTGGTTTCCGTGGACGTAAAGCTATATTGAACATGATGCTTCCGCTTCGGCACTGGTCTCCGCTTGTCCCTAATATGTCAACTGCCGGACATCTGAGGACATTAAGCAACACTACCTACCTATCCTCTGAATGTGCCGTCAGTTCAGAAGCTGTGAGAGTCGAAGTAGTGGCCGTCCTGGGCTGTCCGTCCTAACGAGCCTTCTGGTTTCTGTGGACGTAAAGCTATACTATCACTGAGTGAACCATGCTTCGGCCATTGGTCAGTCTCAGCTTGTCCCTAATATGTCAACTCATCTGAGGACATTAAGCAACACTACCTACCTACCTGTGTGAGAGTCGACTCAGTAGGTGGCCGTCCTGGGCTGTCCCTCGTAACGAGCCTTCTGGCTTCTGTGGACGTAAAGATTTATTGAACCATGCTTCGGCATTGGTCACAACTTGTCCCTAATATGTCAGCCGACATCTGAGGACATTAAGCATCACCGGCTTCATCATCATCATCTTTACAAGCACATATTGTCCAAATTCAACGCATACAACATGAACGCCCCCCCCCCCCCCCCCTCCACACACACATCTCGCGAAGAACAATAGGTGACTTAGGGGAAATTCACTCGCTCGGTTGGAGGAACTTCCGGCGGACACCCAAACACCTTGTGAATTACACTTAGTACTTGGCATCAACCCCAACTGAACTGAATTTTCCAAACTATAACATCAACTTTATAATGGATCAGTCCACAACATTGAAACGATAGTGATCAGTGTTACAAGTAGCGTATGGAAAAACCTGCCCTACTTTGGCGGGAGCGGCCTTGCTATTTGCTTGGCCGCAACAAAACCATAGCGTGGCCGGGTTGTACGGCGGAAAGTAAGGACCGACATACTTTTGGCCGATCTTGACATGAACCGGCTGAGACCTGAAAAAGAAACAATCTAGTCAGTGATAAACGGTAGCGATCCCGGCAACTGCCAAAGCGGTCAGAAATTCCTGGGAGATTTTATACACTATAACTTGTGACAGATCACATATATCATCAGAATCGTCCAAACAGGGTCATACGAAGCGAATAAACCCAAAATTTGCAACAGAAAGTAGGCTTAAGTTTAATCAGTCACATTCATGTTGTGTCCTTCAGTATGCGTATTCTTTCCAGATATTTAGATCAGTCTAATTTCTGAGTCGCACGCTTCCATTTACTGACCGACTCACCCATTTACAGACTGAATATGAGTCAGTTTTGTTGCAAATCATAGTGTTGGCTTCATTCGCTAGATCTCAGTTATATGACCATGTTTGAGTGATTCTAATGATATTTGTGGCCTAAAATGGCAACAACAACAAAATCCCAGGTTGGAATTTCCGACCCGGCGTCTCCTTGGATATCTGTCTTTCACTGTTGTCAGTGTGTGCTCCTTTCACCTTTGATCTAGATCTAGTTTCCGAGTAAAGGCCGTGCACTCTTCCGCCCAGCCGGTTATATCGGCAAAATATTGAGTCGGTCGCGTACTACTACTGGTGAGGACTCAGTCACTCGTCTGCATCATAGGTCCATGGTCTACATACTAGCTGTAGCTAATCAAACTCACTTTTGTTGCCAATCATATTTGGCTTCATTCGCTAGATATGACCCTGTTTGAGTGATTCTGATCATATTAATTGTGATCCAAAATGGCGTTTAAAATGTCCCAGGTGTTTTAAATATTATCGTTTTGGTAACACCCGAGGCACTGACGGCAACCACATATCATTGCAGGACTTGCAAGGCTCTCGGACAGAGCCCAGTCCTTGACAGCTAGAAGTAGCGGAGGTCGTCCCTATGTGGACGTAACACAACATTTAAGCTGAAGTTGAACCAGTTGTGACACCGTCAGCCGACAGGCTGATGGAGTAAAGTTCATTCTTGCATTTAGATTTTGTGTACGTGCAGTGTGTGCGTTGTACTTGTCAAGCGTTGTGGGTATTTCATTCCCATAACATGCATCCACCAAAAAGAAAAAGATTTTTTTTTTTAATCGCTTCTCATCTCATTTTTCATCGTTTTTAACTGTTGTTTAAGTATAGTTTTGTAGCTTGACAAAGGGGATTACCCCAAAAGTGTGTAGATTGTGTGTCTGTGTCATGATACATAAGCATTCTTTTTAACCTTTTATGTGTTTGGAGCTGGCTTTCAGTTTTACACATGATACAGTTTCTTTTCCAAATGCTTCTGTTCATATTCTAAACCAGTTACATTCATCCCTTACAGTTTCACATGTCTATATGATACTGATAGTCAAATACAGTGTAATTATTCTTTCATCTGTTGCATGCATATGTGTGGGTGGGTGCATCTGTATGTATGTGTGTGCCAATGTCTGTCAATGTGTGAGTGCGTGTGCGTGTGCGCTGGAGCATGTGTATATGCATGTACTTCTGTATGTGTGCTTTGCTATTAACAATTGGCAATATGAATATTAAATTCCAAACTTTTTGTCTCTTGACATGTATGCAAGAAGCACATATATAAGGTACATCCATCCATTACTGTTTCACACATTCATGAAAGACATCCATCAGATACAGTATATAATTATATTCATTCTTTAATCCAAGGTGTTGTGTTTCATTGTGTGTGTTGTGAGAGAAAGCATGTGTGCATCCATGTGCATTAACAAAAAATTTTTTATAACTGAACAACACTTCAGTTTAATCTTAAACTTACAATAAATCTTTCTTTTTGTGATACCTCAGTGAGGAATCAGTACTCAAACCTCACCAGTTGGCCACCACTATTGTGATCAATATGCCACCCTGTATGTTATTTTTCCATTTTTTCCTGGGCAGGGACCTGGCAACATCTGTGTCTTCATGTGATGTAATCATGCTTTCTTTTTTCTTTCCTGAATCATCACAATTTTCCCATTGACCAGAATATGAAGTAATGGTGCATTTAAATTTGAAGCCTTTACATTGGTGTCTTTGGGTTATCATCATTTATATAGTCATAGTGCCTGTGTTCTTGTCTGAGGTGTCAAATTATTTCTTGTCTGTTGTGCGGATCATTGGTTGTCCCCATTTTTCATTGTCCTTGTCTGCTGCTCCACATAGTTAGGTGTGAGCTAGGCATTGTGCATGGTTGGCACAAGCAATTTCACTTTTTGGTCTCTAGGTGTTGGCCACTGCAAGTTGGCTGAAGTGCACTGCTAAGTGTGGACCTACACCTTTCGCCCCCTGGTTACAATAGGCCTTTCCACGAGCATCATAAAGGGTTTATGACTTGTGTGGATCATCCTGCATCTAGATCAGCAAGTGATGAAGCTGGCTAAAGGATTGCATACTCCTCATGAGTGGATCATCTTGTCATGTACATATACTGGTCATTCTTCTGAAAACTGGACCAAACAGGGTGCTGTTTTCCCAACAAAATAGACAAATTCAAACTTTTATTTAGTTTTAGTTTTTAACTGCTATATTTCTGATGTAATGTGTTTGGAGAACTAAGGGGAATGCCACAGTGTGTCGGCGCATTATTATTTGTTGTGCTGTGAGTCTTTTCTGGTACAAATTGTGACATTTTCATGACTGTCATTTGTGACACAGCTAAAGCTAGGAAGGTAAGCGTTCAAGATTGAATAAAAACAGATTTCATGAGAAATAATGTGGCTAGCTCTTAAGTCTGACATAAAAATCATATTGATTGTGTGTTGCTGCCTACTAACAGCTCCAAAGAGAAAAATGATCAGTGTCTCGCATGTTACCTGCGGTGTCTTCCTAGTGTGTATGATATTGTGACTTGTTCACAACAGAAAATAAAGGACTTGGGGGGGGGGGGGGGGGGGGGGGGGAGTCTGCTTGGTATGTGACTACATGTCCCTGTGGTGTCTTCAGTGGTGATGGTAGTAACATGAGAGACAAATATTTGTCCCCAGCTGATTGAGTGTTTTTAGGCAATCTTTAGTAACCAAATGTAATACTGTGGTGCACCGACAAGAGTCAGAATGTCAGGCAAAAACAATGGGATTCTACCTTCAAGGTCAAGATCACAGTGAGGGCTTATATATATATATATATAATCAAAATATGATGGTTTCTACTGTATCTTTTATTCTAAATAATGAATCTTTTGCACCAAACACAGTTTGATGGTAGATCACCAAAAGCAAAAATGTGTCCGGTGAAAATATAGGATGGCTATGTTCAAGGTCAATGTCACAGCCAAAGTTAAACATTTCAGTTAATGTTAGTTTGGATGATATCTTCTGAACTGCCAAAACTTTTGTAACCAAACCCAGTATGGCGACACATTATAAGCAAGAGTGGTCTGTGCAAAAACTGGGTTTCTGTCTTCAAGTTCACAATAACCGAGTCTGATAACTAAGATGATAATAAAATCATGACTATTTCTATTACATGTTCTGAACAACTGGATTCTCTTGTACTTTTGCAAAGTACAAGCATGGGTAAAAGTTTCATTTCACCTATCACAAGCAAAGGGTTTAATGCTACTGTGGATCCTCTGGTGTGACTTCAGCTTAGCAGCTTGAGTATAGCTCTTACTACACACATCACAAACAAAAGGTTTATTGCCAGTGTGGGTGGTCCTGTGAGTCTTCAAGTCATAAGCCCTGGCAAAAGCTTTGCTGCACACCTCACAAACAAAGGGTTTATGACCAGCATGAATCATCTTGTGAGTCTTCAAGTCATAAGCCCTGGTAAAAGCCTTGCCGCACACATCACAAACAAAGGGTTTATGACCAACGTGAATCATCTTGTGAGATTTCAAGTCATAAGCCCTGGTAAAAGCCTTACTGCACACATCACAAACAAAGTGTTTATGACGGTTGTGAGTCATCTTGTGAGACTTCAGGTCCTCAACCCTGGCAAAATCTGCACTGCACACATCACATATAAAAGGTTTGTCACTGGTGTGAATCATCTTGTGAGACTTCAGGGCATCAGTCCTGGCAAAGTCCTTGTTGCACACATTACAAACAAAGGGTTTGTTACCAGTGTGAATCATCTTGTGAGTCTTCAAGTCATAAGCCCTGGTAAAAGCCTTGCTGCACACATTACAAACAAAGGGTTTATGACCAATATGAATCATCTTGTGAGATTTCAAGTCATAAGCCCTCGTAAAACCCTTGCTGCACACATCACAAACAAAGCGTTTATGACGGGTGTGAATAATTTTGTGAGACTTCAAGTCCTCAACCCTGGCAAAGTCCTCACTGCACACATCACATATAAAGGGTTTGTCACTGGTGTGAATTATCTTGTGAGATTTCAAGTCCTCAGCCCTGGCAAAATCCTCACTGCACACATCACATATAAAGGGTTTGTCACTGGTGTGAATCATCTTGTGAGACTTTAGGTCATCAGTCCTGGCAAAGTCCTCATTGCACACATCACAAACAAAGGGTTTGTTACCAGCGTGAATCATCTTGTGAATCTTTAAGTCATAAGCCCTGGCAAAAGCCTTGCCACACACATCACAAAGAAAGGGTTTATGACCAACGTGAATCATCTTGTGAGATTTCAAGTCATAAGCCCTGGTAAAAGCCTTACTGCACACATCACAAGCAAAGCGTTTATGACGGGTGTGAATCATCTTGTGAGACTTCAAGTCCTCAACCCTGGCAAAGTCCTCACTGCACACATCACATATAAAGGGTTTGTCACTGGTGTGAATTATCTTGTGCGATTTCAAGTCCTCAGCCCTGGCAAAATTCTCACTGCACACATCACATATAAAGGGTTTGTGACTGGTGTGAATCATCTTGTGAGACTTTAGATCATCAGTCCTGGCAAAGTCCTCATTGCACACATCACAAACAAAGGATTTGTTACTTGTGTGAATCATCTTGTGCGACTTCAGGTGATCAGCCCTGGCAAATGCCTTGCTGCATATATCACAAACAAAAGGTTTGTCAATAGTGTGAATCACCTCATGAGACCTAGAGGGTTTTTGATTAATGTGAGTCCACTTGTGTGCCTTCAGGTAACTTGCCTTGGTAAAGCTCTCGCTGCATACATCACAAACAAATGGTTTTTGACCTGTGTGAGTCTGCTTGTGTGTCTTCAAGCTGTTAGCCTGGGTAAAGCTCTTGCTGCATACATCACAAGGAAAGGGTCGGTGATGGGTGTGAACCATTTTGTGTTGCTTCAAGCCACCTGCCTGAGTAAAACCCTTGCCGCACACATCACAAAGAAAGGGTTTGTGACCAGTGTGGATTATCCCATGTCTCTTCAAGTTACTGGAGTCTGTAAAAGACATACTGCACAAATCACAAACAAAAAGCTTATGACCAATGTGGAGTTGCATGTGCTTATTAAAGTCATTAGCCCAGATAAATGCCTTACTGCATACATCACAAACAAAAGGTTTATGGCCAGTGTGGGTGGTCCTGTGAGTCTTCAAGTCATAAGCCCTGGCAAAAGCTTTGCTGCACACATCACAAACAAAGGGTTTATCACCAGTGTGGATCATCTTGTGAGATTTCAAATCATAAGCCCTGGCAAAAGCCTTACTGCACACATCACAAACATAAGGTTTGCGACCAGTGTGGATGGGTTTGTGCTTCCTTAAGTGACGAGGGCTGGAAAAATGTTTACTGCAGATATCACAAACAAAGGGTTTATTATCAGCAGATATCTGTTTGTGCTGGTCCAAGCTACTGGCCCCAGTGATGGACTTGGCATTCTCATCACAAACATGCTGGCTGTCTTTGTTAGTATTCACTTCACAACCCTTGTCACCATGGTTACCAACACCACCATTGCATCTGGGCGACTCAGCTACCTGTTTTTCTCTGTGACATGAAGCCATGTGAATTTCCAAACTGCTGAAGTGAACAAAGGCAGTGGTGCAGTATTGACACACATGCATAAATGCAGTCAGGGATGATGGTGTAGAAGTGATGACAGCAGACAGTGATGGCTGTTGGACTTCTATGTTGCCAGTGTCAGAAAGAGGTTGGTGTGCTTTCAAATATTTGCTGCTGACATCAGATGCTTCAACATTGTTCTGAAACAAAACAAAATATGAGGGCCATCACTCATGGGCCATGACACAGTGCTAAAAGGGTCTCATTTCAAATTCACTGCTACCAAACACAAGTTCCAGCACGCTCTGGTGTTGATGTCTAAAAGTAGTAAAAGCAGATTCCATTTTCACAAAGTGTTTTGCAAAACATTAGTCTCAACTGCCAATGCATCAAATTCCCAACTACCAATGCATCAAATGTTAAACTGGAAATAATTCAAACTGACATTTATCATGTTCCTTTTATGATTACAATGTACAAGAAAACCCAGTGCTGGCCTTCCCTATAAAAGGCCACATACTCAACATTTTTCAGTTAAAATTCAACCCTCAAGTTAAGCTTTGACTTAACAGTTGAACATGACCAACATTTCGTTGGACTTAGAGGTAGAGGAAATCGGAAAGCAATGTTAGTAATTTGATGCATAGATCTTACTTGTCCCAAGCAAAATTCTAGAGTTGTGTAAACCCCTGACAAATAAAGCAACCCACAACAGCAGCACATACCTTAACTGCCTGTGTCTTTTTAGTTTCCTGTTCACTACACTCCAGATCACTCAAGTCAGAAGATTTCATGTCACTGTTTTTTATATCAAAAAAAGTCAAGTTGGCATCCATCAGCTGATCCTCCATGGGTTCTGTTAACAGTCAAGAGAAATCATGAACACAAATATAAATAATACTATTACACACTTGACTTACAGTCTTACGATTTCTTCATGTGAGAACTCATTAATTAATGTGAAGTCAACCCATCCTCATAATATAAAAGTTTGACCAATAAATTTTGCCCAAGACTGTGTATACATGTATAAAATGTCCAACAGGAGTTGTTCTGATGAGAGTTTGCTATAAATTAGAACAATGCAAAGAGCTATGTCTCTTCTATATCCTTTTTCATCTGCCCCAATGCACTAGCACTTTAGCATTGTTCTCAAAACCACAACCAACAAACATATATTGCAAACCACCACCCAGACCACAATATAAACCTTTCATGACTGGTACATTATCACACAACTATATATCTATATAATTCAGTATCAGTTTTATGAGGAAAGAGTCCAGCCCTTCAGTGACCTTGCTTATAATTCTCTGTCCTCCAAGAGACTGGTGGCTCCTCAGCAACATCGATCTCTATCTTCACAATGGGCATTATCCATGTGTCATCTGAATCCATCTTGTCACAGCTGATGCTGCAGTTGGTCCTTGGTCTACCTCAATGTAACCTGTAACAGGGATGAGGAATGCAGGTTTGTTAAACAGTTAATGTTAGTTTTGCATTATGACACAAGATCAGAGTCTGTGAGACTGACCATCAAATTTAAATTCAAAGTGGACATATATGAACTGCCATATATATATATAGAGTCTGGGTGGCTGTGGAGTCTGGATGGCTTGGCTGTGGAGTCTGGATGGCAGTTCATATATATATATATGAACTGCCATCCAGACTCCACAGCCATTCAGACTCCACAGTAGACCATGAGATGATTGAGAAATCAAGCAGCCACCAAAATCTCCCTTCACGTTTTCTTTGTTTAGGTGTGGCTAACATGACAGATTCCCATGTTGGCTTGTAGAATAGACAGGTCAACCTATCCATCATCACAAGTAGTTGATGCAAGTTCCAAGGTTGTGAACCTGCAGAATATAAGCTGTAAAACATGTTCCTTACAACAATGAATTAGGCATATAATTATGTTCTGGTAAATTGATAATTTGCAAGTTGATTATGTTGCTCAGATGTGAATACACTGAAATCTTTTTTTAAATAAAGAGTTATTAAAAAAAATAAAAATCACATGAGTTATAAATAAATGAGGTTTTTGCTGTTGGCTGTGCAGTTGTGTCCAGCTCAGAACCGTGAGCCAGCTTTTAACTAGTGGTTTTCGTTACAGAGTTTGGAACAAAAGAGCAAGGTTTTGCAAACTGCAGTCTTTTGTATTTGGAAGAAAAAAATTCAAAAGTAAAATATATATCTCTTTTTGATTAACTGTATTAAGGTGTCTAGATTGCATCCTATCTCTTCAAATTAAAACCAGCCTTTGGGATAACGATGCAATTAATAATTATACATTCATCAAATTCAGATCTATGGCTAATCTGGTTTTACTGTGTTGACTGAGTTGAAAATTTGCAGATGCAATTTAGAGTTCTGTGTGTAGCCTGTGCATATTTAATAACAGAGGAGGAGGGTATATGAATTATAAATTTACCGCAGTATCACCAACCATAATTTTTGTTGTTGTTGTTGTTGTAAAATTGCACCATTTATTAGTGCCCAGAAATAACACAACACAAATAAAAGCTTTACTAGCGCTCCACAATGTGATTTGTGAGCCCAGCACTGGACCAACCTTTTAGTTTTTCACTAGTTTTAGTTTCACGCGCAGAAAATCAGAATGCCATGACTGAGACTTGACAATATTTGTAACAGTGCATTGTACTGGCGAAATGAATATATTGCCTTGCTATTTAAATGGAAGGCTGAGCACCTGCAAAAAGCCCCGAACCACCAGTCAAAAAAACATTTCACGAGCTCCTGACACTGTGACAGACTACGGAGGGACGGGATGCACTTTCGTTTCGTGGGAAAAATCACAGTACAGTTGGGGAGACTGGGAGATCCACACGGCAAAAGGTGGCGACATTGTCAGCAATGAGTGCGTCTTTGTCGCCTGTATGGAAGAAATTAAAACTGAAAATAACATAACTTGGGGAAAAACAACAACAGTTTGACAAAAGTCCGCGTCGTACCCAGCCTCAGCTTGCCTCCCTTGGAACACAAAAGATCAAAGGGCCCATGTAGCAGACGACGGCATTCTGACCACCGAAGGCTCACAGGCTGAAATACAGGTACATATATTATTGTAGGGACCGTCATAGGCCCTGCGGCTTTTTTATGTTGTTACTCATTTCGATCCTCGGATGTTACCTGCTCCGGAGATCTGTACTACAGTAGTGCAGTGCCTCTATGCAATGGTTGATGTAGGCACTACATTAGTTTTTTAAAACCCTACGCATGCGCACACAATGCGAGTAGGCTCCCTTTTGTCAACTTCCGAAGTTGAGGACTTTGGTATCGTGGACAGGAGAATGTTTTCGTCAGTTCAAAACGTGTACTGAATGCCCAGGCAGCACAATGTGTCCCTTTTCTCATGGTTACTTCTTTGTCTTTAGCGTCTGCTGCTGTCTGCAGTTGTTGAATGTAAGTGTTTATGCTTAGGAGTCGAATATTTGTCAACAGTGACACTGACATTGTGACTGCTCGACTTTTCTATTTGGAGATCTTCAAGTTCTTCAGATTTAATATTGCAAATAATGTTGCGAGAACAAAAAGGGCCCGAATCAAGCCCTCAGTAGCGTCGTAGAACTTATCATATTGCCACACAAACTACTTCTTTACAAGTCAAATTAAAACGGCAACCCAGACTGCATTACAGACGACATCGCTCGGATTTGATAGACTTTCGATCACCGATAGATCGAATACTTTGACTAGTTCAGTTGCTTTTTGATCTTGACCATCCATGCTGCTTCTCTTTGAACTGATCAACATTTTTTATTCCAAACCCACACAAAGGAGTAGAATGACTTGCCAGCTAGTGCCGTAACAGCAGTCACAGGAGGCACCTGACATGCCAAACAAGTACTCGCGTACTAATAGCCCCCCCTCCCCTCGTTCCTCCAAGGTAAGCATGCGCTTGTCCAGTACATTCAGATTTCCATAGATACTGAATTTTACGGCTGCCATTGGATCCACCACTAGAATGATATTCCAGAAGAGGCCATCTGAGCCAAGCCCCCCCCCCCCCCCCCCCCCTTCTGTAGAAGTGTGGCTGTGTGCCAGTTGAAGCCTCTGATCATAACCGTCTTGCTGGTTATCTTTGGTTATGCTTCTTTTCCTTCATCATGTTCATGCTGCTCTCTTTCCAACTGCCCAATCCCAACTCACACTCTCCTCCCTGGGCTCGGAGCCACATTAAATGCTACCACCTATGAAATTGGTTTTGGTTGGTGCATGACACATATAATGTGATGTATTGACAGGAAGGTCAGCTGGGTGTGGCCATGATCTTATAACCAACTGTGGCATAGATGTTAGGGAGGGTAGGCTGGTATCAAGTAGTGGTTGCTGCTTGAAGTGTGTACAGTGGGTATGACTGATAGTGATACCCATAAACATTGATTTTATGTCTGTCTATCTAGCTATCTATGTATCCATCTAGTTAATTAAAATTTGATCCTACTTCCCCCCACCTCCTGCAAAGGGCAATGTTGTTATATATATAGTTTATACCAATATTTTATTATTGTTTACAGTTGTTTCAAAGAACACTTCTAGAATCTTGTTTTATTATTATTTTAGTTAACAAAAATCTTTCTTTTTTTTTAATCATCATATTTTGTTTTTAATACCGCAAAACTGTATGCTACAGCTATATAAAATAAACTGTGTTTAAAGAAAACCAAATGTTGCAGGTTTACGGACATGATGTCAACTACGTCTATCACCAGGACAAAAGTGCAACTCGCCACACACTACTCTCTTTGCTGTTACTGCCACCCCCACCATCACCACCACCATCAGCAGTAGAACAGGGGAGGCAAACTGACAGTGAACAAATGAACTCCAGGGGGATCCATTCTGCTCCCTTTGCAGTGCTGCAGCCTGAAGGAGACAGAGGCGGACAGGTTGCTCAGGGACCTCGATTGCCCAACCGCCCAGTCTCATCTTTGCAGTCTGATCACGTCATTGCAGCTGCCAATGGTCTCTTTCGAAGTATTCCAGGAGAGAAAAAACAACACTTGAGCAGCCTTCCTCAGATTTTGGATGTTACAAGGCCATTTAGAACAGGTGTTGCAAGGCCTTTCAGGACAGGAGTTGTCCTTGCAAGGTCATTTAGGCCTAGTGGTGCAAGGCCATTTAGAACAGGTGCTGCTAGGCCATTTAGGACAGATGGTGCAAGGTCTAGTTTTAGGACAGGTGGTGCAAAGTCACTGAGGACAGATTTTCTTTCTGCTGGAAAGTCAGCATTAGGTGGAAATCCAACAAAAGAAGACAGAAGTGATGATGGACATTACAGTAATTCTTTTCATAAAATTAAAAATGATGGTTTTCTACAACAACCACAGTTAGTACTATCTAGCCAGATCCACTCACGCTCAAAGAGATCTCCGAAGAGAAACAAACATCCAAAGAAACAGGGTCGTAGAGACAATGAAATGGCAACAATGCCAGCAGCAAACAATGACACAACTGCTACGCATGTAACATACACACACGTTGAGTCAGTGAGGACAAAGGTCACTGGCAAAACAGGGGCCAGGGCTCGCAGACGCCAGAAAGGAAGACACCCAACAACAGTAAACAAACTGCCGCATTTGGCTGAAGGCGACGATGTTGTTGAAAGGAAGGTCACTGTTGCTAGTAGAGGTGATTCTTCAGAGAAGTATGCCTCAAATTGGAATGTGTTGGAGAACTTAACATCACCAGCATTTCCCATTGTTTTACCATCAGAGCGAGAGAAAGTTGATGTCACCAATCAAGGACACCCCATTATGTCATCGTCACAGCAGCAGGTCAACTCCAAACAGAAAGGTCAGAGAGAACCTCCCACAACAAGTTAGTCATCTCTTGGTACTAAGACTGTAAACAGTGAGAATATGATAATAATGATGTTCTCTTTCCTGCATTTTCATCTTGCATTTGGATACCAAGAATGCAGAAATTAAGGTGCATTCAACTGAGAACATACAGCTTGTAATGTATGAATTTTATTGGTGTGCTTTATTATTTATTTATTTTTAAACCAGTGTATCAGGACTGATGTATGTCATAGTGAAGGTTTATAAATTATATGACTGTGAATGCTTTAGGTTGGTTCATTGAGAGGGTATATTAATATAAATCGATGCTTTCCATGCAAGAACCCACAGATAAGATGCACATATATATATATAATTTTATATGCTTGCATGCTCAGAGATGGACAGATACATGCAGGCATGTGCACACACACACACACACACACACACACACACACACACACACACACACACACACACACACACACTCACACACACACTCACTATACATGTGTATACATGCATGCATCTAAAAAAGAGGTCTACTGTAAAAGTGTTTAAACAATTTAAAAAACAAAATTGTTTTAGAAGATTTTAACAAAAACTTACCTTTTATATAATATGCCTTTTTAAAAACATTACTTCTTGTCAATCGGCGGTTTCCATACCAGTGACCTGTATTACAATATTAGGTCAGTGTTTGCCAAAGAAAGCCAGATGTTGACTGATGCAGTGACAAGAGTTTATACAAATAATTCTGGAAATAGTAGAAGCAAAAACTGCATCCCTTCCATTTCATATTAAGCACATACACTGACTGTGTGTACATCTGCTTTATCATAAGAATATCAATTGCATGTCAGGTCTCTCCAACACAGTTGTGTAATGCTGTTATTGTGCATATATTATATGCTTGAAATTAATATATATATATATGGAAATATTCTGAGGTTTATTATCATTCACAGGCCCAGAGATAGTGATGGCCAAAAGTGATGCATACATAGGACAGGATGGCAAGCCGCTCAACCTGACAGGGTTTGTCAATGTTAACTTCCTTAAGGACAGAGATTTCCAGAGACAGCTGTGAGTTGAATTGTCATTATCTGTGTGTGTGTGTGTGTGTGTGTGTGTGTGTGTGTGTGTGTGTGTGTGTGTGTGTGTGTGTGTGTGTGTGTTGTTTTTCCATATAATATTTTATGTAAATTGTCATGCCTGTTGAGACTGTTTTGGGTCATTAAGAGGGTAAAACTGAAAGTTAAAAAAAAAAAAAATCTGTTGTTGTGTATTTGTATTACTACTATTACAGTATTAGTAAGAGATTTGTTGGTGGGATGGGAAGAGGTCGGGGGGGGGGGGAGGGGGGGGGGGAAAACTGTTCCATGCTGTTGCAGTTGAATGTTTGGTGTTGTGTTTAGTACAGTAACCTCACTGTTGACAGTGTCAGAATTGAACTGATTGAAAAATTGAGCAAGCAAGGTGGTCAGTAGGTAGTCATAGCAATGTGCTTTGGATTGAGAAGTTGAATATTCATTATGTCAGCTGTACAGTTACTTTCTGAAAGTAATGTTGAAAGTGTGAAAGAAAGACTAGTCACATAATGATTTTATAAAAATTACACCTGCTTAGTTCTGACAGTGATAGCTGCTGATGTTTCTGAGTCTGATATAATCATATAATGACATTAGTCAATGATGAAGGTGATTATGATGTTGATAGTGATGATGACTGTTACGCAGGACTCCTGTGACCCACTGGGCCTACATGTGCCTGGTGCTGTTGATCTGTCATATGATGATGGTGATGATAATGATACAGGAATCATGTGGCCCACTGGGCCTACATGTGTTTAGTGTTGTTGATTTTTCTGATTGATGTGCCTGATGATGACAATGATAATGATGGTGATGATGATGCAGGAATTGAGAGGCCCAGTGGCATACATATGCCTGGTGCTGTTGATGTGCCTGATGATGATGATGATGATGATGATGATGATAGTGATGCATGAACTGTGAGGCCCATGTGGTCCTGGTACTGTTGATGTGCCTAATGGGGATGATAATGATGATGGTGATGATGATGATACAGAAATTGTGGGGCCCAGTGAAACTACATGTGCCTGGTGCTGTTGATCTGCCTAATGATGACAGTGATGGTGATAATAATGGTGATGATGATGCAGGAATTGTGAGGCCCAGTGGGCCTACATGTGCCTGGTGCTGTTCATCTGCCTGATGATGACAGTGATGGTGATAATAATGGTGATGATGATGATGGTGCAGGAATCATCAGGGCCAGTGAGCCTACATGTGCCTGGTGATGTTGATCTGCCTGATGATGACAGTGATGATGTTGATGGTGCAGGGATCGTCAGGCCCAGTGGGCCTACATGTGCCTGGTGATTTTGATCTGCCTGATGATGTGGACCATGTGGTGTCTGGGAGGGCTGAACCGCTGTCGCTATCGACCCAATGATGTCGCCCATTTCTTAGACAATCCGCACACTCTTGCTGTAGAAGGTAAGGGAACCACACACAACAAGGCTCAGGCTGCCCAGAGGATTATTACTACTTGGGTGAAACTGGTTTGGTATTTATACTGAATGCTATGTCTATTATTTAAACCTGCAGAGTGTAATGCAGTTCTGATTTTTTTTTTTTTTTTTTTTTTTTTCAATCTGAAAAATAAACACACACATAAAATGCATGATCAGAGATGTATACCTGGCAACCCATGACTTGTGTGAACATGCTGAAATATAAATGTGATTAATGGCAGAAGTGCAGTTAATTGCTGGTGGTGATATGCATCTAATTGTTGGTGGTCTCACAGACCACAAATTCCTTAAAGCAGTTACCTTTTAATAGACAATTTCCTGAAATAACAGGCAAAGATAATTTGAAAGTGTTTTCTTACTCCGGGAGAGTGAAGTCCCCTGAATGGAGGCAGCAGCTGAGAAGAGCTGATCTGCGACAGTTTTAGATCTTCAGGCATGGACCTATTATAATTTATACTAGACTACCAGCTGGGGGAACCTACTATCCGATCTGCATGTTCCCAACAAACAGTGAGCGCTTGATCGGCATTGCTGATGCCTTTTCTGCCTTTGTTTATGAGTATCCATCATCTTGCCCACGTGCTCACTGTACCCCCAACAAAAGCGTGCCTATTCTGCGCTACACCCACAGGTCTGGACCTGTATATACAGGCCATCCCTGTAGGCACTTACCGAGTGAAGTCCCCTGGATTTCCGAAGATCGTCTATTGTCAGTGTCTTGAAGCTGTCACCTGTGTGTTGTGATTTAATTGTGACAGGTGCATTGCCAGGTCATGACGAACACATTGTCAAGTGTTTTGCCACATCACCTGTTGGGTGTCTGTTTCATGCTACAGTTTCAGTGTTTGGTCCCTATTCCATTGGAGTTTTGGCATTTGATCCCCATTTCACTACAGTTCCGGGGTTTGGTGAAAGTGACAGTTCTGAAATGTTGTTGCATAAACATTTGAGTACTTTAAAAAGATTTAAGATTTTGTGCTTACATTGTGTGTGTGTGTGGACAGAGGTGCTGAAGAGGAGGCACAAATACCTGCCCATGTTCAATGAACCAGAGTGGGAAGAGGTGCTGATGTGCAACAGAGGCAGTGACCCATGACCATATGGAAGACTGGATCCAGACATTGACCAGATGGAAGGCAGCATTTTCTGCATCCAGACATTGACCAGATGGAAGACAGTATTTCCAGCATCCATACATTTGGCAGGATGGAGAGCTGCATTTTCTGCATCCAGACAATGACTGGATGGAGGGCTGCATTTTCTGTGTCCAGACATTGACTGGATGGAGAGCTGCATTTTCTGTGTCCAGACATTGACTGGATGGAGGGCTGCATTTTCTGTGTCCAGACATTGACTGGATGGAGGGCTGCATTTTCTGTGTCCAGACAACGACATCTGTGATCACTGAAGCTGGACCAACACTGTGCTGGCCTGGCCCACTGATGAGGTGCTCCTGGTGCATGGAGATGCGAAAGCTGCTAGCAACTGTGGGGTCTTCAGTGGGTGACAGTAGAATAGACACTGACAGCCATGGGAGCTTCACTGGGTGACAGCAGAGTAGATGCTGCGAGCTGTGGGTTCTTCAGTGGGTGACAACAGCAGACACTGACAGCAGTGGGGGCTTCAATGGGTGACAGCAGACTAGACACTGACAGCTGTGGGGCTTCAGTGGGTGACAGTAGAGTAGACACTGACAGCCACAGAGCTTCAGTGGGTGACAATAGAGAAGGTGCTTGTCAGCTGCAGGTTATTGTGTGGATGGCGATCATCATGCATGTGACACTCACAGCTGTTGTGGCTTCAGTGGGTGACAGTAGAGAAGAAGACACTGACAGCTGTGGTTTAATGTGTGGAAGACGGTCAATAGTCAGATGACACTCACAGCTGTTGGGGCTTCATTTGGTGAGTACACTACAGCTGTGGGGACTTCGGTGGGTTACAGAAGAGAAAAAGACACTGACAGCTGTGGATTATTATGTAAGCTTTTGTGGGTGGTGACAGTGAAAATGCTGACAGCTGTGGGGGCTTCAGTATGAATGAAGACACCGATGGCAGTGTGAGGCTTTGTGTGTGATGACAGAGAAAATGCTGACAGCTGTGAGAGCTTCAGTGGGTGATGGTACAGAGGATGGTGACAGCAGTGTGGGATTTTTGGGGCAGTGGCAGAGAAAATGCTGACAGCTGTGGGAGCTTCAGCGGGTGATGATATAGAACTTTAGAAGATGCTGGTGATGGTATAGAAGACACCGACAGCTGTGTGGGCTTTTGTAGGTGTTGACAGAGAAGATGCTGACAGCTGTGGGGGCTTCAGTGGGTAATGGCATAGAAGACACTGACAGCTGTGTGGGCTTTTGTAGGCACTGACAGAGAAGATGCTGACAGCTGTGGGGGCTTCAGTGGGTAATGGTATAGAAGACACTGACAGCTGTGGGGGCTTCAGTGGGTAATGGCATAGAAGACACTGACAGCTGTGTGGGCTTTTGTAGGCACTGACAGAGAAGATGCTGACAGCTGTGGGGGCTTCAGTGGGTAATGGTATAGAAGACACTGACAGCTGTGGGGGCTTTTGTAGGCACTGACAGAGAAGATGCTGACAGCTGTGGGGGCTTCAGTGGGTAATGGTATAGAAGACACTGACAGCTGTGGGGGCTTTTGTAGGCACTGACAGAGAAGATGCTGACAGCTGTGGCGGCTTCAGTGGGTAATGGCATAGAAGACACTGACAGCTGTGTGGGCTTTTGTAGGCACTGACAGAGAAGATGCTGACAGCTGTGGGGGCTTCAGTGGGTAATGGTATAGAAGACACTGACAGCTGTGAGGGTTTCTGTGGGTGTTGACAGAGAAGATGCTCACAGCTGTGGGTGTTTCACAGGATGGCTATACAGTAGATACTAACATTCTTGGGGAATTTGGCATATTCACAGGTACATGCCCAGCCATCTCAGACTTGCTGACTGTTTTTCGTGATAAATGTTATAATGTGATAAATGTTAAGATTTTACTGGTGGACAGTACTCGTTTTGAACCTCACCTGCATGCAGGCATTGACACTGGTGCTGAGAGAAGGACAGATGAAGTCAGCGAAGAAGCACTGTGAAAGAAGTGCTGCATGACTGGTACACGTACAGTGGTAATCACTGGTATGTGAGACTGAAGTGATCAGTACCTGGATGCGTATGGTGAAGTGGAACAAGTGCAAATGTGGATCGGGGGTCACAGCGTAGCATTACATTGTGACTGAGGTTCAGCCATTGGGGTAAAATATACTATGCACATGGGCTCTGGGGTAATATGTTTGTAGTGCTGGTACACTAGTATACTTGTTATTAAGACTATGTGGATAAACAGCTCCTTCGTACCAAGGCATTGCTACAGTGAAACTCCTGACAAATGACCATCTCCCAAACGATCAGAAACAAGCGCTCCTGAAAAAGGGCTTTTTTGTGTGCAAAAGATGACTTGGTAAGGGTTTCCTTTGCCTTGAAGTATGAACAGAACAGTTTACAAGGCTGTGGACTGAAAACCCATCATCTTTAGTGAGGTCTTTAACAGCAAGGAAATGTGAACAGATGAGTTTACAAGCAGTCTGAAGAAGGGTAGTCTTCAGTAATGTCTTTAACAGCAAGGAAATATGAACAAATGAGTTTACAGTTGAAGCGGCAGTTGAAGCGGGGGTAGTTTACTGCTTCATTTGCATAGAATCATGGAGCTAAGAATTTACAAGAACTTCGCCTGAAAACACAGATAATATGCTTTGTTTGCGTGAAATATGAACAGAAGACCTTACAAGAATGTGGTCTGAAAACAGGGTGGTCTTTGTAAGGGCTTTGTTTGCATGGAAATATGAACAAAGTTTACAACAACAACAACAAAAAGAAGAAAGAAAGAAGAAAAGTGGTCTTGAGACATGGGTAGGTCTCTTGTCAGCGGTTTGACTGCAGTAGCATGCCTGGAGCTGTTGATGACAAGATTAGTCCCTTAGCTGAATGAGTGTCTGATAGAAAGGAGAAGCAAATATCTGTTTGATCTAATGTGATCGTGTATGATCTACTGATGAGCCGTCACTTTGTGTCATAGAGAAACATGCATGGTGTGGTTGTGAAATCTGTGGGTGGTGTTTTGGGACTTGCTTGAAAGTTTTATCCAGATGCAATTAACTTTGTGTGTGTTTGTGTGCCATAACGGGTTGTGGATATTTACTGTGCTTACCTGTGTCACCCTTGTGGTGTTCATTAAGGTTGATTAATATGTTTATTACATCTTCTAGCTAATGTCAGGAGGAAAGAGAGAGCGAGAGAGAGAGAATGGCAGCATTGAAGCTGCTTGGAAATACCTAAAACATAATAATAATGATGCATTTTGCAGCTTCCAGCAAAGTACTAAGCAGGACCCATTTTTTTCTAGTCAACAAAACCAGCAAGTCAATATGTAGAGTAAAAAGCTTGTGTTCCAGGTTTGCAGCTTTGAGCTTCCATTTCCCCTGTTTGGTTTTTATCTGACGCAACAGATGTCAATGTCCTATTGCAAATGGGAAATAATGGAACAGTGGAGCCTGATGTGAGTTATTTGTTAGAGGAAGCTTTGGTCCTGGCTTGTAGTGGATGCTTACAGTGTTGAATAAGAGCCAGCATTAACCTTTTGCACCTTTATGGCATGCACATGGGATAAAAGTTGTTCACTGTTTGTAATTGTTCACACATCTGTTTGAGATTTGTGAAATACTGAAATTCAGCATTTTGAGGCAGTTTTTTTTCTTTTTTTTCTTTTTTCTTTTTTCAAGGCGTTAGCATTATAAGAAGTCCAATACATGACCAAAGGCTTTGGGCCTTGCAAAGGTTAGCAGTATTGTTATTTTACAAAGTACATATGAGAAATTTTGATGGAAGCTGCTATTTTCTTTCCAGGTG
This sequence comes from Alviniconcha strummeri, assembly GCA_963584105.1. Lineage (NCBI taxonomy): Eukaryota > Metazoa > Mollusca > Gastropoda > Provannidae > Alviniconcha > Alviniconcha strummeri. The sequence goes on from OY757552.1 coordinate 16,102,600, forward strand.
CTTCCTTAAAGGGAACCCCAAGCAAAGAAGCATCTGTGGCCCGATTGATAAGAATGAAATAAAAGTACACTCACAGCAGTTCTTCAGTTGAATTTTGGTCTAGTTTAATATTTTAAAAAAAGTCTGAAAGGAATGAAAAGATAGCTATGAATGCTTCCAATTTATGTCTATGTCTGTGATGTCATGGACAAGGCCAGCATGTGTGGCAGAAGTGTACATTTTGAGTGTCAGTAACAAACTCTTTTTTTGCTTTGTATTGGTAATTAGTGAAAGAACATGGCTGCACTCTGAGGAGCTGAAATTTGTAGCAAAAAAAGGACTGCTGTTGCATGTGTGCATGGGTATTGACAGAAAGCCACACGCTGTTGTCAGGCCAACTTGCGTCTTTGCTTGCACTTCTCTTAAAGCTGTGAATTCCACTAAGCATTTATAAAGATGCTTGCTGATCCCAGTCAAGTTTTAATGTTTTAAAACATTAACCACAGTCTTGTCTAATAGAACTACCCTGGTATTTGGTACTGGAGCGCAAATATTAAGGTCCTCTCTTTTGAAACTCCAGTAGCTACCAGTAACACTCTCTGTCAAGTCTAGAGTGGGTCAGAAATTAGCTTCATGTGCTTTTTAGATTGTGTGTTTGAAAACATTGATTAGCTTAAGTGTTCATTGTTGGCAGTTCTGAAGGACATTCATGAAGAGGTAATGTTGGTTACAAAATCAAAAAGTAAGTTTGGGTTCTGTGTTTGGTGACGTGGTGTCACACAGAATGAACTACCTCATGGCGGGTCATGGGATTAAGTCCATTCTCAACTCAGTTTGAACTGTGGTCTCACTGAATATTGATTAACCATGACTCAGTTTCAACTGTGGTCTCACTGAATATTGATTAACCATGACTCAGTTTCAACTGTGGTCTCGCTGAATATTGATTAACTACTCCTTTTACTCACTGCCCGGCAGAGGAAATGGTTAAAGGTTGTTATGCTTGGAACTTGTAAAATGAAGCGGTACGGAGAAGTACTGGTATACACACGATTTATGTGTCTTCATCAGTGTTCATGATTGCTTAGCCAATTTGTCATCGGCAAATAAGACCTACAATCCAACCTTGCTTTTAGTCTCAAGACCTGGTGTAAGACTGACCCTTGTCAATACAGAACCAACCTTGCTTTCAGTGTTGTGGTCTGCTGTGACCTGTCTATGGCAGAAGGTTGGGACTATTCTGCGAGGATACTGGAGCAGTGCTTAGAGTAAATCTTTCATCCATGGATGTTTATGCAAGATCTCGCGCTCACATCTGCATCTTTAATATATGTATATATGTAGGTATGAGGTCATGGACGTGAACAATTTATTGACTGATAATTGATGGTTACATTGCACAAAACACACACATATCCTTTATGTTGGGAAGAGGAACTGAAGTATTTATTCCTTTGCTGTGATTTATTTTGGGGGGGCGTGGCTTCTGCACAGTTTTGCTATGCATCTGATTAGGTAAGGTGATGGTGCCAGTTCGTGACTTTGTGTCCTTTTCTGTTGTGATTCAATACATGTTCACATGGGATATAATTATAATTTGCTTGATTGTGTATTGATCCAAGTTGGTAGAACTTGCAGGCTACAGAAACTGTTTCGCACAGTAAGTCATAATATTCAAAGCATTAACAGGAAGTAGGGTTACTTCATTCCCCTAATGATAATAATGATGGAAACTTATTCATTTCCCTTATTAATCATGATAATATGAATGGAAACTTCTTAATTATTCCTCCTTATAATCATAATAATAATGAAAACTCAACATAAACAACCCAAGGTGTGTATTAAGTGATACAAGACAATAATGACAACATGTGCTATAATACCAGCCTGCAAAAAAAAGAAGGTATAAATAGAAAAAAGGGAGAGAAAAAAGGAAGCATATATGAATCCATCCATTCATTTGCCACACACACACACACACACACATGTGCACACTCACACATGCATGCACAGACACAGGCAGGTTAATGGAGGAGGCAGGTGGGAGAGAGGGGACTGTGACTGGCTGCTGCTCCGAAACATTTAAGAGTTTGGTCCATGGGCTGAGTGGAATAGTGTGGTTTTGAGTTGAGTTTTGAACTGGGGTTGTGTTGGAGCATAGCATACAGAGTATGGGACTTTATTCCATGAGATGGGGGAAAATGTGCTGCCCTTGGAACTTTTGATCTGGAATCCCAAAAGTACAGATCTCAGCAGAAGAATGTAATGAAAGGGGTGGAATGTAAAGGTGAAGTAGACCAGCCAAGTAAGGCAGGGCAGTTTTTTAGATTATGTAAGAAACGTTTTATGTAAGCATATGGAAGAAACTTTGTATTCCATTCTTTAAACTATAGGAAGCCAGTGCAGTTTATCCAAGAGTGATGAAGCATGGGTATTTGGAGGTCTTGAAAAGGAGTTAACCAGAGCACTTTTGAACCTTTGGAAATTTGCTGGTGAGCTGTTGAGGTATCCCCGACAACAGACAGTTACAGCAGTCAAGACCTGACAATACCAGGGGTATGACGAGGCATTTGGCAGCCACAGCTGGGAGGACATATCTAACTTAGCTAATTCTACAGGGTTCCAGGTAAGTAATCTGACACATCAAATTTTGTTTTTACTAACTTGTGTCATCAACAGCTTGCCTAGAATTTAGATTGACTTAGAGAATTGAATTTCATTTTGACTGATTATGATCAAGTATTTTAATTAGTTTTTTGTTTATTTCAATGTTAACGACAATGTTTTCATCATGTTCTGATTTGGAATTGTAAGATTTGTGCTTGCCTATGATAAACTAACTTTTTAGTTTTTGGACCCACACTTCTTACTACCTAAATTATGTCTCCAAGTACATGACCAAGGAAAGGCCAGTTAAGTTTGCAAACTGAATTTTTAATACAACAGATACATATGAGTACAGCTGCACCATGACAATAGCATAACACTACAACACAGAGATTCATAATGCATGACCATGCACATGAGGAGGGAGAAGATCCATGCTATGCAAGTTAGGTACTTGATATTATAAGGCCCAGTCAACTATGCAGATCATTTGGGCAGAATACAATCACTATGTCAGAAATAAAAGTCTGATCCACTATTATGACACATAACACTGTGTTTGTAGATGATTTTTAACTAAACTGTGTTTGGAAGGCAAAAAATAGCAAAGAAGATGCTCATGGTTGTAGGTAAAGCCTACAAAACTATTTGCTGACCTGCTTCAGGCTTTAAAGAGAGAGCCATTAATAATGCTGGCTTCTCAACAGAGGAACTCTGCATTTTTCAGCCATGCACAAGGAAGAGTATAAAGATGTCGTCAACATGTATGCAGCAGAGAGTCTGAACTAGACTATGACACACTCTGATGCCTACAAGCCAACTATTTCTTTATGCTGTTCTGCATTAGCACATACCTTTTCACAGCAAGGACTCTCTCCCTTTTCCTGTGCCTATAATACCAACACCAGCAAGATCCAAGGAGCACAGTGAAGTTCCACAGCAAAACCAGCTGGTTCAGATTCAAGGGCAGAAACTGTGAAAGGTGTATGTTTGCACACTGAAGAACTACCCTTTCTGAACACATTTTTTGTCCAACAGGAGCTGCCCTTCTCAAAACAGGGTTTGTCCAGCAGGTACTGCCCTTCTCAAAATGGAACTGCCCTTCTCAGAACACATTTTGTCCAAGAGGAACTGCCCTTCTCAAAACATGTTTTGTCCAGCAGGAACTGCCCTTCTCAAAACATGTTTTGTCCAGCAGGAACTACCTTTCTCAAAGCATGTTTTGTCCAACAGATAGAAGCAATTGAAACAGAACTTTGAATCAAAGATTTTGTTTTGTAGTGCTCCCTGGTTTTTATATCCTTTTTTTGTTTTTCATGCAAGTTACATGATTTGACTAATAATAAGTAGGACTGGCCGCATGCAGTGACAAAATGTTGCAGCTCACAGGCATGAAAGTTGCATGCTACATCACCCAAGTGTGCAAGTAGGCCAGCTGTGACACTTGATGGAGTTGTCTACAGTTGCCTGTCACTGGCCCTAGCAGGATTTTTAATTTGAAAATAAAATCAACCAAGCATTCTTAAGTTTTTGACTTCTTTTATCTGTTGATTTTAAGTTTTTGACTTCTTTTATCTGTTGGAAAAAGGCCAACCTTCCTGTAAAAAGTTCAGTTTAGGGCTAGTTCCTTGCTTTTAAGACCTCAAGACAAAATTTTAGTTATTATTGTTCATATACCTCTGCTGTCTAGTTTTTAAAAGACATTTCCTGGGTAACTTACATATGTATAGGTGGCAGCATATTTTCTCATGTCCATTCATATTACAGAGCATGAAGGGTTTTGATGAATATTTGCAGCTATAAATGATGAAGCTATGCTTTTTTGTTTCTTTGCAGGCTTTTGGCCACGTACTTAAAAATGTGGTCTTTTGTTTTGCATCATGTCTTCCTCAATTTGACAGGCTGTGATGGAGTTAAAATGATCTATAACAAACCAATGGTCTTTAGCTTGTAAGAGTGATTAATTTGTTTTAAATTTCATTTGTTAATTTGTCTTTCCTTTTTGGTTGGGTTCTATTCATCTTTTTTTTTTTTTTTTTTTTTTTTTTAAATAAATGGGAGCATTTATCTTTGCCACTGTTTGTTGTATTGTTTGAAAGAGAAGTGTCTTGCAGAAGAGTGTGTGCATGCGCATGTGCATGTGTGTGTGTATATATATATGCCTGTGTGTATAATCATAGAAGAATTTTCTATTTTACAAGCTGTACAAGACATCCATCATCAGCATCATTTATGAATTCAATCAACTGGATTCAGAAACACACACACAAATCTATGAATCAATCCAGTCAAACACACTGAGCAGATCACCAGATGACACAGAAAGGGGGGGGGGGGGGGGGGGAAGAGAGAGAGAGGACAGAATTTGACATTTTACAAAGTTTAATGCAAAACAACTGGTAATTTTACATGCAGGTCCTTGCACTGAATAAATAAGCTGCTTGTGCACAAGGTTTAACACAATGACACCTTACTTAAAATTCTTACCTAGAAGGGGAGGGAGGGGGGGGGGCCACAGTGGAGCAATTGGCAGTGTTACTTGCAAGTGCTTGCTCTGAATAAATAAACTGCATGCTTACACTCCCATTCTCATGTCATTGCTCCAAAAACAAAACAAATGCACACTAAAAAAAATCTTGCAAATATACAGTGTATACCCACAACAACTGAAAATTGCGTACTGATAGTGTAGTCTGACAACAGTCTTCATAAACTGCAAAAGAAGCGTAGGCAGTTGTGCACTTTAACTGAATAAATGAAGCCACATGCATCTGGCTCCTTTCTCTTTTTGTGTAAAGGAAAAGAAAGATCCTGCAAATAATGTATGGTAAACACACCTAAAACTGATTAGATTTAAAAAAAAAATACATTTCAATGATAACATATAAAAAACCTAAAAATTCTGAAGTGTTAGATTAGTACACTTCTACCAAATTAAATGTACAGTCACTTTCTATGAGAATAACATAAATGGCACTGTTTTGATAAGAACCTGTGCAGCTTTCAATAATTATTCAAATAATCACAGTAATGCAAGTTTTCTGCATGTAGTCTTTCAGTTAGTGCAGTGGCTACATGAATGCATGGCCCAGTGGGCATGTTATATGCACATTTACAATATACTGTGCTATTCCCCACTGAGCAAACTCAACATGCATGTTCACATACATGTACATAATACCATTTACATTTACTGACATACTATATGTACACACATACTTCATAAATTGCGCTAATATAAAACAGGTACTGTTCACCAAAAAAGTGGAAGAAATAGTTCTTGAATAAATGATGCTGCATATATTAATACACTAACCCCCAAGCACACACACACATACACACACAAATCAAGATTTTTTTTATTGAAATAGTTAATACTGAAAACACAACACTGAAAATTGCGTAGTGTAGTTTTCACCAATACTGAAAACACAACACTGAAAATTGCGTAGTGTAGTTTTCACCAATCACATTTCAGGCGGGTGGGGGGGGGGGGGGAGGAATCCCATATTCAGTACTCTTCCCTAAATATAAAATCACCTTCCTTTTTTAAATGGCACAGTTTATGACCTGCAATGTTTTGTTTATTTCACCAGACAGGCTAAGTTTTGACTGTCAAACTGAAAGCATGGTACTTTCAAAGATGGAGTCCTCTAGTCAAGGTAAAATGCACAAATATGCTTCAAAATAACTTTGTCCTCCAGCACAGTCTGTTCAAAAAGATTAACTGCTGTCTAAACTGCTGGATCCTGTGGAAACAGCTGCTAAAGCTGTGGGAACTAGACATAATGAAGAATGCTAAAAATAAAAATAAAACAATTAAAAAACCCCACCAACAGTTACCATCCTTTGCTGCAGTGTGCAGCCTTCAGGTAGAATACAAATACTGAAGCTTTTGGTTTTTCTATTCCCTTTTTCTAAAGATTTCTTTTCCACTGAATACAAACAAAGCATTTTGACACCAGTCAACAATTTCCCTTGGTTTTTCTATTCCCTTTTTCTAAAGATTTCTTTTCCACTGAATACAAACAAAGCATTTTGACACCAGTCAACAATTTTCCCTTGGTTTTTCTATTCCCTTTTTCTAAAGATTTCTTTTCCACTGAATACAAACAAAGCATTTTGACACCAGTCAACAATTTTCCCTGATTCATCACAATGCAAAAATGACCGTTCCTGAATATGATAATCACAATGCAAAAATAAATAAGCAAAACGTACTGTATCCAAAAAATCATTAAAACAAAGGCAAAGCAAACATGTGACAGTGCCAAAGGAATTTGACAGTAGTTGGGTGATTGCTGTGTGTTGATACATGGGTCCATCTGCAATCTGACTAGAGTATACATAATACAGTTGACAACACAATACAGAATACATGATGAAAACAACAACACAATAACCCTGGGGGACATTTTTGGGGGTAATAATTCCTTCATGATAGTGGATTTTCAAATGGGGGGGGGGGGGGGGGGGGGGTGCACTCAGGCTTGTGGTAATTCCTTTATGCTAATGGATTTTCAAATTTACTAGCCTTCTGCATGCCTGGGATTGGAGTGGTTTTCTCCTCAGGCTGGTCCTTCACAGCAACTTGTTAAATCTTCTTCTTTCATTTAAGAGCCAGGCCTCCTAGGGCATAACTGGCTCTGGTGGCTCAAATCTTGGAAAACCGGCAACAGGTAACAGCATCCAGGAATCCAGAAACTGCACTCAAAACCCTTTGGATCATGGTGGATTTCTCTCACTCTCATGTTGGCAGTACATTTTTGCTATGAAATAAACAATGCAATCTCTCCGTATGACAGTATGCATAATCCACAAAACCTCTGTGATTTGCCTGCTCATTTTACAGTTGTGAGTGATGGCACTTTCCAGAGATTCAGCTATGTGTTGCGTCCAAGTATTTGCTGGGGAATGGCACCATAGTTGCATCAGAAATTGACTCCATGCTTGTACATAGTGTATATAATCAGAGCAGTACCTCTCAATTACCAACACTGATCGCATTTCATGAACACTTTCCCCATGAGAAGACCAAATATTAAAGGTAAGCTTTAAGTTTCAACGTCCCTTCTTCTTTCTAGCTAGGATTGAGCTCCATCCGTGTTGCAAGTCCTGCAGTGATGTAATTTAAAAAAATGGTCGTGATCAGAGCCTTGGGTGTTATTAAAACAAAAAATAAGACAGCTAATCTATGTTAAAACTACATACATGATCTTGATAGTCATTGAAGGGTGGGGACTAGCTGCAGGTTGTGAAGACTGCTTCAACCCTGTATTCCATGACAGAATCCAAGTTGGCAGCAAGCCAGGTTTTCATGACAGTGAATTATCCCTTGACAGAATATTGGTTGGCAGCACATCAGGTTTTCACGTCAGTGAACTGTCCCTTGACAGAATCCAGGTCAGCAAGCCAGGTTTTCATGTCAGTGAATTATCCCTTGGCAGCATGAGAGTGACTTATGCCATGTCAGAACCCAGGTCAGCAGCAATCCAGTTTTATGTCAGTAAATTATCCCTTGGCAGAATCCAGGTTGGCAGCAAGCCATGTTTTCATGTCTGTAAAAATATCCCTTAGCAGAATTCAGGTTGGCAGCAACCCAGTTTTACAATTTATGTTAGTATATTAACCATTGGCAGAATCCAGGTCAGCAGCAAGCCACATTTTCATGTCAGTAAATTATCCCTTAGCAGGTCAGGTTTGCATCAATCCAGTTTTATGTCAGTAAATTTTATGTTGGTAAATTATCCCTTGGAAGAATCCAGGTAGGCAGCTATACAGTTTTATTGGAAGAATCCAGGTAGGCAGCTATCCAGTTTTATGTCAGTAAATTATCCCTTGGCAGAATCCAGGTCAGCAGCAAGCCATGTTTTCATGTTGGCAACTTGCTGACGGACACTGGACAAGGCAGTACCGCCCACTGCAGAGTACTGGTCCACGGAGTTCTTATAGTTCCAGACGGACGCTATGTCATCTCCAAACAGCTGGCTGCAAATCAAAGAAGTGCAGGTCAGACCACTGGAACAGTCAGCTCGGCACCCTTCCATTTTCCCTCTTAATTTTAAGCATTCTGACTTCCAAAGTCTCTCGTCAAATATTCTGTGCTGTCAGCGTTTGCGTTAACCATACTATTTGTGATAGTTTCTCCTCTTGCTACTGTTAAGCGTTTGAGTTAACCATACTATTTCTGATATTTTTTTCTTCTCATTACTATTAGCAAGACACTTTCTCCTTGGTCTACTATTTGCAAGAAACTTCCACCTCTCTCCTACTATTTGTCAAACACCTTCTCATCCTTATACTATTTGCAAGACACTTCCTCATCCCTATACTAATTGCAAGACACTAAGACCACCCAACTGTCCTGCCCCATACTATTTGCAGGCACTTCCTATACTATTTGCAGGACAGTTCCTCCTCCCCCTCCTATTTGCAAGTCACTTTCTCATGTCTCTACCCCCCTCCTCGCCCATTACTTGCAAGACACAAACCTCAGATTACATGCAAGTTTTTCTGTTTGCGGAATGTTGAGGTCTTAAAATTACTCAAAATAGCAACATTTTGTAATCAGCAGTTTCAGCATACAGACTTTGGCATAAAGGCTGAATGTATGCTGCTGCACACTTGTTGCTGATTGCTTTTATATAGTGCTATTCTCCACTCTCGAGCAGACTCGCTGCACTCGCATGTGATTCTAAATGAGTGACTAGCTTTTAATAGTGTATTTTTGAATATCCACCAAAGTGGTGTACTTACAGCACTGTTTCGTTGTGACATGGCTCATGCCACGTGAAACTGCAGCCGTCTCGGCGCATTCTGTGTACACCATACAACCATGCACCATGTCACGTCAGTTATGCAAAGCCATATATGCAGTGTGCATGCAACAGTAATGTGGACTTACTGCACTGATTTCATGTCCTGCACTGTCAGGTCAGACAAACTGCACCCCTTCTTCTCTGCCAGAGCCACGCACTCCCCAGCAACACCGTGTGCAGCACGAAACGGAACCTGGCAAACAGAGCATAGACTGATCTGCAGCGGAGCTGTAATGCAATACTAAGAGGAATGTAACGTCCTGAGCTAAACGGACAAGACACCATCAATGTGGAGGTCCACCTCAATCTAGCATCAAGAGAGAGGTATCACCCTACACATCACTGTGGAGGTCAACCTCAATCTAACACCAAGACAGAGGTATCATCCTACATATCAATGTGGAGGTTAACCTCAATCTAACACCAAGACAGACGTAACACCCTACACATCAATGTGGAGGTAAACCTCAGTCTAACACCAAGAGAGAGAGAGATAACACCCTAGACCCCTCAACAGACTTGCTGATGGATGTTCAGGTCAATTTCTTCATCCCTTGTGGGATTTTTTTGTGCCTTACCTGGGTAAGGCACAGCAGTCACAAAAGCAACGCTTGCAGGAAATGTTGTTGCCTTACCTGGTTAAGGCACAGCAGCTGCAAAAGCAACGTTTGCGGGAAATGTTGTCGCCTTACCTGGTTAAGGCACAGCAGCTGCAAAAGCAACGTTTGCGGGAAATGTTGTCGCCTTACCTGGTTAAGGCACAGCAGCTGCAAAAGCAACGCTTGCGGGAAATGTTGTCGCCTTACCTGGTTAAGGCACAGCAGCTGCAATAGCAGTGCTACCCATTCCTATCAGTGTGTGCAGTATTAGTGAGTGCAGCATTTTAGTGTGTCCAAACAATGGTGTGGCTGCCAGTGTTTGGGATTTGTGATGTGTGCACAGATGTTATGTATGTGACTGCACACGGGGGCTGTATGGTCTCTTTGGTGCTGAATACAGGCAATGCCTCCTGACATGGCTCTGAAGTCCAAAACTGAAACTGGCATCAGCTCCCTCAAAAAAGAGAAAAAATGACAAGGAAGTGAATTCTCACTCACCCCTTTTCTGACCAGGTAGTAAGCCAGGTCTGTGGCCAACATGTCATCACTCAAGGCACTCTCCATCACTTCAGGGTGGATCTGACAGCAAACAGAGAAGACACACAGGAGGTCAACATGTCAGCACTCTGGGCACTCTCCACCATTTCAGGGTGAATGTGACAGCAAACAGACAAGACACACTGGAGGTCAATATGTCAGCACTCAGGGAACTCTCCATCACTTCAGGGTGAATCTGACACCAGACAAGATACATCTGAGGTCAACATGTCAGCACTCATGGCACTCTCCATCACTTCAGGGTGGATCTGAATGCAGACAAGACACATCTGTGCCAACATGTCAACACTCAGGGCACTCTCCATCACTTCAGGGTGGATGTGAAAACAAACAGACAATAAACATCTGTGGTCAGCATGTCGGCATTCTCCTTCACTTCTGAAGGCTGGTAGTGAAGAGACAAAAACAATACACATTGTGCTCCACATGTCAGCACACAAGCATTCATCACTTCAGGGTGGGTCTGACAGTAAAATGACAATTATAATGATGGATACTCACAATGCTTACCACGCACAGGCCCTGAGCACTTACACGTTCTCTAAATGTACATCTCTTCAAGGTTCAATGCATATAACACACACACACACACACACACAAACACACGCACACGCATGCACACACACACACACACACACACACACACACACACACACACACACACACACACACACACACACACACACACACACACACACACACAAACAAACAAACACTCATGGCAATGGGATGAAATAAAGGTTTTTGAAAAGAGAACAGTTTTCAAGGAAGATTGAAAAGAACTGACACAGGCAGAATGACAGATGGAAACATCTGTGGCCAATGCATCAGCACCATGCGTGACAAGACAGACTCTGGGGTAAAAAAATGAAGGTGTTAACCCACCTTGAGAGTGGAGAGGACACCGGTGGCCACCTGAAGAACTCCGGTCAGTGTGTCGTGTGTGTCAAACATGGCCTCCTTGTCCTCCTGCAGCAAGCAATAAGCTTTTCAAGACACTTCACGGGTCCCTTGCAGAGAACTTGAGGGCTCTACACATGGGGCAACAATATGACAATCAGCATTTCCACACTGGCGCCTGGCAACTGGTCATTTGTCACTTTTAGCCCTGTGGCCTGCAATGCCATGAAAGATAACACTAATGTGACTATAATCAGGCACCTATAAACCATTTCAGTTGCAAACCTGGCAATTTTGAAATGAGGAAGAGAGAGACAATTAACGCAACAAAGAGATGACAAAGCCCACTACATACACAGGCACAGCATGAGTCAGCACAGTTCTAGGCTTAGCCACCAGTTCTGGCTGGAGTCAGCAGAATGCTATGCTTAACCAGCACAGTTCTAGCCAGAGTCAGCAGCATTCTAGGTTTAACCAGCACAGTTCTAGCCTGAGCCAACAGACCTAGGCTTAACCAGCACAGTTCTAGCCTGAGTCAATGCAGACCTAGGCTTAACCAGCACAGTTCTAGCCTGAGTCAACGCAGACCTAGGCTTAGCCAGCACAGTTCTAGCCTGAGTCAACGCAGACCTAGGCTTAACCAGCACAGTTTTAGCCTGAGTCAACGCAGACCTAGGCTTAACCAGTACAGTTTTAGCCTGAGTCAACGCAGACCTAGGCTTAACCAGCACAGTTCTAGCCTGAGTCAACGCAGACCTAAGCTTAGCCAGCACAGTTCTAGCCTGAGTCAGCAGAGGTCTAGGCTTAGCCAGCATAGTTCTACATTTAGCCTGAGTCAGCAGAGGTCTGGGCTTAGCCAGCATAGTTCTAGCCTGAGTCAGCAGAGGTCTAGGCTCGGACAGCATCTGGGTCAGCAATAGCCAGAGTTGAAGACTTTTAGCCTCAGTTTTCAACTGAGACATAATATCATGTCAACAGGAACACAATCGAGACATAATATCATGTCAACAGGAACACAGTCGAGACATAATATCATGTCAACAGGAACACAGTCAAGACATAATATCATGTCAACAGGAACACAGTCAAGACATAATATCATGTCAACAGGAACACAGTCAAGACATAATATCATGTCAACAGGAACACAGTCAAGACATAATATCATGTCAACAGGAACACAGTCAAGACATAATATCATGTCAACAGGAACACAGTCGAGACATAATATCATGTCAACAGGAACACAGTCAAGACATAATATCATGTCAACAGGAACACAGTCGAGACATAATATGTCAACAGGAACACAGTCAAGACATAATATCCTGTCAACAGGAACACAGTCAAGACATAATATCCTGTCAACAGGAACACAGTCAAGACATAATATCCTGTCAACAGGAACACAGTCAAGACATAATATCCTGTCAACAGGAACACAGTCTGTACCTGAAGGTCCTTGTTGTAGGTACTTGGTATTCCTTTGAGGCACATCATGAAGCCACAACACTGCAGCAAGACCAATGCAAAACCATTACAGCCTTTCGCCCATTTTTTTTTTTAAACTTCACAGTAATGAAATCTTCTCTTTTCTTCTCAGTAATAATGTGTCACCAAATTCTGAGTGATGTCAGCTGGTAAAGCTTTTAAACATGGATGATGCCTCACTTTTGTCAGATCATACATCAGTGGGCACAGCTTTCTCCTGGCAACATGTTTTTACTTTGAATCAGTTTATGGATTTGTAGGAGGTATGTCACTGCGTGGGCAGAGCTCTCTCTCTCCTGTTGACATATTAACTGTTAGACTGATTAATGTTTATACAGACAAAGTAGAACAAAACAAAATATCTGCCACTGATTATCCACAAAAGCACTAATTTTTTTTTCAAAACTTTAACTGTTAGGAATGTTCAGCTATATTATTATTTTTCATTTCTTTTACCCCTCCCTTTGCAACTGGGCCCCTCCTCAAAAAAAAAAAAAAAGCTCCAAAAAATTCAGAACCATTACCAACAAAGAAGACCAAATGAACAGTTGATGCATATTCAGAATGTTAAAATATACTTCAGATTCAAAATGGAACAACATAACTACATGTGCATGAAAAAGGCAACAGAAAAAGAAAAAAAGAAAAAAAAAAGATGAAGAAAACCATACACAACCCAAATAGCAAAATACAAAAACCTGAGCAAAAACATTTACTCAAAAAAAAAAATGCAAAGCTAATCAACAAGAAAAATACTCAATGCTCAAACCCTCATCTGATTTTCATAAAACCCAGAGCACAGACAAGCCACATGCTGTGGACAATGAACTTACATTTCCATAGACACGCCCTGCTTTGCCACGAATCAGCTCCAAGCTGTCTGCGTTCTTCTTCTGTGGCATCAGGCTGCTGCCAGTGCTGTAGGCATCGGAGAGAGTGACAAAGCCAAACTCCTTGCTGCAGTACAGGATCAGGTCCTCTGCCCAGCGACTGAGGTGTACACTCAGGAGAGATGCCCAGAACAGGAACTCGGCTGAATCAGGGTTTGTACATGATTTGCTTATAAATTCCTAACATTTTCCAAATATTAAACCTCATTTTCCCATGTGAAAGTACTGCTCAGTTACACACAGTTTAAACACTCTGATGCTGTTAGATGAACAGTGGGCAGGAGTGGTTTCAAGTTAAGGTCTGGGACTGAGAGTGGTTTTAAGTTCAGAAATAATGTATTTTCCTTTTTAGCATATAATACGTTATTAGACTTCCATTTTTCCCCCCTTTAGATTCCCTTTCCTGCATATTATCTGATGACCACAACCAGGTCACAAATGATTCAACAAAGTCACAAAGTTATCTACAAAGTCACAAATATACCCCAAAGGTCACAAAGTTATCTACAAAGCAAGAACCTTACTCACAAAGTCATTAACCTATTCACAAAGTCACAAACCTGTCTACGAAGTCACAAGCTTCCCACAAAATCACAAACCCACCAACAAAGTCCCCAACTCATCCACAGTCACCAGCAGATCTACAAAGTCACAAACCAAGCCCTAAAGTTATCCCACAAACTCACCAACTTACCCACAAAGTCACGGTCACTGACAGCATCCAGACTGTTTGCACTCATTCCCTGCATGCCCAGCTCTGCAACAAACCAACACCAGCAGCTCATCTATTTGTCTTTGTCAACCCAGCTCTGTAACAAACCAACACCCACAGCTCATCTATTTGTCTTTGTCAACCCAGCTCTGCAACAAACCAACACCCACAGCTCATCTATTTGTCTTTGCTAAACTAGCTCTGCAACAAACCAACACCCACAGCTCATCTATTTGTCTTTGTCAACCCAGCTCTGCAACAAACCAACACCCACAGCTCATCTATTTGTCTTTGTCAACCCAGCTCTGCAACAAACCAAAACCCACAGCTCATCTTTTTGTCTTTGCTAACCCAGCTCTGCAACAAACCAACACCCACAGCTCATCTTTTTGTCTTTGCTAACCCAGCTCTGCAACAAACCAAAACCCACAGCTCATCTTTTTGTCTTTGCTAACCCAGCTCTGCAACAAACCAAAACCCACAGCTCATCTTTTTGTCTTTGTTAACCCAGCTCTGCAACAAACCAAAACACACAGCTCATCTTTTTGCCTTTGTTAACCCAGCTCTGCAACAAACCAAAACACACAGCTCATCTTTTTGCCTTTGTTAACCCAGCTCTGCAACAGACCAGTACCCACAGCTTGTGTTTTTATCTTTGATAACTATCTTCTGTTATGTTCACAATAATCATTTTCACAGAGGCCAGTGCCATAAGAACATGTTCACAATAATCATTTTCACAGAGGCCAGTGCCATAAGAACAATCTCCAAGAATGGAAATGGACTTTGGGAGCAATGGCCAAATTCAGGGCACCTGCCAGTGACCCCTGCAAGATGGTTCACTTTGAAGCCACAGTCAGACTGAAAGTTAAGCACACTTTGTGTTACATGCATGCCTTCAATGCAAAAGAGAAACGCTTCCAGTATACCTACCCAGAGTTTTGAAATAAATGCTTTTGTTTGCTGTTGAATGTTAAAATGCATAGATCATTCCCTCCTGCATACCACTAAAGACACAGCAAATATTCAGCTGTGGTTCACAAAACAAAGGTAACAACAAGACCACACAGAGAGAGACACAGAGAGAGAGACAGAGAGAGAGAGAGAGAAAGTGAGAGAATAAACTATAGACAAACCATGCTGAAGAAATTGTCTGTCCACCCCAAATGGATTGCCAGCCAGAGCACCACTGCATACAGAGGAAACAGTTAACAGAATAGGAAAATAATGAAGCACACTACACAGGCAATATATCCACAGACATATGAACACAGATACACAGACTCAACAGACAGGCAGGCAGAAAGGCAGGCAGACAAAATGGTCATAAGAACAATGACAACAGTTTGATACAAGGAAGGCAGAAAGGTTCATACAAAAATCTAAAACAACACTGCAACATTGTTTTTCACCTGGTCACACACTGAAACAGTCACACAGAGATAGACAGACAGTGGCAGGCAAGCAGGACACGGAAAGATAGACAAGCAGGTTGTGAAGACAGACAGTGGTCATCAGGCAGGACACAGAAAGACAGACAGGTGGGCAGGTGGGCAGACAGACAGTGGCTGTCAGGTAGGACACAGAAAGACAGACAGGAGGGCAGGTGGGCAGACAGACAGACAAGTGGCCGTAAGGCAGGACACAGAAAGACAGACAGGAGGGCAAGTGGCAGACAGACAGACAGTGGCCGTCAGGCAGGACACAGAAAGACTGACAGGCAGGAGGGTAGGTGGCAGACAGACAGACACAGAATCAAACATAGCTGACCTGCCAAGGGGAAGAACCAGCACTCGCTGTCTCAGCTGATCCAGTCTCTGAACATCCCTCTGCAGCATCCATCCATAGCTGAAACCGCCAGCAATGTGGGTGCAGAGAAAACAAACACAAAAGAGAAACTCTTGAAATACCAAAAACAAGGCCAGTTAGAACCACATTTCCAAACAGCTAGTTCAATATGCAGACCAAAGACACATTTGTCAAATACACGCAGTCAGAGTTTGCTATTTCATTGTTTATACTACTGTCCAGTGTTTGTAGCTGTTTAACAACAATGTCAGTGTCAATGTCCCCTTGTACAGTGCAGTATAACTCCATGACGACAGCCACACGCAGACATACATTTAATTACTTAGAATACGTTGTCCTGGGTTAACACAGTTTCTGTTGGATGAAGCCTGGATGAAACCACTAATCCAAATGGTTATTATGAATCGAACCAACGGAATGACCAAACAATGTCAACCCATTAGAGTGACTAAACAACAGTACTTCAGTGATGTAACATTACATAATACCTCTGCTACATTCATGGGATACAAAATGACCTCACCAAAGAAGCAAGCAAGCCAAGCTATCGGCTAACCACCCAGTCTACCCAGCCCCTGACCCACCCAAAGTCAAGCGACTGTTCCACAGTACCTCAGCAGCCAGTGGCTCCACCTGATCGGCTGAGCACGTTGCAGGTGAGTGTAGCCAGGCATCAGAACCTCCTCCTCCCTGGAATCCATACACACAGGTGTGGGTGCTTGTGGATGCTTTGATCATGTCTAACAGCAGGTGCCTGTGGCATTGCTCCCTTGCATAATGCACAGCCCCTCTTGTCCAGCAAAGATGCACAGTGCTTGGAAGTGTACCAGCCTTATTTGGGCATTTTTTTAAGAGTAGATTAGTGATTTGTTCTCACCACTGCGCAGCACTCTTGTGACCGCCAGAAGACTAGCAGCAGCATTAGAACCGGAGTTAAGTACCACTGACAAGTTACAAACAATACAGTTTTAGAGTCAACATAGTCAACTGACTGAGATGTTCTTTTTAAGTGTATATACATATGTATCAGTTTATATGGGACAAAACATTACTGTGTATTTATGTAACAGCATATCCATTCCCCCCCCCACCCCCATTTTCCACTCTGCCTCTCCCCTGCCCCCCTCCCCCCCCCCAACACAGACACAAACATTTTTCTTTTCTTTACTTTGCTGGATTTGTTTTCACCATGCTCTTCTTCTTCAAGTGTTTGTTTTTAACTTTTCTCCACTATTTTCTTCTCTTTTTTTTTCCATTACTAATTCCCAAATCCACTCTACATTTCATTCACTTCCAAGCACTGTGAAAACCAACAATGAAGGCTAATTAAACACCAAACCCCACTGGCATTAAGAGTGCGGGCAAAAGTCTGCTACATGAATCCACAAAAGCACATTTCTCAAATACTCTTAACTCTTGTAACTCTGATACACCACAGTGTCAACTGCTTTTCAACACTCACATCTCTGCTCGCTGACAGATGACCTTGATCAAGGACACAAGATGGCCGTGCAGTGAAAGGAGAGCCTCGCCCAGCCAGAGACGCATGTCAGTGGCCACCTGGTCATTACGACTGCGCCCTGTGTGAAGTTTACCCGCCGCGTCACCAATCAGCTCCTGATGTACACAGGTGCATTTATTTTTCATTTAATCAAAAATCCATTTTGCCTACCAAGGAAACAGCTAGTAACAACAAAGTCATGCTACCAAATTAAACTAACTCCTAACAGTGGTGGATTTTCTGCATAATTTTACCTGGGATGATCTGTGGGTTCACCCCACCCCCCACTACTGTAATGCATTGGTATTTGTGCATTTGCTTATAAGGACTGTGAATGGAATTTTTTACTTTTTAGCCCCTGGGGCAACAAGCTCCACAAAAATGTATTATAAACCAATCCAGCATAAACCCACCCCACCCCATAATTATGTAGTCCTCTTACAGAGCCATTCACTTCAGGTTGAGCTATGGAGTCAAAAGCTGTAGTGACATCAGCAACTGGTCATACAGGCATGGCACCTGCATCCAACTGGTCTTCACTAACAATATGCCAGGTGCCCTGGGGGCCACCTAAACAAGGTGAAGTGAGATCAGTCACAAGGTAAAGGAAAGGCACAGGCAATGAGCAGACAAGGTGTCGACATGGTAAAGAAGAGGTACCAAAAAGGGGCAAACGGGCAGTACTCATAGCAGATCCCCTATCAGACTCCCAGTGGGCCCCCCCCCCCCTCACACACACACTCTACCCCTCCCACTGATTCACCCTTTTCTGCCTACTTTTGAGGCACCTCCTTGAACCTGCAAATATTTAACACCAAAATTTTATTTGAATCAGCAGAGGCGGTAGAGTCAGTCTTCAGATGACTGGGGTATCATCATGCTCATGAAGAAAGGCAGAAAGAAAGAAAGGTCTCTTCAGAGCGGAAGGTTAAAGGAAATATTTTTTTGTCAAAATGAACTTCATGGCATGCTCTGTTTTATCTGTTTCAAAGGGGGAGGGGGGGGGGGTACTGACATCCACAAACTCACAAACCAGAGTTACCTTCAGTCTGCGTTCATTGGCTGTGTGAATGTCTTCATCGCCAGCTTTCAGTTCAAACTTGCCCTTTTCCCATTCAGATTTCACCTGAGCATCGCACATGCAATCAAGAGAAATGTACTATATAACTATAGAAATAAAAATCAAATCCACACTTTTACACAGCACATTCCCCAAAGAAAGGGCGCAAAAACTGATTTATGCAATGTCATCATCAAGGCAAGTATCTTTCAGTTCAAAGTTTTGCATACAACAACCAACTTTTCAAAAATAGTAATTCACAAATGTGGTTTAGCAGCCATAATGACTGCTAATATTATGACTGTTTTATATCCATATAGGTCACTGTTTCTTTGTTAAAAAAAAAGTTAGTGTATATGTCTGCTGCCTGTACATATATATTTACACTAAATAAAGCTAAAAAAACACACACACCTGAATGACAAAGCAATTAATTGAAAAAGAAATTCTGATCTTGTCAGCATTATGCAAACAACTGCTAGGAAAAACTGGATGCAGAAAATACAAATTGAAATTAATGTGCCTAGAAACAAACAAGAATGCAAACAAACCACACACACACACACACACACACACACACACACACACACACACACACACACACACACACACACACACACCAAACAAAACAAAACCACTTTCACGAAAGTGACTACAAGGAAGAATGTTGCATCAGTAACAAAGTACTGACACTACACAAAGTGATTTTCAGCTTAATTTTCTTGTTCTTCCTGAAATATTCAGGCACTTCTTAATCACGTCAGTCACACAAATACTACAGATACAATTACTTACCTGTTCCAAACCACCTAGGATGCTGTCCCTCTCTGCAGCTGTCACAATGCCCACCTTCTCTATGGCTTGGACATATGCTTGACTGCCCTGGCAAAATATATGGAAGATGTACACAGTCAGGGTGCTGTCCTGATCTGAATAAGAGTGTGATAAGGAATAACTTGTTTCATTACACCACTCAAAACAAATGGGGAGAGGTTGTGGTGGTAGGGATCACACTATTAATTTCCTTTTTCCCCCCTTCTTTCTAATTGTGTTACTACTATTACAATCAGGTAAATATTCTGTGTTGCGTGAAATGAAGACATGTCATACGGTGGACACTAACGTCCATATAATAGATTTTTTACTACGAGTCAAATACAACCAAGTTGTTTAAAAATAATAATAATTAAAGTATTTGTAACGTGCAAAATCTTGTCCATAGAGACTATTCTACATGCACACACACACACACACACACACACACACACACACACACACACACACACACACACACACACACAAACACACACACACACAAACACACTCACACACGCACACAACCAAGAGCACAGTGAACCTTATTAATTACATAAACACACTACCATACTTCATTCAGTAAGTTATTTTTCCTGTTAGGGGGCGGACAACAGTAGAGGCAGATGAGTTGTAAACAGTGCTGATGAATGTTGATAGACAGGTGAGCCAGTTCAAAGGAAGAAAATTGAAAGGGAAAGTTGGTGGTGGTGGTGAGGTGAGGACACTGAGACTTATACATGATGACACTTTAGTCACATCATAATTTACCTTAATGTCCACTTTCCACATACGTTTGTCATAGCCAATGGATGCATTAAAGGATTCCATCACTGGGTCTGTGGCACCCGTGAAACGGCCTCCCCATAGCTTGCTGCCCTGAAAGCAAAAGTATTATTATTACTGATCACACTATTCTCCATTTTTGAGCAGACTCACTGCGCTTCATATGCATGTCTTTTGGTACATGTTGGGTTATAGAGATTTTAAGTGTTTCCACAATCCATCAAACTTTTACATGGATTACAGGATCTTTAAAAGGTATATGTGGTCTTTTTGCATGAGTATACACACAGGAGGCTTGGGTTTATAGTCTTGTCTGAAGGACTTTTGTTATTTGTAAAATCTGAACAGAATCTGAAACTGCAAGAATCTGAGGGCAGGTGCAAAGCCTTGCACATAACCATCACCCATTCATGTGGTTACCACACCTGATTGTATGTAACTGTAACCTAACCCTTCACATTTCCATTTAAAAAAAATTAGTACTGTGATATTTAAAGTCTGTAGGCTAGTTTTATTAATATTATTGAAAAGCCCTGTATGGCTGTCATTTAATCTGTGACATGGCACTATCTAAACATCAATTTATTATCATTATTTATGACATCAAATAAGATCTCACCTCACTAGGTGGGGCAGACATTGTTGCTTCCTAAAGGTCTACACTCCTCAATCTGCACACAAATTCAAACTGACATATACAACCATTATCAACAGATGTCCCCCCCCCCCCCCCCCTTCTCTCTGTCTCTTTCTCTCCCTCTCTATCTCTCTCATAATTTGTTAGTTGCTCATGATATCAATCAAATCTGTTCTAAATAAAGCAACCTGTTCAAAAGAATTCAGAAGGATGATTCTTTTCCTTTCGGAATAACAAAAACAAACAACAAACAAACAAACAATATGACCCCACCCCCACCACACCCCCCCTGAAACAGTGAAAAAAGAAGCAGAAGAAATACAAACAAGTAATGAAGAGAGAGAAAGAGGGAGGGATGAAGGGAGAGAAAAAAATCAAGTCATTTACCATTAAGAACAGGCACATAAAAGCAAAAACACCAATGATATTGCACACGAGTCAAGAACATACCCCCTAATGAAACAAAAGCAACATTTCAGGAGTTAGAACTACCTTTAACAGATCCAGCAAAATGTACCCCACTTCCACCAGTTCCTGTCGGACAGCTAGCAATGCTAACATTTGTGGACCCAGAAAACCAAGCGGAAAGCAATTACCACTCATGAGCAGTTCAGTACACAGAGCCACAGGAATCAATGAACTGGCCCATCTGCTGCCCAAACAAAATGTGACCAGACTGGAAATTGGAAATCAATATGCATGCATGCTGCCAGTTCATGTGGCTCCCAGTGCCAAGCTGTTTCTGTCAACAGTCACTATACTGAAGTGTGCAAACTTTCAGTTTTAAAGCTCATTTTACTTAAGAAACTAGCTTTTTCAAAACACATTTTGTCCAAGAATATCATCCTTTTTTTTAAAACATGCAGGAGAATTTTTTATTTATTTTTTAAGTTAAAACTAAGGATATTGTTTGAAAATGTTATTGTCCACAGAAAGGACATTAGGCAAACTGCCAACACCCCTCACTAAAACAGACACATTCTTTTTCTTTTCTGTTTTCCTCATCTGGAATTGCCCCCCCCCCCCCCCCCCCCACCACACACACACACACCCTCCAGGGGTCACATATACTTTTTGAACTTGCATACAGCAAATGCAGTGTCTTGAAAAAATGCATACAACAAAACATGACACTACACACACTGACAGTGATTTGATTTTATTTTTTAGAATGATCCTCCACTTATCTAGTTCAAATTGTGCCCCTCACACCAACTGCAGAAGTCTGTGCAAGCCTGATGCATCACAGCAACACTTTCAGTATCCTCAAACTTGGGACCTTCCATGGCAATCAACATTTTTCATCAGTGCCTGGTTAGAGCTTGGCCTTTTGTTGGTATTGGCAGATTCCTAGCTAGTTTGATTACTTTCTTGAGTAGGGGGCCTACTGTCAGCTGGCTCAGAGCTAGTAGAAGGAACTGGTTCAGAACTATCATCATGACTGTGAAAAAAATCAAGTCAGAGTTTTTTTGTGACATTATGCTGAGGCTGTGGATGTGGTCAGTCCTGCATGCAAAAGAACAATGTTCAGGAAACTTTAAATGCAGCTGGGAACTAATTTAGGCAGTGAACTACCACTGACCTCTTCAATGTCACCCACCCTGGCCTGGCAGCTGTCAAAGTTGATATGTTCTGACAACCAGCTTCACACTGCAGTGTTAGAGAGACAAGACTAAGTGAGAGAGAGATTGCTGTCTTTTATTAAAACACATTCTGTCACACAGCTTTGGACTTTTTGTGTTTAGTCAATGAATGGGGCTTGAGCAATGGCATGAGAGGGGTTTATTTGCGTTAAAAACACGTTGTTGTTTTTTCTGCGTATTTGCAGAGTTCAGGACACTTTTGACTAACTTTATCCTTCTGAAGATTATGTCTTCAGGATAAGTGCTGTTACTGAAGCAGTCTGTTCTGGTGGAAGTCTGCTGAAGTTTTAGAGTGTGATTTTATCAGGTTGTGGTTGGTCCTGGGGTAAGAGATTTTTTTTATTGTTCCGGGGTATGTCAGATTGTCTAACAGTACCAACTGGCATTTGGTTTTTATGGACTCAAGCACCCTCCGTCCCCCCAACTGGATTTCACATTACAAGTAAGAAAAAGAAGCAGACACATTTAGTAACTATACCTGACCCTGTTCTAGCGGCTCTGCTGTTTGCAGACAGCACAATCGGGGTCCAGTTGTACAGGCTATTCTTGCATCATAAGTTGTTCCCCTTCGACCTTGTAAAATAAAAGACTGGACTGTACGGAATCCAAGCCGACTGAAACACATTAAGTCCAATGATAAATATGCAAATAATATGTTTTAATTTATTTCTTTAAATTGATGAATATTATTCAATTGTAAACCATGAAATGATATACTTTTATACTTTCATTCAGGGCAAAACCTTTGTAAAAAAAAAAAAAAAAAAACAGAACGGGCAGGTAACTCTGAAGAGACGCCTTGTTTATGTTTTTGCTACTTTGTTTGACCAGCGTATTTATAACATATCTGTGTTACTAGAGTTTAAATTGTTTTTCATCCCGTTCGATGTGTTTTATAGAGTTATAAGAACGTCAGCACCCTTCTGAAGTCGAGTTACGGAGTGCAATATTCAGAAAACAACAGAGCAGATCCAGAAGTCAGCCGAAATTTCTGGACTTACTTCCCACTTGACCCGTACTCACCGAAGGCCCGATACTTAAAGTAATAATATATATATATAAGTGTTACGATCAGTCCCAGGGAACGTGGCTTCGACGTTTGACTGCATGCAAGGACAAACTGGTCACTGTGGATGCTGACGAATAGACTACGATATATATCCGTATCAATGTCAGATGCTGAGCGGTAAGTACAACGTGGTAAAGTACTAATTCATGGACTGCATACCCAGTAAACATGCCGGATCAGATTCGCAAGCGTTCTGTTTACGGTCAGTTATGGCCACTACGGCCAGGATGGGGCCGGTCTGACTTCCTGCATCAGATTCAGTGCTGTTCTTCCAAAGATGACCCAGATCATATTGTGCAAAACCGGCCCGGATCTGATCTGGATGGCATGGTCAGGTTCTGGCCAAAAGGATGTAGTCCAGAATCAAGCCAGTGTGCAAGAATCACTGTTCCCAGTTTTGACAAAACTCAATCAGCCCACTACCAGTTTCCCACTTTCAGAATTGGTTGCATTTTGCCATAGAGTTGACAGCCTGGATCATATTGTGCAAAACCAGCCTGGATCAGATTTAGTTCTGGCTGATTGTGTCAGGTTTTGGCTGGAGAATTTGATCCAGAAGCAAGCCGGTGTGCAAGAATCATTGGGTCTGCTTCTGGCCAGTGGTTCTAAGCTGACCCAGATTGGATGCAAAATGGATCTGGCATGTTTACTAGGAAAGTGCCATCATGAGAACTTCATTCAATAATTTGGATAAAATGCAGTTCAGCACTGTTATGATTTTGAGCTGGTTTCCAGCACTTATTTGAGCTATTTGCAGACAAGACTTGACTGTTCAGTCAGTTTTAGACTGATGTCTAGGAGACTTGACCTGTTGATGTTGTTGTTGAAGTGTTGCTTTACGTCCACAGAAACCGTAGGGTTATTACTAATATTAGGGAAGGGAGCCCA
This sequence comes from Alviniconcha strummeri, assembly GCA_963584105.1. Classification (NCBI taxonomy): domain Eukaryota; kingdom Metazoa; phylum Mollusca; class Gastropoda; family Provannidae; genus Alviniconcha; species Alviniconcha strummeri. Next base: position 16,127,363 of record OY757552.1, read on the forward strand.
GAACATCCACCTCAACTTTCACACAGCTCCTTTCAGGAGCTCTGTCCTGTTGGATAAGAGATTCAAATTGCCCTTAGAGTCTTGCACATAAACGGAATGTGTGAAAGCTTTGGACTGAGGAATGACATAGGGAGTAGAGAAAGCAGATTTGGAAAATTGAGGAATACTTACACAGTTATACTTATAGTCAGTGAGTCATACAGATAAATTTATAAGCAGGGTCAAAGTGAGGATGACTGATGTCTGATGTTAAGTACTGTGTGAAGAAGAAAGTATGAACAAAATCTCAACCACAGTACCAGGTGCCATTACTACTTTTCAGGTTAAATACATACGTGATTTTAAAAGATTAACTTAGTTAAGCCAGCAAAAGCATTTGCAATGATTTTTTTTATTACAGGTCAACTTCTGCACTTTTTGTACAACACTGAGCCACAGAGAAACAATGTTCAACAACAACAACTACCTGCCAGACTTGAACCACTACCCTCCAGCTGGACAGCTGCCCAGTGCTCCACTCAACCTCCCCCCTCCTGAGCCAATAGCACCAGTAATGCCTGGGGGCCAAGGCTACACTCGCACAGGAAACTTCCGCTTCCTGTCCCCTACCCAGGGGACAGCGGTCCCTGCGTGGGTGCCCACAGCCTGCTCTGTGGGCATGGCTGCTGCCCCGGGGTTAGGGGCCAGTTGGCAGCACTCTGTCCCCACCACCATGCCCTGGGCGAATCATGTCACGCCGCACTTCACGGCACAGAGCACGATGTCGCAGTCCCTTCCTGTCTACACTATGCACATGTAAGTTGGCATTGAGCTTTGTGAGGACTTTAATAGTACTTTTTAGTAGTGTTGATATTGTGTGATTTAAAAAAATAAAAGTTTTGCCAAGCACTTCATTCTGGGAGCATTTATTCAAACAACATATTTTGTATGCATCGTCCACTGCATTATGTTTTCACTTACTGTATTGTTGTTTGTTGCTTTTGCTTAAAAAAACTTCTTTTTTGAATTTGAAATTAATGAAGCAAAATGAGCAATAACAGAAACAGTAATAAATAGCTTTCAATATCATTGTTTACCACCCACTCTTTCAAAGTATGATCACACTACTGTATTTTTGTATTTTATTTGTCTCTAGGCCTGTGACACAGCCACAGACCACGATGATGCAGGCATCCCCCAAGCCATCCATTTCACGGCCGCCAAAGAGATGCTTGCAGTCCAGCGCTACAGATCCACCAGAGTGAGGAGAAATTGAAATTGTTGTGGACATTGCAATTATAATATCTATCTATATATATATATATATATATATGTAAACTGACTGAGGTTTTAGCTGCATGCTTTTCTATGCAATTGTTGCTCAGATTTGACTGACAGACTGTGAGTAGCCAGTCAGCACATGCAGACCATGCACAACCCACTTTCTATCACCTTTTAATCTGATGGCTCAAAATTTATTTCCTTGCTCAGTTTTTGTCACCAAAGAACTAATTAATTACTTTTCTTGATAGAATACTGTACTGTGAACTGAATGTGTCATTTTACAATTTGTAAGTGATTGCTGTAAATGATCCTGTGTATATGAAAGGACATGAAAATCCAGTTACTAATTTGTTCTAAAACAGGGTATTCACTGGATCACTTGCAAAGTGTGCCCTGCTTTGCAACTGTAAAATGCATCCAACACAGTCTTGCTTGTGGAATTGATCACAGTGTTGATGTGGTATGGCAGCTCTGCTTTTCATGGGCTACGATACGTTAAACACACCCAACAGTCCAGTTATATTGTCACACTTGGGTAAAAACTTTTATGCACAAAACCACTCAAAGGGTCAAACAGACAGAGGGATGGTTTTGCTTTTTTCTGTTCTTTGAAACATGCAGATAATGGAGAGCTCTCAGATCACTGTACTTACTCCAGTGGATCCCACTAGGATTTTTGGGGAAGAGGCAAATGATGCTGGCAAGTGCTGCAGTTTTACCAAAGTGGTGTTAGTATAATACTAATACTGAGTAATAGTGGACAGAACCTGTCAGTGCCTGTCAAAATCTGGAATTTGCTGTTTGACCAGTGAAAGTTGGGGTTTCAGTGGTTAAGATTATGGATTTGGTGGTTTGACCAGCGTGAAAATAGTGAGTTTGGGGGCATATGAAGGAAAAAAATTAGCACACAACAGAAGAAGGGGGGGGGGGGGGGGGGGGGGGGAAGAAAAAAAGAAGAAGAGGAAAATCTTTTCATGAACTCCCAGCTCTTTGTGTTTATTCATTCCTGAGCAGATGAAGTTCACTAACATCCCTTGGAAGAAGAAAAAAGAAGATTCAGTGGGTGAAATCAGGAACTTGCAATTTGACCAGTTTTTTTCATGGTTTTTAGTGGGTCAGATTTTCAGGATTTTTAGTGGGCCAGCTTTTTCAAGGTTGGCTTTTTCTGGGTTTTTTTTTTAGTGGACCAGCTTTTGTGCACTTGTCATTTTTCTGTTTTTAACTAAAAGAGTTCACTTTCAGGAGTGACTGTTTCAGTGGCCCTTCTTGCAAGAAGTACCTGAGTGAGCGAATGGCAGCCAGCTTCAGGCAGCTGCAGATCACCCCATCTGCAGAGCACAGTGAAGTCGCCACTCCCACTCCCAGCAGTGTCTCCGACCCAGAGCCCTCCTGCAGCAACAACAATGGCTGGGTGCGCTTTCACGAAGTAGAGAAAAGGTGGGTGGGACCTTGTTGACCAAAAAATCTGAAACACTGTTGACTGCGAGCGCTCAGAACTAAGATCCAAACACATGGAGGTTAAAAAGAATGAGGATTTTTATAAGGCAACACAAAAAAGGGAACAAAAGAAAGAAAAGGATAAATGGAGTTTCTTGAATGAAATTCTTTTGTTGGCACAGTAGTAATGAAGGCTCATTTAAAAAAAAAAAGCAGCATAAAACACAGTTCCTAGCCACTCCTAGGTGAAGCAGTTATGATAATCATAATTCTTGTGTTTCTGGTTTTCCTATTAGGGAGTGTACATTGTCTGGCCTGTTGTGGGATTTCCCATGTTGTATTTGTGTTTGGATTAAGTCTAGGTCTGACTGGGATAATTTAACATAGGAGACGGAGTACTTAACACATGTTTTGGGGACAGAGAGGTTAATCATCCTGAGGTGACCCTGTGTGGTTGACAGGACATTAAATCCAATGACCAACAAAATTCTTTGCTTGCATTGCTGAGCACTGCAATTGCAAGGGTGTACAGTCTACAAGTTTACTGTGATAGGATAAATGTTCAGGCTAAACCACCTGGATAGGGCATTTACCCTCTTTCTTATATGGCAATGGGACTTTTTCCTGCAGTGTAGGCTGTACAAGCGCAAACTATGTGTGACTGCAACAAATATTCACACCAACATGCGCACAAGTGTGGGTCCAGGGTAAAACAAGATAAAACAGACACTGACCACCTCAGACAGAAAGGAATGGGACACGTGTCGGCCTCCTGCAGTAAGTCCTCAGACATTTTAGGCTGTTGGTCGGTCAGGGACCAATGTCTGATGCCAAAGTACTTCCCTGCAGTTGGAAGCTGACTGTTGCAGGCTGGAGCAGGACTTGGAGATGGAGGAGCTGGACACGGGGGCGGGAGAGAGAGCAGGGTCTGGGAGCGGCACGTTGTTGGAGTCGACACTGGCTGGGGGACAGGAGAACGACATGGTGCTGACCATTCACCACGAAGTGGAGAAGGAAGTGAAGAACCTCCGTCCCGTTCTGCCCGAGTCCATCGTGAAAACCATGTGAGTTGATGAATGATGGTTTTTTATTTACTGGAGGTGGGAGTCTGCCCATTTTCCTTCTGTTTAGTTTACCTGCATGTTTGGCTTACTTACCTATTGGGCGATTCAGGCGGGGTTGTTAACTCCCTTGACTTTTGCTTGGCATCGCTTAAGTCGCTTGGCTGCTTTTACTTCCAGTGCATACTTGCTTTACAATGGAAGGCGGTGACCATGAATTTGCAAATTTTACACTGCCAACTTTAAAGGCATTTTTGGTGGCCCGTAGTCATAATTTGTCTGGCGATAAGCAATAACACATTTTTTCTATGCACTCGCGATCTTCTGGTCAGCCAAAAAAAACGACACAGAGACACTTTTTTTCCACCCTCCATCCCCTTTCCATGGTAATTTTTGCAACTGCAACAGTGTTGGCATTTGTACTGCTTCGTGATTCTAGGTTCAGCTTCCACTGTTATACACAGCGTGAAGCAACGCCTACTCAGAAATCGGCCCGGAAGTGCGCTGTGACCTCTCGCGACTTCTTGCACAAAAGATTACAAAGCGCATTCACTCTAGCAAACCAGCTTCGCTGAATCGCCCCGTAGAGACAAAATGGATTAGTCTGAATTTTTATTGAATGAAAGTCTGTAAACAAGTGAAAACCTGTGTTAAATTTCTAATTTTGTAAAAGCAGTTTGGAACGCTGCATCTTGGTAGGCTAAAGCAGGTTTGTCATAGGCAAGAGATCTTCATGAAAACTGGATGCAATCAAAATGTTTTTTTGTTAAGATTTGCAAACGCTTCCATTTTTAACATGCAAGAGCTACTCTCCAAGAACTCCCCAGAAATTTGTTTATATCACAGCTGATTTTGAAGCAGGCTGTGCTGATACTTGTTATCACTTCAGAGCCCAGACACATGAAGACAGAAAAACAACAGAGAATCTTTGGCATCAGGCGTTTAAAAAAGAAAAAGTTATATGCACTTTTTCAAGAAATAGACATACACTGACCTGACTGACAGAAACAAAATGTGGTAAATTAAGTCACTTGTTAGTTAGTTGGTTAGTGTTGGATTTTGATGTCCTGTGAACCACACAGGGTCACCTGAGGACAATGAAACTGTCACTGGCAAGGAAAGCTTACTGATAATATAAATCTGGCAGTTTGAACAGTTGATTATGTATTTTGGATTGGTTTGCTCTCACATTGTCTGGTGTTAAACAGCATTCAAAGTAGGATCAACACTGTCATGGGCCAGTACCTGTGGACAAACCCCCTCCCCCAAAACATGACACACTTGCCACAGGCAACCAATCACAGTGGCAACCAAAACACTTGCTGCTCCCACACACCTAAGTTTTACATTCCAAACTGAAACATGAAGTCCCTCTGCTACTTAACATGCTGAAACTGGCAGTGCAAGATGAAGTTGGTGCGCTGTTGGGTGTTATGGTCAGTTAAGTCTTGCGTCTGAGTGCAACTGCTTTGCGCTAAATCCAATCAACCAGCCAGTCAGAAGCGTCTATTATGTTCATGGAGGAACCTTCACATGTGTAGGACTAGGAAGCTTGAACTGTGTTTGTGAAATGTGTTTGGAGTGATCTGAAACAGAATGAGGCCCAGAGTGCTTGTGCAGAATCAACACACAAGGGAGTTAATTAGCGCTCAAAAGATGTCATACAAAGCCGTGGATCACCTGAAGTAACTCTCACCTGGCATGCAAGTTAATGCAAGGCATATAATAATAAAGAGGATGTACCTCTGGTGGAATTTATGTACCTTGTATTTATGTGCATACCATAGGCGACTCAGGTCTTGGTTGTTGTGTTTGTGTAACATCTTTCGAGTGTTCATTAAAGCTTCATGGACACTTTGTGATTTTTTTTTATATACATTCCAAACGCAAAATCATTATGCAAGGGAGGTACCCTTGTGTAATGATTTTGTGTTTGGAATGTATATAAAAAAAATCTTTTTACAAAGTGTCCGTGAAGCTTAATGAACACTCCATAAAGTTCTGTTAATAACTGGCTTAGCAAAGTGCCAAGCCTTGTGACTTGTGTCTTCAAACAGTGAAAGTACATTCACATTTGCTGTCTCTGATAGCAAAGGTAATGTTTCAGCACCAACCCTTGTACGGCCCTGGTGTTGTGGAAGGCCCCAGAATCTGTCATCGCCAGCAGTCTCGGCCCGACAGCAACGACCCACAACATCAGCAGCAGCTGCTCCAGCCACACAGCCATCGATACACAGGTCACCATGGCAACCGCTGGCCCAGAGTCCTTGGTGACCTCCAGCATGCCCACTTGCTACGCTGTCAGCACACCTCCGTAAGTCTCGTTGTTTCTTCTGTATAGTGTCCAGCTTCGACATTATGAAGACAGGTATTTTTAGTGCATGCTGGGTTATTTTGGTGGTTCCAGACAGGTATTTTTAGTGCATGCTGGGTTATTTTGGTGGTTCCATAATCCACCAAACTGACACGGACTACAGGGTCTTTAACATGATCTTTTTGCACATATATACACGCAGGGGGACCTCAGTTCATAGTCTCATCCGAAGGATGTTTGTAGAGTCTGCATTGAATTTGACTCCGGGGAGTTTCTATTAGTAAAGGGCAGCTATACCCCCCCCCCCTTACAGTTGGTTCACTATCCACCCTCACACCCATACACTTTGCGGGTGAGAGGGGTAGATTGGTATCCCCTGCCCTTCACTTTTGTTCAGACAATATTTTTGGAACTGCTAAACATTGTTGTTGTTTTTTACAGCCAGATGGATGATGTGCCTGTGTGTTTTCTTGCCTGATATGCTTTTCACTCTTCAAGGGATGAGATGTTCAGCCCAGTGCCCCCCCCCCCCCCCCCCCCCCGATTGGAAAGCAAAAATACACCACTGACTTGAAATTGAACCAGCCTGTTGCATGTCACAGGTCATACTGCATTTCTTATAGTAACTGGGCTTTTCTCATTTGTCAGGTTCATCAGTGGAGCTGCAGACATGGAGATGTTTGATTCTTTCGATGATGACATGGATCTCTGACAGCATGTGTCTCAAACAGTGCAGCCATAATACCACCAAAGAGCTCAAGTGTAAGATCTGTGCACCGATTTGCTGTGCCTTGAAGCACGTTCTGAGCACTCGGACTGTTGTGGAGTTTCCAAGTAAACTGCTGTGAAACATTCTGGGTACGTCAGGACTCTGCCACTTCGGGATCATTTTGGATACAGCGCTGAAGCACAGTACATCAGGACATTTTGATACTTCTGAGCACAGCATGTGGAAACATTCTCATCTGGACTTGAGCAGCACACTGAACATGCCGTCTTTGGTGGTACTGAGTACACACATTGTGTTCTCCAAAACTTTGTTGGTGCTTCCAGTCTTCACTGCCAATGTGTGAGTGATGCTGACGGGCGATAGCAGCACAACTAGTGTTTAGTGACTGAGTGTGAGAAAGTGAAACCACTGGTATTCAGTGTGACTGTAAAAATTGAATATCTGAATACTGTGTAGGAATGATGTGGGACAGTTGAAGCCCCGTGCCTGAAACAATGGGGCAGTTACTGTTCTGCAGTGGGGCAGTCACCATTTTACAGTGGGGCAGTTACTACTCTGCAGTGGGGCAGTCACCATTTTACAGTGGGGCAGTTACTGTTCTGCAGTGGGGCATCACCATTTTACAGTGGGGCAGTTACTGTTCTGCAGTGGGGCAGTCATCATTTTACAGTGGGGCAGTTACTGTTCTGCAGCAGGACAGTCACTGTTTTACAGTGGGGCAGTTACTGTTTTGCAGCGGGACAGTTACTGTTATGTAATGGGGCAGTCACCATTTTACAGTGGGGCAGTTAATGCACTACAGTGGGGTAGCTACTGTTCTACAGTGGGACAGTTACTGTTCTACAATGGGGCAGTTACTGTTATGCAGCAGGGAAGTTACTGTTGTGCAGTGGGGCAGCTACTGTTCTATAGTGGGGCAGCTACTGTTCTACAGTGGGGCAGCTACTGTTCTACAGTGGGGCAGTTAGTGTTCTATAGTGGAGCAGTTACAGTGCTACAGTAGGGGAGTCAATGTTCTGCTGTGGGGGGTCAGTGTTCTACTGTGGGGGAGTCGCTGTTCTGCAGTAGGGGGGTCACCGTTCTACTGTGTGGGAGTCACTGTTCTCTTGTGGGGGAGTCACTGTTCTACTGTGGGGGAGTCACTGTTCTACTGTGGGGCAGTTATTGCTCAAAGACTATAAAATTAAAAAAGGTTGGACAAATATTGCTCAATGACAATGTGAGAAAGTAGTGAAGTTATTGTTCAGCAACTGAAAAATTTGGACTGCTATCATTCAGTAAGCATGAACATCTTGGACAGATTGCATCAGTGACGGTGTTCAGTGGCAGTGTGTGAAAAAACTGAGACAATTATTGTTTAGAGATGGGGTCTGAAAGAGTGGGACAGTTATTATATGTATTAACACTTGGCATATGGGTGCATGCGTAAAAAGTGGGGCAGGTATTGTTCAGGGATTGTGTGAGAAGGTGGGATAGTTATCAACAGCATGAAAATTGGGGCATATTGTTCTGTGGGAGTGTCAGCAAGTAACTTGGTGTTTTACGCCAGTCAGCCAGTGCAGTTATATCAGGGTGAGCTGTAGGAGTGTGTGTGGAAAAATGGGACAACTATTACTCAGTGACTGTGTGAGGCTGCTGTTGGACTGACCACAAGATCTGATGTTGCAACTAAGGCAGAATGATTGTGAAACTGAGGCATGATTTCACACCTTAGCCTCAGGTTTTTTCATGTAAATATGCAAGTGAAATGTATAATTATAGCATTGATTCCCTATATAATTTGTGCAAGGCTTTTAGTGCAGATCTGGGGACATGGTGAGTGTGGCTTCAAGGTTAAGTTTATGTGTGTGACGGTTATGTGTGTTTGCAACTGTACAATCTTAATACCAAGTCATATTACAGCTGTGTGTCTTTTGTTTTGGGTGTGGATATATATATGACTGGGGGAGTGGTGTGGAGAAAATGGTTTATTACTACTTGTTGGCAGAGACTTTCGCAAATTTCAAATTGTTCATATCAACTCAAGAGCAAATAAAATACATCAATGTGTGCATGGTGCCACAAACTTTTATGCGTCCATCTCAGTTTGGACAGGTTTGCACCATGTCTGGCACAAAACATTGCATGTGCATGACACCAGTATACAAAGTAGTTTCATAATATGTACATGTGACTCTGTGAGAGTGGATATCTCCTCAGAAACTCCTTCATTCTCTCTCATACACACATGAAAGCACAGACATGGCTGCACACACACATGCCTCACCCCCACTCTCCCACTACACCTAACAGACTTTACATATATACAGATTGAATTCTCATCATTATGTCCAACAAATGTACTTACAAATGCACACATATTGCCCAGTCTTTAACATACCTATCACTAAGCCCGGTCTTTAGCCTACATATCACTGAACTGTAACCACAAGATAGTTTGCAGACATTCTGGATGCAATCACAAAACAGTACACAAACATTCTGGCTGTTATCACAAAACAGCACACACAGATTCTGGCTGTAAACACAAAACTGCATACACACATTCTGGCTGTAATCACAAAACGGCATACATTCTGGCTGTAAACACAAAATGGCACACACACATTCTGGCTGTAATCACAAAATGTTCGTGTTTGTTCATGATGACCCGGGTATACAGGTGTCCGGTGATGTTCATAGTGACACCAGTCTGAAGGCATTGGGTGATGTTCATGATGACACAGGTATGCAGACCAAAGGGGGCGCTTGTGATGACACAGGTATGCACACCTTAGTGGGTGCTCATGATGACACAGGTATGCACACCTTAGGGGGTGCTCATGATGACACAGGTATGCACACCTTAGGGGGTGCTCATGATGACACAGGTATGCACACCTTAGGGGGTGCTCATGATGACACAGCCATGCACACCTTAGGGGGTGCTCATGATGACACAGCCATGCACACCTTAGGGGGTGCTCATGATGACACAGCCATGCACACCTTAGGGGGTGCTCATGATGACACAGCCATGCACACCTTAGGGGGTGCTCATGATGACACAGGTATGCACACCTTAGGGGGTGCTCATGATGACACAGGTATGCACACCTTAGGGGGTGCTCATGATGACACAGGTATGCACACCTTAGGGGGTGCTCATGATGACACAGGTATGCACACCTTAGGGGGTGCTCATGATGACACAGGTATGCACACCTTAGGGGGTGCTCATGATGACACAGGTATGCACACCTGAGGGGGTGCTCATGATGACACAGGTGGCCAGTCGTCCACCACCTGCCAGTGTGAGGACTCTGGCAGCCACTGCAGGTAGGCATGGAGCAGGTCTGCAACATGCAACAAACATACAGTTCAGTGTACTACAGAGAAAACCAATGGGCCAGTGTTTGCTGGCCAATTTGCATTTTGTCCACCACTCTTCTCATATCAGCTGCCTTGGAATCTTTTATGGATGCTGTGCACACCAAGTTGCATCTTTTAACCTTGAAAATATGCTGCAGGCAGTAATGAAACAAAATTGCTACATTACAACTCAGTCTATGCTTGATTTCTAAATTGACCTGCCCCAATACCAGAATAAAACCAAATTATATCAACTGAAATATGCTACACTATGTTAAATATACTAAAACAAACAAAAAAGTTACAAGATAACCAGTTGAGTTGATTCGACTTTGTTTCTAAATCCCCATGCCCTAACAGTGAAGAGAATACAAGCAAAAGTCAGGGCACACCAGCTGTGCAACAAAGGAGCAGGTACACACATTTGGGATCTTCTTTCCACTGCTCCAGCAAAGCTTGTCTCGAGTCCACCCCACGCACTGCCAGAGCTTTCTTCAGCGTCTCTGTTCTGGGCTGGAGTCTGTATACACCACAAGTCACACAAATGTTCACATAACAGACTCTGAAAGCAAAACCCAAACAATAAAACTGAATGTGTTTGAGTGGAACTACATTTGCTATCTATGCTGGTGGATTTGCAGAGGTGAGTGTATACACCACAAGTCACACAAATGTTCATGTAACAGACACTGAAAGCAAAACCCAAACAATAAAACTGAATGTGTTTGAGTGTAACTACATTTGCTATCTATGCTGGTGGATTTGCAGAGGTGAGTGTATACACCACAAGTCACACAAATGTTCATGTAACAGACACTGAAAGCAAAACCCAAACAATAAAATTGAATGTGTTTGAGAGTAGTGTAGCTACATTTGCTCTTCACGCTGGTGGATTTGCAGATGTTAACATTGAGAACAAAGCCACAGATACCAGCAGACGAGAGTAAATTCTTGGTGTCAACAGAAGGATCAGCCCCCCTTGCTCCCCATACCCCACCCCACAAACGTATATAATTTCAAGCGGTGTTGCTTGATACTTGAACAGAGGCTTGGAGCATGTCTGGTAAAGCCTAGATGACATCTGTAAAATGGCATTTAAAAAGTAAGGAGGCAGTCTAATATTGCACTTGCTCAAGGTATGGAAAAATGCCATTTGCACATGTGTCTGTGACGAAAGCTTCTATTGCCTTTGCCAAATGTGTGGTCATGGGCAAAGAATCCCCCCGCCCCCCTCCAAAGCCTGCTAGCACTCACTTGGCCCATGCCTTGACCATGGTAGAGGGCAGGGAGAGAAGGAGGGGAGTGTACTTGGCCAGCTCCGGAACCACCTTCCCTTCCAGCAGAAACTGGGCGAACCAACTGTAACGCTCCTGGAACGCTGGGTATTCCAGACACACCTCACCAAGCTCCCAGGCGCAGCGACCTGTCCGAGAAAAGCTGGGTCATGTGAAGCAATAACAGCAACCTCATAATGTCAGGCGCTACACTGCCTTTTTCCCCAAATGCTGGGACCTGTTCCAGAAAATCTGGGTCATGTGAAGCAGCAATAACATACCTGTAACTTCAGATATTCCAGACACACTTCCAGTTTCTCCAAACGACCGTGACCTGTCCCACAAAAGCTGGGTCATGTGAAACAGCGGCAACAACCCCATAATGTCAAGTATTCCAAAGCTGGGTCACGTGAAACAGCAGCAACAACCCCATAATGCCAAGTATTCCAGACACACACTGGCAGTTTGCCTAACTGTTGTGACCTGCCCCAGAACGCTCTGGGCCTTGTTCTGTCTCAGAGTTCTGCCCCAGAAAAGCTGGGTCACACGAAGCAACATCAACGTTCCTAAGTCTTCCACGCATGCATACAATTTGGCCAGCTGCTGTAACCTGTGACAGGGAAATCGGCTCTAATGAGGTCAAGGATGCAGATGTAGCACGCCTGGCTGGCACATAGCAGATGAGGGCTCAATCCTCACTGACAGTACTTAAAAAAAAAAAAAAATCCATTACACCATGTGCCACTGTCTGGCTGTAGATGAGTCCCTTTGACAACAGATATAATTGCACTATGATACTGGGGAACCCTCTGGTCACTTGGAACAAACATATAAACAGGGCCAACCAAGTAACTCCTGCCCCCCCCCCACAATCCACTCCCCACCTCAAAACAACACCACCACCACCAGAACAAGTGCTGTTGGCTCATGATCATAACAGGAAAAAACACATCCTATAGTACCTCTAACTGGTACAAATGGGTAAAGCTCACTTCCCATCACACTAACGCTAGTCAGCATTTTATCATCCTTACAAAGCAGCAACACCTCTTGGAGCTATCTCTGCATTACTTATGACTTCCTAGTGGGCTGTACTCTAGAAAAGGCCCGATGTGTAACTCTGACACTAAATCCATAACTAAGACAACGCTTAAGCCCGTTCTGAACTGGGCGAATGTTATTTCGCCCGAACATGCTTAAGACACTTCGAGGAACTATGATTCGTTTCTTAATTGAACTTTTAGTTTGCCGAATATGGTTTGGACAGTCCAAACTTTACTTCATTCTCAACTGGCTTGTAATGAGATGCAAGCTTCAGCCCAAACTTGCGCAGCAGACAGCATGATCGAAAATGTAGGCTAAAGTCAAGTCAATATACTTTAATCGTCCCTCACAGGGACTAACTACTATCTCATTTTGGGTTGCCGAGACAAGGCTGCGCCTCCCACAAGTCAACAAATAAACAAATTCCCTCCAAAGCGAGTGAAGAACCCAGTGACACCATCATCCATTTTTATTTTTGTTTTTTCTTCATCCACAGGAGAGCTCTGCTCTGAGCCAATCAGAGGCAATGATCGTCCAATAGGGCGAATGTTCCCAGAACATATTGAGCGAAGCTTTTTGGACCCCAAATATAGCTTCGACGAATACTTTCAACTAGGTTAGCAAAGACAAGTTGGCCCAATTAAGAACCAGCTAGCTTCGCCGAATACTTCCAACTAGGTTCGCGAAGAAACATTCGCCCAATTAAGAACGGGCTTAAGCTCCACTGCAGCAGTAAAACAATGCACTCACCATAAGTGCACTTCATGTAACACATGACCTTCCCAGCCTCCTCTCCCCAAGATGGCGGTGGGTCTTGCAGAGGCTTGGAGAAAGAGCAGTGATGTGGCGCCAGCAGAGGGAGCCACTGTGGCTCTATAGCAACGACACCTGGGAGGAGAGCAACAGTCTAGAACATCATCACAATTCCAAGAATAAGACGTGAAGCAAAATATATAGACCCCCTCCCCCAACCCCCATGCAGGAGGTCAGAAAGTGACACTTGAAATAGTAAGAGGCAGTCGTTTACAGGAAGAAAAAGTGACAGAAAGTTCAACAAGATGAAACCAGCCCCTGAGTGAAAGGAAGAATAAGTGACAGAAAGTTTAACCAGATGAAGGCAGCCCCTGAGTGAAAGGAAGACTAAGTGACAGAAAGTTTAACCAGATGAAGGCAGCCCCTGAGTGAAAGGAAGACTAAGTGACAGAAAGTTTAACCAGATGAAGGCAGCCCCTGAGTGAAAGGAAGACTAAGCGACAGAAAGTTTAACCAGATGAAGGCAGCCCCTGAGTGAAAGGAAGAATAAGTGACAGAAAGTTTAACCAGATGAAGGCAGCCCCTTAGTGAAAGGAAGACTAAGTGACAGAAAGTTTAACCAGATGAAGGCAGCCCCTCAACGAAAGGAAGAAGCGACAGAAAGTTCAACAAGACAAAGGCAGTCCTTGACTAAAGAAGAAAAAGCAGGGCAGGCAACTTTAATGGACTCTGAAAGCCTGGATCAAATGGATTTGGTGACCAACTTGTACCTCTGAAAAGGGTACATAAAAAAAAGAAGAGGAAAACACTTCACACTTGCAGGTGATCAGGCTACCTGATAGTCACAATCACTGGTGCAGACAATTGCAAACTTAGTTTTAATTAAAAATAAAGTTGTTATCAAATTACAGCAAGGAATGAAAACAATCCTTACACACTTCAATCCAAGGAAACCAGAAACAGCCAATTCTGCTTTATGCCCATAATCAGGAGCTAGAAAAAAATGGTATTAAACAGGTGAAAAAGTTAACACACATTGTTGTGCTGAGAAAGATAAAAGGCTCAAGTATCTGAGAAAGATTCTTTTGCCCACAGGTACAGATGCACCCCCACACCGGTGCCCCTGGACCTCAATCTGATTGTGAGAAGATAGATGCATCCTAGTGTTGTCGGCATTTGTTGGTTGTACTAATTGGGTACCTACCTTTCATGTATGGGCGGGATGTCTGGTGAATGTGCTGGTAGACCACAAAGTCTTTCTTCTGCCTGTACAGGGCAGATGTTGGGTGGATGTAAACAAAGTCTTCTATCTCAGCACACTGCAAAGACACCATGGAGAATCATTGTACAATATTCTGTCTCAGCATACTGAGAAAGGCACACTAAAAGAATCATTGTGCTCAAAGTCGTCTATCTCAGCACACTGCAAGGACACCATGGGGAACCACTGTACAATATTCAGTCTCAGCATACTGAGAAATGCACACTAAAAGAATCATCGTGCACAAAGTCGTCTATCTCAGCACACTGAGAAAGGCACACTAAAAGAATCATCGTGCACAAAGTCGTCTATCTCAGCACACTGAGAAAGGCACACTAGAAGAATCATCGTGCACAAAGTCGTCTATCTCAGCACACTGAGAAAGGCACACTAAAAGAATCATCGTGCACAAAGTCGTCTATCTCAGCACACTGAGAAAGGCACACTAAAAAAATCATCGTGCACAAAGTCGTCTATCTCAGCACACTGAGAAAGGCACACTAAAAGAATCATTGTGCTCAAAGTCATCTATCTCAGCACACTGAGAAAGGCACACTAGAAGAATCATTGTGCACAAAGTCATCTATCTCAGCACACTGCAAGGACACCATGGATAATCATCGTACAATCATCTATCTGGACATACTGCAAAGGCATACCAAGAGAATAGTTGTGCAGTCTTCTGTCTTAGGTCTCAGGAAACTGTGAGGACAGCTTGAGAGAATCATGAAACGCAGTCAGTCTTCTATCTCAGTACACTAGGAGGACAGCATTAGCAAATCATTGTACACAGTCTGCTACGCAAGCATGCTGTGAGGACATCATGAGAGAATCCTTGTACAAAAAGTCTTCTATCTCAGCACACTACAAGAACACCATGAGAGAATCACTGTACAAAGTTTATCTCAGAATACCGCAAAGGTATACTAAAGGAACCTTTATACATAAAGTCTTCTATCTCAGCACACTGCAAGAACACTGTGAGAGAATACCACAAAGGCATACTAAAAGAACCTTTGTACATAAAGTGTTCTATCTCAGCACGCTGCAAGAACACTGTGAGAGAATCACTGTGCAAAGCCTATCTCAGAATACTGCAAAGGCATAAAAAGAACCTTTGTACACAGTCTCCTATCTCAGCACACTGCAAGGACATCACTAGAAGATCACTACACACAGTCCCTGCAGGCACACTGAAAGAATAACTGTGCAAAAAGCCCTCATGTTAGTTTTCACCCATTGCAAGGACATAACCTAAGAAACACTGCAAGCGTCAAAAAGGCTGCTTCACACAGCACACAAAAAGAAATAATGGAGAAAATAATACCAAATGAAGATCAGAACCATCCACGTTCTCCTTTTCATGCACTGTCACCAGGCACTGCCCACTTTTACCCACACCTCACTCACTCCCATCCGCACACCACCCACTTTCAGCCCTTTGTCGCAGTCAGTTACCTGATAGGCGTTCTTGTGTCTGTCCTTGGTCCCAGGGGGGGGGTCACCACACAGCCTGTTGACATAACACCTCTGAGTTTTAAATCATCAACCCACTACAACCTAATGCTAAGTTTACATTTGAATTCCGTCCAGCGCTCTGAGCTCTGCTTTTATGTTAGAAGCGCATGCTTTATAAACATTTCATTATTATTAACCCCTTCACTGCCGTGATGCAACTTGAAAACAACCAATAAAAGTGCCAAATTGGAAACTGTGATGCCTTTTTGTTTTCTTTCGCACACCAGGATCTAAAAAGATTTTCATCAAAATGTATAGCACTGAAAGTAGATGTGTTATAGGACTGGAAAATATACTGTTTGCAGGTGTGTGCGTGCATCTTTCAGGCCCTAAATTTTACATGCTGCGGCAGTGAGGGGTTAAAATGTAAGCAGCTTGCTCATTCATTCTCCTTAAACAAAGTACCCACAGCCTAAAACTGCTGCTGGTTTAGTCAGAAAGACATCTGATGCTAGTTGCTTCATTTTACAAACGATTCAGACATGTAGCACTGCTACCTGGCCACATGGTCAGCCAATCCTGTGGCCACTATCTTGCGCAGCTGCAGCATCTGGAGTTCAGTGGGCGGAGTCAGCCCTGGGTCAATGCATAGATTAACCCCGGGAAGGTTAAGGTTCACTGAAAAAAACATGAACACAGTTACAAGCTGACAGACATTAAAAAATAAAAAATAAAAAAAAGGAAAAAAGTTGCACACTGAGAAAGATGCCAAATGTGAAAATCAAACATAAAGGCACAGAGCATATCCACGTGAAGCCGACAGTGTATTGGTCTTAATAAGCTGGTGCCTCACTTGGCAAGTTTCTAGCGGTACATGTACCACCGAATGTGCCACATGTGTACCACTGAAGAGCAGACAAGCATGATTTGACTGCACATGCAACCTTGAGACTCAAGCCAAGATCTTCACATCATTGATTGTCTGGGGAGAGAGATGCTGAAAGCAGAAGTGCTTCACAGTCTTCTTTGAAAGGACCAGAAATGGGCATCACCAGTCAGACCAATATTAGAACTGTTTCAAAAGTAACAGCAGGGAGACTTCTGAGAAATGGGTGGAGTGCAGAATGACTTTCCAAAGCATGTAAACATCAAAGCACCATCTTGATCTGAATCAGAGTAAGCTGCAACCATGACCTTATGCCAGAATCTAGACAGGCTTTCCCAAACATGTAAACATCATCTTGATCTGAACCAAACTAAGCTGCAACCATAACCTTATGCCAGCATCTAGACAGGCTTTCCCAAACATGTAAACATCATCTTGATCTGAACCAAACTAAGCTGCAACCATAACCTTATGCCAGCATCTAGACAGGCTTTCCCAAACATGTAAACATCATCTTGATCTGAACCAAACTAAGCTGCAACCATAACCTTATGCCAGCATCTAGACAGATTTTCCTAAACATGTAAACATCATCTTGATCTGAACCAAACTAAGCTGCAACCATAACCTTATGCCAGCATCTAGACAGGTTTTCCTAAACATGTAAACATCATCTTGATCTGAACCAAACTAAGCGGCAACCATAACCGTATGCCAGAATCTAGACAGCTCGTGGTTGTATAAAAATGACCCAGCACAAGAAAACATGTTGCAGTCACAAACATCAATGTAAAATGTTATTTAAGAAACATGGAAAAAACACTCCTATAACACAGTCCAAGACCTTGGATTACCCTCTTTTGTGAGCTGGTTACGAAGCTTTCTGATCTCCAGCATGGCTTTGTACCGAATGCCGTTCTTGGTGCAGAACGCTGGAGACATGCCCTCTGACTCACACGCTCCGACAGCTTTGATCAGCATGGCCAGGTCACCTAGCAACTGAGACTGGCCCTGGAAATGACAATGCCAGTAAAATGATAGCTGTTCAAGCCAAAAAACAGTAGAAACAACAAACAAACAAAACACTCAAGTGATAGCTTGTCTACTGAAGGACAACCCCCCCCCCACACACACACACATACCCCCCTCCACACACACACAAATACAAGCCTGCACAATTTTCATGCAGTATTAACATTTTCTGTTCCAGTCCTGTCCCCCCCCCCCACCCCCCCAATAAAAAAGGTAGGTGTTACAGATTATATACTCACAGCATCTGTCCAGATTCTTTTCACATTTTTGATGCGTTGATTTCTTTGTTTCGCATCCTCATCCTAGGCAGACAAAGCAAAAGCACAGTATAATCATTAACCACATTGTAATAAAATACATGTACACCTAAAACAAAACTGACAGTATATCATAGTAAAATGATGGTATAACAAAAAGACAAAAACTCATATTCACTATGGCACTAAAGAAGCACATACATGTGCAGTTACATACAAGCACACAGTCACACATACAAAATCGCACACACATAGTCATATGTACATATACCCCCCCCTCCCCCCCAACCATTTCCCCCAAATACACACACAACCTTCTGACCTCTTTATCTGCATTCTGAAAGTCCACAAAGAGTTCATCCACAGACAGAGCAGCCACAGCAATGATGACGTAAGGAAGCAAATCTTTCTGCTCAATTCCGGCCAGCATGCGGGCATAGCGTGGCGCAACTGGAAACTTTGCCATACTGCGACCCAGGGTAGTAATGGTGTACGTTGGCTCCACTGAAAGAAACAATGATAAAATAAAAAAACTTTTTTTTAAAGAAGCTGGATTTCAACTATTACAGAGTCAAACGTATTATTTACCAAGATAGTGCAGGCTTTCTTACAGCCTATGAAAAAGAAAAAAGAAAAAAGGAGGACAGATTTTTCCTTGAATCAAACTGGTTCTGTTGTGTATTTATTCATCACTGACAACAGCAGGAACATCACACAGACCACAAAGTCTTGTCAGAAAAAAAACATATAATTTTGCCCTGCACCATTTTCGAAAAGGTTTTCAATGAAGGCAATGACACCACAATAATAACTATGCTTTCTTAATGAGATCAACCATAAGTTATTAGTCTTGGCAGTTAGTCAGTTAGTTAAGGTCAGTAACTCTCTGTGCCTGTCCTTGGGGAGTCTGCCATCCTTGTATATGATACCATTCTTACAATACAATGAAAGTAATGTAAAAAATATTTATAATGTATTTAACAATTAACATAAGCGCCCACATCTGATGTGAGCCTGAAGCTGCAAGCACATAACATAAAATAATGGGGTCAAAACACATAACACAAAATAATGGGGTCAAAACAAATCAAAATCTACAAAATTATGAAAAGAATGAAACCTGTTTAAATTGTTAAAATATAAGTAAATATGCTGTTGCTTAATTCAGTGACTTTCTCATCACTTCCAACACACACACTTTAAAACACTGTTGCAGCAAAATTCATTTTGTTTCATTTCGGTACTGATAATGTATTGAAGGCTTCACTGACCTTTCTTGCCCTTGACCTTGCTGTTTGACCCTGGTTTTGCTTCCAAAGCACCCAGTGACAGCAGCAGCTGTTCTGCCACCTGTAAAATCACACATCACTGACGCTACAACATTACTGTAACATCACGGACACTAGAACATTACTGTAACATCACTGACATTACAACATTACTGATCACCAATGCTAGAACATAACTGTAACATCACTGACACTACAACATTACTGTAACATCTCTGACACTACAACATTACTGTAACATCTCTGACACTACAACATTACTGTAAGAAGCACTGACACAACAGTACAACTGTCACATCACTGACGCTACAACATTACTGTAACATCACCAGCACTACAACATTACTGTAACAGAATCAACACTATAACATTACTGTAACACCACCCATCACCAACACGACAGTACTGAAACATCACTGACACTACAACATTACTGTCACATCAACACTACAACACTACTGTAACATCATTGACACCACAACATTATTGTAAGAAACTCTGACACTACAACAATACTGTAACATCACTGACACTACTGTAACATTAATGACTAGCTAACATTAATGACTAGTAACATCAATGACTAGCTAAACAATCACATGCATGCATGCACACACACACACAAACACACACACATGCATGCGAGCGCACACACAGACTTACACACAACACAGGCAATCCAACACCCACACATGGGACAATCACACATGAACCATAAACGCAGAGTGTGACATAACTAACAGTGAAGCAAAAGCCGAATGTTGACCAAACTGACCTGAATCTGTAGACTGTCTGGTGGAGTTGGAAAAGGAAAGTTGGCCACTTTGCTGATCTCCATGGCCTGTGCAGACAAAACACCGCACATTCAGCATCAAGAGATCTGCGTGAATAGCAGATAACATGGCACAGGTACGAATGACAGTATATGCAACTAATAATCATGTTGCTCTCTGTTTAGCATCGTGGACCAAAACTTGGATTCAACTTGGCGGTGGGGGTCGGGGGGGGGGGGGGGGGGGTCGGGGGGAGGAAAACTGATGTAGGCAGTCAGTGACCTGACTGTCTGTTTACGAAGGGTGTAGGACTTTCTTCTCTTTTTCCCCCTTCCAGACATACTTACTCTGTTTAAGGTCTTCCAGGACTAGATATAATGCCTCTCTTTTTCCCCCTTCCAGACATACTTACTCTGTTTAAGGTCTTCCAGGACTAGATATAATGCCTCTCTTTTTTTCCCCTTCCAGACATACTTACTCTGTTTAAGGTCTTCCAGGACTAGATATAATGCCTCTCTTTTTCCCCCTTCCAGACATACTTACTCTGTTTAAGGTCTTCCAGGACTAGATATAATGCCTCTCTTTTTTTCCCCTTCCAGACATACTTACTCTGTTTAAGGTCTTCCAGGACTAAATATAATGCCTCTCTTTTTTCTCCTTCCAGACATACTTACTCTGTTTAAGGTCTTCCAGGACTAGATATAATGCCTCTCTTTTTTCCCCTTCCAGACATACTTACTCTGTTTAAAAACTTTAAGGTCTTCCGGACCTAAATATAATGCCTCAACAATCAATTATTTGTTTATTTTTTACTATACTGGATCTAAAAACAAAACAAAAAATAACTGTATTGAAAAACTGATTGTATGCCCTTTCTTCTAATCCAGCTTAAGTAGAACTTCAGGGTTTTAGCTGACGGTCATAAACAAACTACAAAATCCTATGCACACTAAACAAACTGCTGTTGTCTAACGTTCACACCGTTTTTTTGTTTGTTTTGCTTTTCCCATGTTTCATCCAGCATACTGATAATTCAGATGAATCTAGGACTTTCCAATTTCTGCATTTAATTTAGGGTACATTTCCTGGCATTTGTCCACACTGAATCATTAAGCCATACATGACAACTTGTAAGTAATACAAGAAAGTGATATTGTCGTCCAAAGCCACATCAACTAGCAGAACAAGCTTTGATTAAAAATCATAAATTTCCTTATTTACCAATTCCAGTATAAAAATCCCACAGGATCTTACGATGCTGACAGGACCAATGACCACCACAGTGATCTGTCAGCATCAACACACCCACTGACCTTCATTTGCAGGACAAGGTCATCAACAGGTCGCCGGGTTATCTCTGCAGCAGCATGCTCTTCAAAGTTGTTCTTGAAAACAGCTGAAGAGTAAAGCCTGCAGACAAACATAAAGACAGAATTAGGTCAAACAGGTGCATGTACACAGAGGAGGAAGAATGAGGGTGGGGGCGGAGGGGGGGATCAGAGACAGTGAAACTGAAGGCAGTATAACAAAAGGGGAGGGTGGGGGCGGAGAGGGGATCAGAGACAGTGAAACTGAAGGCAGTATAACAAAAGGGGAGGGTGGGGGCGGAGAGGGGATCAGAGACAGTGAAACTGAAGGCAGTATAACAAAAGGGGAGGGTGGGGGGAGGAAATCAGAGATAGTAAAACTGAAGGCAGTACAACAAAGGTGCAGGTGAACCAAGCAGGTAAGCATAGAATGATGAAACAGCGAATGACCTGAAACATTTTCCACGCCCCACACGCCCAGCTCGTCCCATTCTCTGATTGGCTGATGCTTTCGACGTCCAGGTGACCCTGAATGTTGACACTCCTGTCACCTTGTCATAGAACTTTGTTTTAGTCTGCAAAAGACAAGAAAATAAACCTAATAAGTACAAAAAGAGTCCCAAAGCCACTCTTCTCAATACTGAAAACACATAATATATATATACACACACAACACCAGGGGATGACAGTAACTTTTTTTTTCACTTGCCCTGTAGGGCAAGTCACTGCATTTTCTACTTACCCAAGTGACAAAACCAGTTACCCAAGCCAAAGTCTTACAATCAAATGTTTTCTCTGAAATGGCTGATGCACACGTCACATCAGTTTGAAACTGTTGTAAGACTAATTAACTAACTGGCTTGTACTACTAATTCACACTCTGCACACATCAAAGCATCCATCCACAATAAATACTTTCCAAGTCAACAACACGTATACACTCATAACCAATTTATTGCTGACAGCAACAGAATGATGACTGCACATGTTTCAAGCGAGTGAAGCAACTCCAACTGAAGAGGAACTGCCTGACTAAAGGAGCAGGTTCAACACCAACCAGTTAGTTTTCTTTGCCGCTGTCCCTCCTCCCACCATCTCTGAAGAGCTCGCAGACAGTTGTACTCATGGATGTCTGGGCCTTGGATGCTGATATCCATCAGCTGAGACAGAGTGATAGTGCTGAGTTTGCTCCTCCAGTCTCTCTTGATCCATTTCGTGGTGGAGAAGCCTCTCTCAACACTGGTAGTGGAGAGTGGGAGTACAAGTGCAATATCAAACAGCTGCAGAATATTGCCAAATTCCTCCTGTCGTCCTGGTCCGTGGCAAACTGTTCCCAAAGGGATGGACTCTGCATCCCCGTTGGCAGCCTCTTCACTGCCACCTTCAGCTTGGGCCACTCGACCCTCCTTGTGGTTGCAAGATTGCAGCCTTGCGAAGTTAAGATTTCCCCAAAGTGGGGAAGGAGAACATTTAGCTCAGCAGTGCTTGGCAAGTTCTGTGGCATCCTGTTGCCACTCTCTGGGATCAACAAGCAGGCATCCTGTTGCCACTCTCTGGGATCAACAAGCTGGCATCCTGTTGCCACTCTCTGGGATCAACAAGCTTTGAA
The DNA here is from genome assembly GCA_963584105.1 of Alviniconcha strummeri. Classification (NCBI taxonomy): domain Eukaryota; kingdom Metazoa; phylum Mollusca; class Gastropoda; family Provannidae; genus Alviniconcha; species Alviniconcha strummeri. The sequence goes on from OY757552.1 coordinate 16,150,462, forward strand.
GCAGTTTTTAGCACCTGGCTTGACTCCAGACACTGGAATCGGGTTTCCAAGCTCCTGACAACTGAATCCAAGAGCTTGTCCTGCAACACACATAAGTTGACACATGCTTGACTCATACTGAATATATCTTAACATCAAAACATGTGATACACATAGAAAGCAAAAGTACCTTCACTGGGCACTGAAAAGAACTGAAAGGAAGCCAAAATGAACAGCATTATTCATGATCTATATACATGTACATGTCTCATATTGAAATCATTTATAAATTATTAACTAAGTCTTAAGCTGCTGCTTCTCTTAAAGGTTATTCTTACCTGTGGAATATATCCATCACTTTTTGGTTGAAGTTTGTCAGTGGCACGCCATCGAAGATTCCACCTTGGGTTTTTCCAGGTATGCATCCAAATGCTCACCTGGAGTGGTTCGGTAGCTGGTGAGGGTCAGTAGCATTTCCTCAAAACTGTACGTCAGCTTCGGCAAAGTCATAGAATCTGCCTGGAGCTCAAGGCTGAGGCTGCAAAATACAGGATATATTTTGTAGCTCAAGTTAAAATACAGGATATATTTTGTAGCTCAAGTTAAAATACAGGATATATTTTTTTTAGCTCAAGTCAAAATACAGGATATATTTTTTTAGCTCAAGTCAAAATACAGGATATATTTTGTAGCTCAAGTTAAAATACAGGATATATTTTGTAGCTCAAGTTAAAATACAGGATATATTTTGTAGCTCAAGTTAAAATACTGCAGAAGAATGCTCACACTTAACTGTTTACTTTGTCAGGTAAACTCAAGTGAATAAAATGTTAACATCATGAACTGTATGTTCACTCTATCAACTGAATATTCGTACTTGCTCAATGTCCGGAGAATGTCAAGAATCAGATGAACGAAGAGCAGCTGTCCCCAAGAAGACTGCTTGGCCCTTCCCGTCATGTCAGCTGATGCTGAAGCAGCCTCTGATGCATGCTGCAAGTGTGTCATCAAGGGCTGGAGGTTTTTCAAGACAGCTGTCAGGGCCTTTTCGATGTGAGGCAGCCACCTAGTCCCAGCAAGATTTGTAGGCTTCCACACCTTGATTTCCATCATTTCTGCCGCTTGTTTCAGCTTTCTTCAAGCCTGAAATGATCAATGAACAAGGCTTATTATTACACGGCAAGAATTTATTTGTAACTTGACTTTGGTTCTGCTTTTGTTGCTAACTTGTGTGTGTGTGTGTGCATGCATGTGTGTACATATATGTGCATGCATGTGTGTATGTGTTTGTGTTTGAGTGTCTACATGCGTGCATGTGTGTGTGTGCACGTGAGTGTATGTGTGTGTTTGTGCTCTCTCTCTCTCATCAATACTATGCATAACGAAGGTTACTACTTACTTTTTAGTTCTTTGTCATCCCATTCAACAAAATAAATAAACCAGTTACCTGCCACATGCTTCTGGTGTGAGATAGGCTTCCCCATTCTCCAAGCCATTCTTCTTCTGAAGTGCAAGTAGGGAAGGGAATGAAGAAAATGAGAGCTCCATCTTCACAATATGGTAGACTGTGTTGAACAGAATTTTCATTTGCTTCTTCAGGCCTTCCTCCATCTGGTTGATTTGCTCTGGCAGTGGACTTTAGTTAATCCTGGGATGATTTCTTGCTGCAGAGCAATCAAGGTGCTTGGCTGAATCGCAGTGCGACCTCAGACCCGACGAAGAAACTGACAGCTTTGTCTGCCCTCCCTGTGCTGTCTCGGCAAACCTGGAGAGAGATTTTGATTTAAGCTCGTTTCTCATATCATGATATGACTATTAGTACAGCTACATTAATACACAATATGACCAAACAGAACTGGAGTGGAAGCTTCATCCTTGGAAATTCAAACTGGATTTTTGTCTAAATTGGTTATCCTTCACAAAACAATTTGCATCATCACCTTTTACCATCAGTTTTTTTTTTTTTTTTAAGTTTTTCTCTCTCTCTCTGCTCTTGAGAAACCCATAATGAACAACAGTAATGGTCTTACCCTACCTGTAGACTTTGAGTGTGTAATCAATGGAAGGTGAAAAAAAACAAGTAAACAGAAAACGGTTGTACTTACCATGCAGTACATGTGACCCATGTCGTCAGCGAAAACAACCCATGGAAAATCTTTCTTTCACTCGGAAAGAAACTTGCCTTCCCTCAACTCTTCTTCGTAACTGTTCTTGCTGATCTTTCTCTTTTTGTTCCTCACAGCATATTCGTCCACTTCTCTTTTTGAAGAGCTCACGCTGAAGCCAAACAGCGTCCCTTGTTTTGCCATGACTTGAGTGAGAAAGACAGTTCAGTTGTGCATTCTTCCTGCTCTTTGTTATAGAGGACTGGCTATATTATTTTGATGAGCCAATCACAGACCGTGACAATCTGGACAGTCGGTTTGATGACAGACAGGAAACTGAGATCACAAAAGCGGAACTGTGAAACGAAAACTGCCTCAGTGACTCGGCATCTATCGCTTGAACTGAAATTGGCTTGTTGATTGAAAAAAATAACGACTTGCCCTGTCAGGCAGGTCACTGGTATATTCACCTGCCTGGCAGAGTAAGTTACATGCCCCGGGCAGTTGCTAATAAAGGCCAGTCAAAACACCACAAAGCAAGCATATAAAGACAAAATCTTGACTCAATTTGTCAACATTAATGTTCAAAATTTAATGAAAAAAAAAAAAGTAACTAGAAAGGTCAAAGGTCAGCGGTTCAGAATGTGATTACATAATGCATCTAGAAATATCAACCACCACAAGGCAGCCTCAACACAACTCACCTTTCCTGTGTCCACAACATAGTGGATGTTGGGAATGGTCAGTGAGGTCTCGGCAACATTAGTTGCCACCACACACAGACGGCAGCCAGGGGGAGGAGGGGAAAACACCTGCACAGTAACCAAACAACCAGTTCAATTTTCAGGAAACCAACTGGTAACCAATGAAATTCTAACATATACCTGAACAGCAACTGATGAAACTGTTATATAACTAAAGAAATCCAAATAAAACTGAACTGCAATAAATGGTAACCAGTGAAATTCTTATTCTCCTGAACAGTAAAAATGTGCAATTCTTGGTAAAACAGCGGCAAGTCACAGCATTACGCAATAACTGGCAATGGAAACATATAAAAATGTAAAACACATATGCATGCTTGCCTGCACTAAAACTCAAGCAGTCACATATGTAGGCATGCATGGACACAGACACACACACACACTAACCCTGTTCTGTTTTTCTGAGGACAGGAGGGAATAAAGAGGTAACACCCAGAGAGGTTCTTTTGTCGTGATCTCCAAAGCTTGTTCTGGAATCTAACAAACAGACACAACAGAACCTGATGGTAAAAGTTTACAATTTTATTATGACTGAATAGCAAGCTATAAGACAAACAAAACTGTTTACTCTGTAAACTGTACTGTCAAGATGGGAATTGTCCCCATGGAAAATGCAGGTCTCTTTCTAAAATGAACTTGGCATGTAGCATACAGACAGACATATCTGCACAACACTTCCACAGTAGGATGACAAAATGAACTTGGCATGTAACATAAACACCCACACACTCTCACAGTAGGATGACAAAATGAACTTGGCATGTAACAAAAACACCCACACACACTCCCACAATAGGATGACAAAATGAACTTGGCATGTAACAAAAACACCCACACACAGTCCCACAGTAGGATAACAAAATGAACTTGGCATGTAACATACACATAGACATCCACACACACTCCCAAAATGTGGCATGTCACACACACACACTCCCACAGCTTGGCATGTAACATACACACAGACACATCCACACACTCTCTCACAGCTCGGCATCTAACATCCACACAGACACATCCACACACTCTCTCACAGCTTGGCATCTAACATACACACAGACACATCCACACATTCCCACAACTTGGCATGTAACATCCACACAGACACATCCACACACTCTCTCACAGTTTGGCATCTAACATACACACAGACACATCCACACACTCTCTCACAGCTTGGCATCTAACATACACACAGACACATCCACACACTCTCTCACAGCTTGGCATCTAACATACACACAGACACACCCACACACTCTCTCACAGCTTGGCATCTAACATACACACAGACACATCCACACATTCCCACAACTTGGCATGTAACATCCACACAGACACATCCACACACTCTCTCACAGTTTGGCATCTAACATACACACAGACACATCCACACACTCTCTCACAGCTTGGCATCTAACATACACACAGACACATCCACACATTCCCACAACTTGGCATGTAACATACACACACACACATCCACAATCCACCAACCTGGCATGTAACATACACACAGACACATCCACACATTCCCACAACTTGGCATGTAACATACACACACACACATCCACAATCCACCAACCTGGCATGTAACATACACCCACACAAGAAGTTCCCCTCTTCTTCTCCCCAGTGGTGTCCAATTTAAATATTTTGAAGATTGATGCTTTTGGAGCATGCTGGGTTATGTTGCTATTGCCATAACCCGCCAAACTATGACATGTGCCATGCAATCTTTAATATATGTGGTCTTTTTGCCTTTCCCCAAACCAACCCCCAAATACCAACAACTTTGACAGAATTTGTTAATGGGGAGAACAGCAAAATGCCGCGATGAATCAGTAATGCATTACGTCTTCCACATCATCATCCAGGTCATAATCATCCACATCAGCGGTGTCAATGGCAGAAAGGTCGGCAGACTTCCTCTCCACTTCCTCCTCCACTGGGGTGGCAGAGTAACTGAAATAATTTATTTTAATTTTATTTGCTGATTATTATAACTCTTCTATTGTTAGTGCTGCTCATACTTCGCATGAAAGTGTCTGAATCAACAAAAACATTGTAGTATTCTTTAACACTTCTAGACATGCCGGCACCAAGAGCTCAAACAGGATAAGCAGACAATTCTCATTTTTCATTCATCATTGTTTACCTGTCAGTCCAGCAATTCACTCAACAAAAATAGCTAAGCAGAGTCCAGATTTCAACTCAGTAGTTACCCCCCCACCCACCCGCCCCAACAACCACACACAAAAGCAGAATTCATCAAGTTCAGGATTCAGAACTACCTTCAACCCCCCCACACAAAAGTGGATTCCTTCAAGTTCGGGCTTCAAAACTACCTTCAACCCCCCCACAAAAGTGGATTCCTTTAAGTTCAGGCTTCAAAACTACCTTCAACCCCCCCACACAAAAGTGGATTCCTTTAAGTTCAGGCTTCAAAACTACCTTCAACCCCCCCACACAAAAGTGGATTCCTTTAAGTTCAGGCTTCAAAACTACCTTCAACCCCCCCACACAAAAGTGGATTCCTTTAAGTTCAGGCTTCAAAACTACCTTCAACCCCCCCACACAAAAGTGGATTCCTTTAAGTTCAGGCTTCAAAACTACCTTCAACCCCCCCACACAAAAGTGGATTCCTTTAAGTTCAGGCTTCAAAACTATCTTCAATGTGCTTAAAGGGCAAACCTACAAGGACAGAGTACAGCTGGGTGTTTTGGTCCCCGAGCAGAGAAGAACTCACTTGCTGAGGTCAATGTCTGGCAGCACGCTCTCTGCTTCCTCTGCTTTTCTCTTGCGCTTCTTCCGACTTTCGGGCTTGTCTTGTTTAGCCACAACTGTCAGCACAAACACCCACAGAGTCAGAAACCAACCACAGGGAAAAATCAAATCAAAAACAGCACAATGAAGTATACAGCATACAAAACACAAAGTCCTCAAGTCTACCACTGAAAAATCACTCAACCCTCCTTTGTCTTCACACGCAAGCATCACTGTTGTACAGCGCACACACTTTTGAAAGACATCACTTCAGGTTCAACAGATTACTGCAGAGCTGGCCCGTCCTTCCATGACTCACCTCGCTCTTTGTGGTAGGGAAACGTTTTCTTCAGTTTGCGACACAGGGTTCTGACTTCCTGCTGACCAGTGACAAAAATGAGCACGCCCCCTGCTGGCTCCTCCTGGTGGATCTTGCACGTCTGAAATCAAAGTGTTCAGCACACAATTTATAAACAATGACCCAGGACTGGAATGACCCCAGCCTGGCAATCTGTCCAGGCCCCATCAAATGACCCATTAAAAAAAAAAAATCAATATAATGGTTTTAGCATGGACCTTTGTTAACAAAACAGAAGAGGGACAAGAAGTCCATTCACAGACATAGGAAGAAGACTAAAGACTCACCACTGTGTAGGTAGCAGAAAATCCCCTCTGTCCTGATTCAATGTGCCCTCTGTCCTGATTCAAAACCACTTTCTCTCACCCCTAATACCCATCCCGCCTCACAAACAATACAATGATAACATAAAAACAAAACAAAAAAATACAGACACTTACCGTCTTCTACTTGTAGACATCAGAAATGTAGTCATGTCTTGATTCCAAGCCACTTTCTCTTCTCTCAAATACCCACCCTGCCTCACAAACAAAACAATGATGACACAGAAAACACCTACCATCTCGTAATTGCAGGCAGCAGAAATGTAGTCCTCTGTGCTGATTCCAATCCTTTTTTTTTTGTCATCCTCAACACCCCCACACTACCTCGCAAACAATACAATGATATAGTGACAACATAAAAACTACTTACCATCTTGTAGGCAGCAGCAAGGTAGTCCTCTTCCGTCCTGGCAGCAAAGTGACGCTCCACAGGGAACTGACGAGCAGCCACCTGGCACATACGTACACACATGATTGTCTGTATTCTCTTCCACTTCAGTCATCCTCTAACAGCTTTCCTTCTGCTTCACCACTTCCCTTTCAAGGAACTATCCCTCTCAACACATTTTGTCATATGGCCAAAAAAGATCCAAATAAAAACTTGAATTCAAGGATTCAGTTCAAAAATGCTTCCCTGGCTTCATAACCAATTTTGAAACAGAGTTTCACCGATGCTGATCAGCAGGATTAGATCTACAAACACTGTAGGACACTTGTCTTAGTTTGCCTGTCACATTCCAGCTTCTTTGATGCTAGGCATGAAATGAGAGTCTTGCTCACATCACCTGACGAAATAAATCAAAGAGATTGCAGCAGATGTCAGGCCAGCTGTGACACTTGGTAGTGTCTTGTCCATCTATTCCCACTCATTGCTACTCATTTTCTAAATTTGGTATTTTAAAACCAAATCCTTAATTCTAGGTTTATACCATGTTTTCAGAAGGTTAGTTCCTTTAAATGAGTAGGGTGGGTGGCTGTCTGGATGTATGGGTAGATAGGTATGTAGGTGGGTGGTAAGGTAGCTAGGCTTTTGACTTAGCAAGTGAAGCCCCTGCTGTTTAGAGCCAAAACTGTACTATAAAATGCTCTGTCAACTGTCAGGTATGTGTGGAATGCAGACAGTCATGTATGTGTGCCTGGAATGCAGGTGTCAGGAAGCATGAACCCTTGTGAAAAAAGAGGTGCTGTCAACAGTTTAACAGATGATTGCGATGGGCTGTGTGTCTCATGTTAACAACAATGTATGTTGTCACAAAGACGGATGAGAAAAGAGTAGACAGCAACACTATAGTGACTTCTGGACCAGAAACTACACTATGACAATGCACACTATGGAGAGGGCAAAATGAACTCACATCAATTTCAGCAGGTTTGGTGCGGAAGAGCCGAGGATTTTCAACAAAGCCCACTTTGTCCAGAGTAGCCGACATGATGACCAGTTTTAGTGGTGACCGATTCTTCTGTTGAGGCAAGACAGAAACAGTAGAACAGATTTCTGTGGAAGTCAGTTACAAAATGCTCAGAGTTTACACAGCCCATTACAAAGTCACAAAAACAAAACAAAAAAGACAAGAAAAATATGCTAATCTTTTTTTCTTTTTTCTTTTTTCTGAGACCAAGCCTTGAGAGTGATAATAACTGTCCTGCAGGACAATTCATTCTCATGACTATGGCATGATCCACATGTTAATGACAGTGTTGGTGTTTGTGAAGCACTTCACAGCAGCTCAAATCCCTTTTTACAAATAAAAACAAAATCTGCATTGCAGGAGCCACTGGAAATGAGACATGAAGGCAAAAGAAGAAGGAAAACAAAAAAGAGAAAAAATAAAGAGAGAGAGAGACAGCAGCTCACAAAAGCTCCACAAGATCTCTCTCCTCCTCTCTTGGTCTCTCTCCCCAACTTTGTACCTACCTTCACACGATAAGGAACGATGCGAGACAGGAGACCAATCAGGATGTCTGTGAAGACGCTGCGCTCATGGGCCTCGTCCAGAATGATAACACTGTACTTGGACAGCATGAAGTCCTGTGGAAAACATGCACGTCAACAATAATTATTATGTACTCAGAGAGAAAACCTGAAAATTTAAGCAACAAGAACCAGAACAAGCACAAAAACAAGCACCAACATACTTGGGCAAATTAAAACCATGTGGAATGCCAAAGGAAAACAGACATGTTAACAGTAATAATTTAATTATGTCTATAGACAGAAAACCAAACAAACAAGAACAAGCACCAAAATACTCAGACAGCATCAATTCATGTGAGTTAAAAAAAAACACAGACAAAACGACTGAGAAAACTTTGGCACAATTTTACAATCCAACTGAGTTCTGGACATGGCCAAATAATTTCATTCTTGCTTAAATGTACTTTTTCTAAGAAACATTAAGAAAAAAGAAAACACTTCATGATGTTATTGCTGTCTCGGTGTACAATTTGTTGAACCTTGTGCTATGCATGTACCTTGTAAATCCAACCTTTCACATAGGTATGGGTGCACGTGTGCATGCGTGTGTGTGTGGTAAGCATATATGTGTGGGTATGCACTGTTGGTGCATGCATGTTTGTGTGTGTGTGTGGATGTGCATTTGAATTTTTGTTGTCAATATCTGTATCTCAAAAAAAATTGTAAGCACTTACAGTCCGTATGGGTCAGGTCCTATAAGCACCCGTTATCATTTCTATCCACTTTAAAATTACGGAATAACTCAGACCCCTTCCCATACTCCCTCAGAACCTCAAGTCACCTAGTTCAGGCACTATTACATAAAATCAAGATGGGGAGGATGACTGACTTGTTGGATTTCTCTGAGTAGCACACCATCTGTCATGAACTTGATGCGAGTGTCAGGCGTCGCATTCCCTTCATACCGGATCTGGTAAGACACCTCCCTGTGAACATAGAAAAACCATACTTTACAAACATGCTTTGAAACCTTTTACACTAAACACAGCAAACACGAGTGTCTAACCATTTTGTTTTCTTCCTACCCAGCATAAAAGAATGAGAATTGTGTGCCTGAAAACATTTCCTGCATTCTGCAGTAGTCACATGCATTCAAGAACAGCCACCTGCATTCAATAACAGCGACCTGCATTCAAGAACAGCTACCTGCATTCAAGAACAGCAACCTGCATTCAAGAACAGCCACCTGTATTAAAAAAACAGCTACCTGCATTCAAGAACAGTCACCTGCATTCAAGAACAGCCACATGCATTCAAGAACAGCCACCTGTATAAAAAAACAGCCACCTGTATTAAAAAACAGCTACCTGCATTCAAGAACAGTCACCTGCATTCAAGAACAGCTACCTGCATTCAAGAACAGCTACCTGCACTCAAGAGCAGCCACCTGCATTCAAGAACAGTGACCTGCATTCAAGAACAGCCACCTGTATAAAAAAAACAGCCACCTGTATTAAAAAAACAGCTACCTGCATTCAAGAACAGTCACCTGCATTCAAGAACAGCTACCTGCATTTAAGAACAGTCACCTGCATTCAAGAACAGCTACCTGCATTTAAGAACAGTCACCTGCATTCAAGAACAGCCAGCTGCATTCAAGAACAGCTACCTGCATTGATGAATGGCCCCCTGCATTAATGAACAGTCACCTGCATTCAAGAACATCTACCTGCATTCAAGAACAGTCACCTGCTTACAAGAACAGCCACCTGCATTCGAGAATAGCCATCTGCATTCTAGAGTAGCCAGACAGAGAGAATTTACTGAGATTTGGTGCAAATTAATCAGCTGTGGAAAAATCAACATATTGGTATCATGTAGTCACTAAGATAAACTGAGCAACCCACTATCATCTATTTCACCAAATGGATCAACTAATGCTACACTACCTCCAAAGGCAAACCCACTGCCCCATTCCCTGGTCATCATCATCATCAGACAAAAGAATGTAAATTCAGTAAAGCAAAAACACATACCTGCTGGACAGGTTCATTTCTTCTGCCACACGCTTTGACATGCTGATGGCTGCCACACGTCGAGGCTCTGTCACACCAATGATGCCACCGCCACTGAAACAAAATTCAATGTAGTCAGAGAAACTGACAACACCACCACCACTGAAACACAGCCAGAGATGACAACTGCCAAAGGCCTACCAGCGGCTGCTGCACATTGTAGCTCCATCACTCCAGTGAAACCAGCAACACTGAAACATAGCATAATTTCCGTACCCCAAGGTGCTTCTGGATACAAGGTACTGCCCCAAAAAAATGTGGCTTGAAAAGTGAAAAAAATCCACTGATAAGGTGCTCCCAAATATAAGGCATAACCTTTGTTGGTGTCATAGACAACAAGCAAAACATGATGGACACAAACGTCAGACACAAAGGAAAGAGTTATTATGTGAGTATAGAGATCAATAACAGATGCTGCAGAAAACAATATATATACATACAACCACAAACGTATGACTCACTGTGCATATCCAGCCTCATAGAGGAACTGTGGCACTTGGGTTGTCTTTCCTGACCCTGTCTCTCCCGACACAATGGTTACAGGATTGTCGTTGATCATTTCAACAATCACCTGTTCTTCTCCAAAGATTGGCAACTTTTCCCTGCAGGCCTGTACAAACAACACAGCACATACAATTACATAATGATCAGTGGTAGCATTAGACATTTTTTAAACTGGTGTGACATGTATGAGGTGGTGAAAGTGGTTCACAGAAACCGGTCAGACGGTCACTGTAACAGGTCAGATACATGGTCAGCCATGTCACTACTAGAGCTGCACTAGCAAACACCCTGCTCCCTTCCCTGTCTAAAAACACACACACACATAATACATATGTAACATGCCACAAGCATTCTCTCTGTGTTTGAGAAGTGGTCAAACAAAATAACAGCTGGTATGTCAAACTGATTGCTGATATTTTTTTTCTGGTACATGCCGGTGCATACACAATTTCCTTTGGAAGGAAAAAAGAAATAAGAAATACTCACCTTATTTGTACTTCTGCCTTGTCCTATATCATCTTTCAGCACAACAATAAACGTAGATCTAACTATCCTTCAATGAGCACAAACTACACTATCTGACCATAAAGATAATAAAATCAATACAAACAAATCCTCATAGAAAACACTCGCCCCTACCTGAATCTCTGGCTTCCTGTTGACAGGGATATGAACTGCTGGCTTTGGCTCAGTTGGTTTCACCATCTGCTTCACAGCTGCCTTCCCATCAGTTTTTGCTTCTACTGGTTGAGTACTTGGTGCCTTTGTTTCTGGCTCTCTGGCTGCAGATGACGTGGCTTCCTCTGACTGGCTCTGAGAGAGGCTTGGTGTGTCTGCCCCTGCCAATGGTGTGTCACTTTTCTCCATCTTCTTGTCTTCCTGTTTCTCATCCTCTTCATCAGTGGATATATCTGACGTGTCAATCGACTCTGCCTCAGATTGTGCCCCATCCTCATCCTCATCATCAGACAGGTCTACCTTGTTTTTCTGGCGTACAGTTTTCAACTTGTTGCTGCCACGGATGATGTCGGCAGTTTTGCCATCTTTGTCGCTGGTGTCAGCTAACTTGTCCTTGAACTTCTGGGCATGGACTTCAGCAATGCTGGTGAAGAGCTTCAGCTCCTCTTCACTTGCTTGCAAGGTCTGGAGCTTCTCAAACAGGTCTGCTCGCTAAAGTACAGAAAAACATGAATGAATATAAATTATAATGCACATACAATTAGAAAACTTCCACGCAAGGATGAGCATGTTCACAGGGCTGGGGAGAAAGAAGCATATATTTTTACACACGCACACACATACACACACACACGCATGAGTAAAGAAAGCACCATTTGTACAACAACAGTACATATGTCTGCAATATTAAAACTATTCTCAGAGCAGTGGGACTCACTTCAGACAATGTCTTGAGATGAACATCAGCTTAAGACAAAGTGGTTCCAACAATCCCTCCTGTACACTTTCCTTGCATATTCAGCTCCACCTGCTCCATCACTAACTCAGCAGCTGCTCTAGGTTGTGGGGGTTCATAGCAAGCGATCAGTTCCTCACCATACTGTGGAGCTGACAACAATACTAGCAAAACTACCAGCCCCAGGATTCAAGTCTACAAGCACAACCTCTCAGTCCAAAGTAAAGTGTCTTCAGCACCAGGCAACACCATTTCCTTCCATTCAAAAACAACACTAGAGATGATGCATGCATACACACTGACTAATCTCAGCTTAAGTGAACTCCAGTGGTCATCATCTCAACACACTCACTCGTGCTTTCTTTTCCTTCACTGCTTTGATTTTCTCCAGCCTCTTCCTCTCCTTCTTTGTCAGCTTTCGGACTTTGGGCTTTAAATCCTCTTCCTCCGCCTTCTTCTTCCGCTTCCTTCCAGGCAGTGCCAGGGCGTTGCTGTTGTCGTACTCCTCGCTGTGTATGCCTGGCATGTCCAGGGCAATCTGGTCACAGAAACAGGATACTGACATTCCACCAGAAGCATACACTTTTACACAGGTCTATATCCTTGAGCAGCAAGATGTTGTATACCTTGGCATGGCAGGTCCAAGGCAATCTCAGTGATCACCCTAGAATTTGCTTAAAAACCTGTGTGACAGCTGTTAGCATAAGGTGGCGAAAGTAGTCCATGGAAACCAGTCAGATAATCATTGTATTTGTAACCAGTCAGAAACACAGCCCTCCATACTACTACTATTGTACTAGATCTCAACTAGCAAAGACCGAGCTCCCTTTCCTGTCTATATAACACACGTGCACACAGTACCCATACACACACACACACACACACACACACACACACACACACACACACACACACACACCCTCTGACTATGGTTTTTTGTTTGTGTTATGGTGTTTTTTTGTTTTGTTTTAGGGGGGGGGGGGGACTGGTCAAACAAAAATATTAAATAACAGCCGGTATGTCTGATCAATTACTGAAACATGATTTCATCATGGTTGATATTGATAAGTGACCAATTAAGTGATTTCAACAAGGTTAAGATTTCGGTATAGTTGATCAGGTACTGAACTTAACATTAATAATGATAACAGATTAACACTATTATCCAGTTGCTGATTTCAGCATGATTGACTGGTCACTGATTCTGTTCAAGTTTACCTGTGCCATCTCTGGTCCTCTGTCACCATCTGGCTTCATCTGAGCTCTTGCTTTCCAGTTGTGGCCTTGTCTCTTCTTACCCATGATGCTGAAAAAGACAAGTGAAAAGTGGGTTAGGCATATATATAATGTGTGCATATACTGTGTATGTGATGTGATATATGTGTGTGTGTGTGTGTGTGTGGGGGGGGGGGGGGGGCTGGGAGGGGGAGGGGACATGTCTTCAGCCATGAAGTGAATAAAGTTTAAAATGGCATGGTCAATCTAGCTTTATTACTGGTTAATATCAAATGCTGTTTCATCAAAACATACAGTATGATACACACACAACAAACAAAAATAAAACATGTGTGAAATTTTCACACACACACACGCGCGCGCGCGTGTGTGCGTGCGTGTGTGCGTGCGTGCGTGTGTGAAAATTTCAAAATAGTATGCTCCAACTAGCCTTATTAGACTCTACTTCATCAACACACACATCAGGGGTTCCAGGCGAGATCAAAAGATCAAGAGATCTTAGAGGAGGGAGGTGGAGCTGGACCCTCACTTTTGCCCAGAAGAGATCATGAGTAGGGAGGTGGAGCTGGGCTGAGCAAGTTGGACATCTTTTGCTTCGAGTTGTCCAAGTTGTTCGTCAACAGCGGTGCAACGGACATTGTCTTAGTGACTCTGTCCAGCACAGCAGTTGAAAGAGCAATTGTGCAGTGCACAAGTCGCTGGGCAATGGCGAGGGGACACCGCCTTAACACTTCCATTGTTCTGGCGGCGGTCTACGGTCTCTCCGGTCTTTTTCGGGCGGTTTCCGCGGTCGAACCAATCACCCTGGCCCCTTTCCCACTCTGTCCCCGTCCCTAATAGGTCATCCCGCCTCCGTGGACGTAAAGCAACATAAAAGAAAACACACACACACACACACACACACACACACACACACAGAGCACTTGAGAGTCAACAGCTCTCTGACTACTGAACGATCCTAACAGCCGGTTGCGAGTTGAGATATCACAGAATGGTAACAGAAATAACTGTGGAATTGTTACCAACAGTATTCGCTATTTCAATGGAAATGTTGCAAGAGAAAAAGATAGCCACTGCAGAAAAATATACAGATAGAAGCCACTGCCAGTGCCACTGGTGACTGGAGAAAAATCTATAAAAATAAATCTACAGACTTCTCTTTTTGGCTACACACAGAACGCAAGCAAAGAAAATCTCTCCAAACGAGCCTATTTTTCAGATACATACTTTGATGACTGTAAGAACTACCAGTCGAAGTCCACAATACTCGTTTCCAGGACCACTTTCTTTTTCAGAGTGGTCACCACATGGGCTTTTGTTTCCGGAAGTAGCCTAAAAACATTTCCGGAAGTAGCTAACAATTCCACGTCCAACTTCGTGTAATTATTTCTAAACTTTGAAACAACTAACATTGAAACATAATGCATATATATTCATACTAGAAAGAAATAAGACACATTGCACTGCATGGTATTAATTTGAACCGAATCCACATTTAATTTGCAACTGTCACATTTCGTTTCGTGGCGGAAATACGTTGCACAGACTTTACATTTCCTGCAATATGGCGGCCTTGGAAGAAGAAGACATAGTAGACGATCAACAGTTTGAAGCTCTTCTGACGTTTACACCAGAAGTTCAGGAAGCAATTGAACAGGCACGTAGCCTATGGTTTGTGCTTTGGATATATACAATGTTTGTGTCTGTTTGCAAGACGATAGCTTCAACGCATATTATATTTTCCACACGCCCACTGACTCGTTTTTGTTGGGGTACTTTGTAGCAGCCGACGGAAGTTGTCGGTGAGGACACTTGGACTTGGATGGTAAAACTAAAAGACAGAAATCGAGAGGAAGTATGTTACTTACTGTATTATTTTGGTAGAACGTTAAGAATGCAACCCTAGTGAAAATTGAAACAACGGTGACGTAAACGGAAATTAAAGTAACACTTGGGTCTGATCGCTTTGGTTTTCACCAAGGTTTTGCTGCTTGGCACATTTAAGTTTGATCGGTTTGAGTTTTAAATACTGCTTCATTGATTGACAGTAATGACACATTAGAAGTGTTATTAGAAGTGTTACTGGACTCCCCTACATGCAGACAGTCGACTTCATTGACCAGTGCAGCACATTCTGCCATCTGTCGCCATTCTCCCACACCAAGGGAGATAGAGAGGTGTGATGATAAGAAGTGCACACAGAAGGAAGCGAAGAAAGAAAGGTGGTGTAGTGATGCTGTCCAGACCTCCACCATCAAGCATCCGATAAGATGGATGAACCTAATACTCCACATTTTACAAACAACCTCAAAACTCTCACCTGAAATTTACACAAATGTAAATGTTCAGGACAACTTTGGATGAGGCTAACTTTACAAATGAATAAGTCCTTCAGATGAGACTAAACCAAGGTCTCCTATGTGTATAGTATACACATGCAAAAAGATCACATACTCATTTCATTTGTAGTCATTTAAAAAAAATAATGTTTGTTTTGGGTGGATGTGGAAACAGATAAATAACCTAGCATGCACAAAGAGTGCGAGAATCTTCACAGTGTGTAATTACTAGTATGCTACACAAAAGCATTTCAGCAGGATTTCATTTTTCAAGACATCAATAAATGTAATTTAAACTAGATTTCATACTTCTTGTCTTGCAGGTTTTGCCAAGCAGTGACCCTTTGGACAGACCAGACTTCAACCCTGTAGACTACATCAACACACTCTTCCCCACTGAGCAGTCACTGGTCAATATTGATGATGTTGTCAACAAAATCAGATCAAAGATTTGGTAAGAACATTGTGCTGTTGCCTGAAGAGGCACTATTATTGAGGGGTGTGTGTGTGTGTGTGTGTGTGTGTGTGTGTGTGTGTGTGTGTGTGTGTGTGTGTGTGAACTGTTTGATATGAAATAAATCAAGTTAAAGATTGGATAAAATGTACCCTTCCCCCACTTGTTCTTCCAAAAATGGATCCAGTGTCACTTTCTCTTGAGCTGTCAGTTAGTCATCACTCAATCAGTCTCTTTTCCCACCCTGTCACTACAGAAATCTTGACTAATTAATGTGAGTGTAATGCATCAAAGGTGTGTTTTGTCTTGAGATTGAACAGACTTTTATATGGATTATGACCAAGTGCAGCTGCAAGTGTGCTGGCTGCAAAATAGTGTTGGTTTTGTAACTTTGTATACAAATTCATTTAGTTAATGAGATTTTGTTTCATTGACTTAGCCCTTTTAGCTTTAGTGCAGTTGATGAGATGGTGAGATTCTGTTTTACAGACTTAGCCCTTTTAGTGCATTTAGCAAGATCTTACTAACTTAGTGAGATCCTGTTTTACTGACTTAGACTTTTGCTGCATATGACAAGAGAGTGAGATTCTGTTTCCATTCTACTGACTTAGCACCTCTGGGACAGGGTTCTGGATGTTGAGACCCTGTTTCTGTTTAACTAACTCAACCCCTATTGGTGCAGGCGGCTGGATGATGAGATTCGAGGAGTAGTGCGTGGTCAGACCAACGTGGGAGAAGAAGGGAGACAAGCTCTGGTGGAGGCTCAGCGAGCCATTCAGGACCTCTTCACCAAGATCAAAGACATTAAAGACAAAGCGGAGAAGTCAGAGGAGATGGTGTGTAGATCCTGAGAGGTTGTACTTTATTTGGTTACGTTCTGCTTACTCCATTGAGTGTGGAGTATGTAAGTAGGTAATTGTGTTTTAGCTCCCAGTCAGCCGTGCTGATTTGGTTCAGTTGAGTTCAGAATGGAACAGAACAGTTCAGTTTGACTCATTTTTCAAATTATCAGTTATTGTCAACATGGCCTGTTAAAGAGGATGTTGCACGCCGCAACATCCACAGTGAACCCAGAAGAAAGAAAGGACATTTATGTTCATGATAGACCACATACAGCTTATGAAAACATGCATGCAGTTGAAACCAGTTGAATAAGATACAGACAGTTTAGAGCAATAAGAACTATAAAAAACACAGACATATGGCATGGTAAATGTTACATGATTGTTCCTGAGATGGAGCATGTTACCTATGAGATAATCATTCTCTTGCTTTGCCAGTGAATTACAAGAAGCTAGTTGTTAGTATTACTTATGTGTATGTTCAGAAAATAAAGTACCACTTACCTGGCTGATATTAGATTTGTATTGTTAATGTAATGCTGTACAGTTTAAAAATCTTGTGGGTTTATACTTAATGTGGTCTTGTAGGTGAAAGAAATCACCCGTGACATCAAACAACTGGACCATGCCAAACGTCACCTGACAGCCTCCATCACAACTCTCAACCATCTTCACATGCTTGTTGGGGGTGTGGATTCTCTCACGTATGTTGAGAGTGTAAAAATGCTCTGTGTGTGTTTCTGTGCATGTCTAAGCACATGCATGTGTGTTAGTACATATGTATAGGTGTGTGTTGCCTCTGTACAGCCTGTGTCTCATAATTAAGTGCAGGCAGGTACACATCTGTATACATGTGTGTGTTGCCTCTTTACAGCCTGTGTTTCATCATTCAGTGCAGGCAGGTACACATCTGTATACATGTGTGTGTTGCCTCTTTACAGCCTGTGTTTCATCATTCAGTGCAGGCAGGTACACATCTGTATGTGTGTGTTGCCTCTTTACAGCCTGTGTTTCATCATTCAGTGCAGGCGGGTACACATCTGTATGTGTGTGTTGCCTCTTTACAGCCTGTGTTTCATACTTCAGTGCAGGCAGGTACACATCTGTATGTGTGTGTTGCCTCTTTACAGCCTGTGTTTCATAATTCAGTGCAGGCAGGTAAGCAGTTTGTTCAGACTGTATACTGATTGTCTGCCATGCTTTAACACAAATGTTCTACCTGTTTATTCAGTGCAGTGACTTGGTGACATCACCAGCTTACTGCAAGTTGCACTGAATTTGCTGGGTCACATTGACATAATAATTTCCTCTGAGTGCTCTTGCTCAAAGGTGTGCTGAATGTCCTGGAGCACTTTGACATAATCATTTCCTCTGAATGCTCAGGTCACTAACACGACGACGTCAGTATGGAGAGGTCAGCAACTTGCTTGAAGGTGTGCTGAATGTCCTGGAGCACTTTGACAAGTACATGGCCATACCTCAGATACGCCAGCTTGCAGACAGGTTAGATAGCTGTGGATTATTTAAATGACTAGGTCCTGTTCTCTTATTCGTCTCATCTGTCTCATCCTTCATTCTTTTTCAATGTTTCAATTTTTATTTTATTTATTTGTGTGAATTATGTTGTACAGTGAAACCCGTGGTGAAGGACAGCCTTTATGAAACACCATCCACAAGGAAGACTAACTGGAAAGATCACAAATAAAAAAGACCAACCTCATTAAAATCCATGCTGTAAAAGACCACCCTTATAATAGACAGCCTCTTGAAAATACTCTCCCATGAAGACCACCCATTTGAACCACCCTGAAGAAAGACCGCCAGCATGAAAAAGTGCATGTCTTTTGTGTAAGATTGTTGAAGCACTCATCTCTCCATGAAAAGCTCATTGAAAAAAAAAAAAAATAACTTCATTTTAAAACAGCATTTCATGTTGGCTGCTTATATGTATTGAAAGGAAAAGCTAAGTTTTGTTTTGCTTGCACAGACTTTTTTCACTTCATTTTCTCTTATGACTTTAGGCTTGAGTAACATTACCTATTGAGTCTGTTGAGTTTGCTTTTGATGGGGAAAGGGCAGGTGCAATAGGTATCTTTCTATCCCTCACTTCTGTGGCAGTACCCTTTTCTGAGAACCTAGAGCATAACAGATGATGATTTTGATTTTGTGCAAGGCTGTGGTGTGTGTGTGATTTCAGGGTGAAGCAGATCCAGACGGAGCTTGGCACCCAGATCATCACTGACTTCGAGGAAGCTTTTCAGGGGGCCGGGGCAAAGGTGTGTATGAAGTGCTCTAAATTCCCATTGTTACTATCATTGTACGTATGTGTACATTTATCCTTTGGAAATTGTGTTGTGGCCTGTGGACACTGTCTTGTGACTTTGTCCCTCACAGTTAGGAAACATTAAAATAGCTCTCATCACTGCCCACCTTAATGCATAAGTCATTCTGGTGGTGACAGTGTAGCGATATGTGTATAATCTCCCTCTCCTCTCACCTCCATACCCCCTTCCCCCCCTTTCTCCCCGTCCCTAATAAACCTTATGGTTTCTGTTGACGTTAAGCACCATGTTTACATTTTGGAAATTATGTGACTTTTAATTTTTGGAAGAAAAGAAGAAAGGACCTATTGACTTACCTTCTTGGGGCAATAAATGGAGCCTTTCTGCAAGAGATGTTCAGTCCAGGTCCTTTAGCAAATAGTCTGCATAGGGGCAGCTGGTGAATGCAGCTGTAAGTGGCTGGTTTTAGATGTTTTCTGGCAGAAAGAATGAATAAATGTAAACTGCTGAAAAATGCAGTAATAACAAGGAAGACGTGTCACTCTCTTCATTGTTGTTGTTATTATTTTTTGCTAGAACTCTGGGGCTTATTTAGAGCTGGGTGAGATTTTGCACATGCAGCTGTTTTCCTCCATGTATATGAGTACACCCCATGGCAATGTCCCACGCCTGTGAATTCTTCAACTGTGTAATCTCATACCTGTCACTGTCCTGTAGTGGTGTTGTGCATAAAACTTTAAAACCATGTTTGTGTTGAGGCAAGCTTATGACAAAGATGCTGGTTAGTTTTTGTGCCTTATTTTAAATAGTTTATATTCCATTTTGCAGTATGGCCCCAGCAACCAGAAGCAGTTGCATGATGCATGTTATGTCGTCAACATCCTTGACCCCAAGGTCAAACGTGACCTGCTGTCCTGGTTCGTCAAACTTCAGCTGTCTGAGTATCTGGTGCTCTTTGCTGAGGACCAGGATGTAAGTCTGCTACATGCATTTGTTTATTCAGCTCAGAGTTATAACCATTATTATAATATTGCTGTACACTGCATAAAAACTGGAATGAAACGTTAAAGAGAGAGAAAAAAAAAGGATGTAAGTATGCTCTCTGACACAATTCAGATAACTTGGTTACCACAGTCTGTCTGTTAGCATGGTGTCTGGTTTATTAGATTGAATACTGGTAAAACCACTGTCATTACCCGCCACAAAATGTTTGTCCACTTGATATTACACATGCATATATGGCAATGAACACACACACACACATCCATGCATGCATGCATGCACATTTGTTTGAACACATGTACTCACACACACAAACATACACACTCGCAGAGAGAGAGAGAGAGTGATGCCACAAATACACAAACACTCTGTTTCTGTCTTTTCCTCTGCCCCTGTCTGTAACAGCTAATCAGTCTCAAAATGTGTAACAATAATTGATTTAATGCATTAAGCTGATGGTGAAAGGGTGTGTATGGTGCATATGCTAATTTTCTTTTTTACCCTAAAACGTTTATTGGGTACTGAAAACCCAGGGTACTGGAAACCCAGGGTATTGAAAACCCATTATCTCTCTGTCATGTTTTTCTTCTGCCAGGTGGCATGGCTGGACAAGATAGACCGGCGCTACGCCTGGATCAAGCGCACCCTCGTTGACTTTGAGGAGAAGTTTGGCCACATATTCCCATCCTCTTGGGATGTCAGCGAGAGAATTTGCGTGGAGTTTTGTGAGATCACCCGGCGAGAGTTGTCCCGCATCATGGGCAAGCGGGCAGTGGAGATTGACGTCAAGCTCTTGCTGTTTGCTATCCAGAGGACCACCAGCTTTGAAACCCTCATCTCCAAGCGGTTCCCTGGCAACACCTTGCAAGAGGTGCAGGTGAGAGATGGTTGCAAGGAGTGCGCAAATGTTTTGATACTGTCAGATTCCTTTGTGTAACTTCACTACTGTAGCCCACACATTCATTTCACACCCACACACGCACACACACACACACACACAACCCCCCCCCCCCCCCCCATACACACACACACACACCACACACAATTTCTCACAGATGCACAGTCACTGGCAAGTGGAAACGAGAACAAACAAAAAGAGACCTTTTCTGTCAGTTCACAAGAAAAAATAAATAAGAAAAAATAAAGAAATTCTCAGCAATAAAATTTTAAGACTGTCACCAAACCATTGTTACTCGGTATTACATAGACTGGAATATATAATTATCAAGCCCAAAGCAATCATAACTCAGTATTTGAGTGTATGAGCCATTAACCCAATACTGTGGTATGTAAAGAAAGAGCCAGGAAAAGCACACTTGAAAATGACCTACTTTGGTTTATCTTTTGAAATCATTACAGCCTCACCTGTAACCATGATGCCAACAGTAAAGAGAGGGAGATGGAAAAGAGTAAAACTGCAACATCAGCCTACCTTGTTCAAAACTTTTCAGTATCCCTATTTTATGATCACCAAGAGAATGAAGTGAAAATTGGTAGTTGGGGTGTGTGGGGTTGGGGGGGGGGGGGGGGGGGGGGTCAGGGGCAGAACGTCAGCCAAGGGTTCATTTACATGGAGAGATGGAATGGAATGGGTTGAGAAAAAAATTGGCCTTAATGATATTCTCATTGGGGTTGGTTTTCTGTTGAAGACTCATTGCATTCA
>OY757552.1:16177682-16182682 GCA_963584105.1 Alviniconcha strummeri
TCGGTTTATTTGTGTCAATGTCGTGGAGTAGGACGAGGACCAGTTTACTTCTTTCTTTTATCTTTTTGTTTGTTTTTATTTTGTTGGTGGCCTCTTATTATATACAGTATCATTTTTATTTGAAATAGTCTAGCGTAAAAGAGCAGCAATAGAGCTACATGCCGTTAAGAATTTTTGGTTTTCTCGAAACCGTTCTCAGTGAACTGTGACTGAAGAATGCTGAGTTTATATTTGAAATAGTGTATAAATATTTATGACTTATGGATGTTTACATATCATGTAATTTTACATTTTTACTTTGCATACTTATTCTTACGTCATTGAAAAGAAAAAAACGCCACACGAACGTTCCTTCGCTCTCGCAATTCAGGGGATTCAACCCGAGAAAACTATATGAGAAAAGAGCGACAGAATCAGCTTTCTATCAGATATATGTCGATGCCTCCCTCCCTCTTCTGTTTCACTGCAGCACGTCATCCTTTCTTCCGGGTTCACGTCCCGCGATGGGGTACCGCTGATGAAAAATTAAGGTCCCCTCTGCAGTGAACCTAGAGCTATTCAAGGTTCTCTCTTTTAAGCCTGTAATATTTCAGACTACAGCTTTGCAGGCTTCGCCTGCTGGCAGGAAAATCTGGTTCATTCGTTGTAATTTTTTTCCGAAGTCCTCTTCATTCCATTGTATAATGGGTCCGTCATGAGCAATGGATCAGACACTACTTGTGCTCTGATGCTTTCTGTGTCGCTCTCTTCTGACCATCACGGTTGGCTGAGCAAAATCGATCAACAGGCGGAGCGAAGCAGGACAATGGAAACCAGCTTGCGAGGATTTGCTCGAAGGTACTTGGAGCAAAGATGGAACCTTGGCCAAAGTCCTGTACGCAAGCGAGCCGGGCAGACAGTTCTGGTTTTACTGGCCTCCGACATTACTGGCCATCCGAGATCAAATTGTCAGTGGCGCAGGGGAAGAACACTGGCTCTCGAAAACCAAGCGTAATCGCCTCATGGATGGATGGGTGCAAATTCCATGAACTGGTTTACGGCATCCTTCCTTCAACCACTGGCGTACTTAGGTACGCCATAGGTCCCAGAAAACTGTCAGCTAACGAGCAGTTTTTTGTTGGTGCTCAAGCAGTATAAGTTTGTAACAGAAAACTCAGATTATATCAGACGTTTGTTTTATGTTGCCATGTTGCTTACGCTAGCTCAAATAAAATCAAAATCGTTTCAGTCGAGACGGAACTTTTTTCTTTTCTTTTTTACCTGTGGTCTCATGTTTACGTGCGTGCTTGGACGCTAGGTTTCTTCCACAGTCATATTAGTACCCGAAACTTTCGGAAGGTGTTGACCGCGTCGATGGACAGCTGCGCGGAGATAGAGTTCCCCTTCAGTGGCGTAACCAAATCTGGCAGAGTTAGGAGGAAGGTGCCGAAAAGTGATGCTCGGACTGTGGGATGGGTGACGTACACTCCGAGTATCGCTTTCCGGCACCTCCCCCTTTGGAGGAAGGATGTCGTAAAGCAGTTCTTGGAGTCTGGGATGACCGTTACCAGCTAGGCTTTGCGCACGCCCTGAGAGTGCAGCTCTACAAAAGTCCTTCGGATGGAAAAGATCCAAACACAAAACGGTTCAAATGAACGCTTATTTATTTTAACACGGACTCACAGTATGCAAATTTTCGGGGAAATCCCCTTTATCAAGCCACAAAACGACACTTAAACAACAGATAAACGGTCAAAAACGATGAAAAATTACAGAAAAAGACTTATCTCGTTTTGGTTGAGTTTTTACAGCTTGTTCGGAGCTTGGAAGATTGTTGCCATCCTTCGGATGGGACAATCGAGGTTCCCCGTGTGTATGTGCATGCAAAAAGATCACGCTGTATTCAGGCTAAAGCTTCGGTAGTTCCTATCAGATTTCGGTGGACTATAGAAACACTAAAATAACCCAGCATGCACTAAAAGTGTCAGAGTCTTCAGGGTGTTGAGGTTGAACACTATACAGAACCGTCCGATGTTCTCACACTGTCTAAAATCAATATTTTACGAACGGAATCACGAACAGCACTTTGTTTGACAGGTTGTGAGAAAAAGCAGGTGTTTGTTGAATCTTTGATGGTCTATAATCAAGACGAATTAGTTACTGATGATGGCTAAGGGATCATGCACACTCTACGTCGATCATGACAGCTTTGTCGGTATCTTCTGAGATGCTCAGAGACATTGTGTGTGTGTGTGTGTGTGTGTGTGTGTGTGTGTGTGTGTGTGTGTGTGTGTGTGTGTGTGTGTGCGCGCGCGCGCGCGCGCGTGCGTGCGTGTGTGTGCGTGTGAGTGCGTGCGTGGTTGCGTGCGTGTGTGTGCGTACGTGCGTGCGTGTGTGTGTGTGTACGTGTTTGTGTGTGTATGTATTTATGCGTGTACAGAGTTGACAAGATCACTAACCGCTTTGCTGACGTCACATGGCCTCCAACATCACGATGAACACCTGGAGTCAGGAACTGACTGACGTCAACAATACTTCAGAACCATACGCGGCAGCTTTACTTTCCCACGGAGCTCACATGGGGCTTGCAATCTACCTCCTCATCACAGGTACCTGTCTGACTGTAACGTTCCACGGGCCTTCGAGTCTATCTCCTCATCACAGGTACCTGTCTGATTGCAATGTTCCACGGGCCTTCGAGTCTATCTCCTCATCACAGGTACCTGTCTGATTGCAATGTTCCACGGGCCTTCGAGTCTATCTCCTCATCACAGGTACCTGTCTGATTGCAATGTTCCACGGGCCTTCGAGTCTATCTCCTCATCACAGGTACCTGTCTGATTGCAATGTTCCACGGGCCTTCGAGTCTATCTCCTCATCACAGGTACCTGTCTGATTGCAATGTTCCACGGGCCTTCGAGTCTATCTCCTCATCACAGGTACCTGTCTGATTGCAATGTTCCACGGGCCTTCGAGTCTATCTCCTCATCACAGGTACCTGTCTGATTGCAATGTTCCACGGGCCTTAAAGTCTATCTCCTCATTACACATACATACCTCACTGCGACTTGCCATCAGGCATGGGGTTTATCTGCTCATCACAAGTATATATCTCACTGTAACGTTCCAAGCGCCTTGGAGTCTCTCTCCTCATCACAAGTACTATCTGACTGTAACGTCCCATGGGGCTTGGGGTCTATCACCTCATCACAAGTATAATTATATTTGATTATGACATTCCATTAGGCATAGGGTCTATCGCCTCATCACAAGTATATGTCTGATTGTGACATTTCTTTAGGCATGTGGTCTATCGCCTCATCACAACTGTATATCTAATTCTGACATTCCACTAGGCATGTGGTCTATCTTCTCATTACAAGTACCTGTCTGATTGTAACGTTCTATGGGCCTGTGAGTCTATCTCTTCATCACGAGCACATATATCTCATTGCGACGTTCCATAGGGCTTGGGGTCTATAAATAAAGTAGACATTGTGCTTAACGTCCACAGAAACCACAAGGTTTATTAGGGACGGGGAGAAGTGTGGGAAGGGGGTATGGAGGTGGGGGGAGAGGGAGATTATATACCTGTCGCTACACTGTCACCACCAGAATAATTCCTGCATTAAGATGGGCAGCGATGAGAGCCATTTTAATGTTTCAGTAGGAAGTGATGGACAAAGTCACAGGACTGTGTCCGCAAACCACAACATTTCTGAAGAGAGGTCCTTCCGCTTACCAACCTAACGCCTTACCGCTAGGCCAAACGGCTCACAAGGGGTCTATCTCCTCATCACAGGTATATATCTGTGATAAAACGTTCCAGGGACCTTGGGGATTTTAGGGTCTACCCCCTCATCACAAGTACACATCTCATTGCGACGTTCCATTGGGCATGGGGTCTATCTCCTCATTACAAGTATAAATCTCATTGTAACATTTCAAGGACCTTTGGGCATTTGGGGATCTACCGCCTCATCACAAGTACATATCTCATTGCGACGTTCCATTAGGCATGGGGTCTATCTCCTCATTACAAGTATATATCTGACTGTAACGGTCCATGGGGTTTGGGGGTCTACCTATCTCACTACGACGTTCCATTAGGCATGGGGTCTATCTCCTCATTACAAGTAACTGTAACGTTCCCTGGGCCTTGCAGTTTGTCTCCTCATCACAGGTACACAATCACATGATTGTAACGTTTGCGTTGCGTGAACAGATGTGGCATTTGCGTCAATAGGTGTGGTCTCTGTGTCCACAGATGCGGTCTTTGTAGCAAACAAGTGTTGTCTTTTTTATGTTCACAGATGTGGTCTGAATGTCAACAGGTGTGGTCTTTTTTGCATAGATGTCATTTTTGTGTTCACAGGTGTGATTTTGTATCGCCAAGTGTGGTCTGTGGGTCAACGGGTTTGGTCTGTCTGTCAACAAATGCGTGTCAACGGATGTGGTCTGTTTGCCAACGGGTGTGGTCTGTGTGTCAACAGGTGTGGTCTGTATGTCAACGGGTGTGGTCTGAGTGCCAGATGTGCGGTCTGTGTGTCAACAAGTGTGGTCTGTGTGTCACGTGTGTGGTCCGTGTGTCAACAAGCGTGGTCTGTGTGTCACGTGTGGGGTCCGTGTGTCAACAAGTGTGGTTTGTGTGTCAACAAGTGTAGTCTGTGTACTAAGTGTGTGTCAACAGGTGTGGTCTGAGTGCCACGTATGTGGTCTGTGTGTCAACAAGTGTGGTCCGGATGTCAACGGGTGTGGTCTGAGTGGCAGATGTGTGGTCTGTGTGTCAACAAGTGTGGTCTGTGTATCACCAAATTTTGTATGTTTTTCAACGGGTGTTGTATGAGTGCCAACAAGTGTGGTCTGTATGTCAGTAGATGTGGTCTGTGCATTAACAGGTGTGGTCTGCGTGTCAGCAGGTGTGGTCTGTGTGTTAACAAGTGTGGTCTTTGTGTCACCAAAGGTGGTCTGTATGTCAACGGGTGTGGTATGGGTGCCAGCAAGTATGGTCTGTATGTCAG
>OY757552.1:16184120-16231620 GCA_963584105.1 Alviniconcha strummeri
AGGAGATGATATTTGGTAGGTGGTGTGTGCAGCTTGCTGCCATATGGCACTGGTATTTACCAGTACGCATTTATATAACTTTAAAAAAATAAAAAAATAAAAATCATTTTTAATATTTTTCTTTAACCTGGTATCGATAAATTAGACGGAATGGTCGGCGATGCCAGCATTTCCTAGCCTTATGTGCTCTTTTAACAGGGGTAATACTGAAGGGACTAATTCTTCGAAAATTTGTGTCTACTGTTTGTGTATGTATGCTTTACGTTTGCGAAGTGATTGGTTTTGTAGATTGACTTGACAGAGGGTTGATATATATATGTGAGAAGAGTTTAGAAATGTCCTGAGATGACCCTGTGTGGTTGACAGGACATGAAATCCAAGTACTACTACTACTCGTAACGTTCATAAATAAATCTCAGTGTAGCTTTCACTGATATTCCCTCATTTCAGCTGGTGTGTGTGTGTGTGTGTGTGTGTGTGTGTGTGTGTGTGTGTGTGTGTGTGTGTGTGTGTGTGTGTGTGTGTGTGTGTGTGTGATATGACTCTATGAGACTGGAAACTGATCTCCTGCGTGTACCTAGTACATAGGCATGCAACGAAGATCACACATTAAAGAACGGGTAGTCCATGTCCACAACATTTATTATGTTAATTATAGATACAGAGGGTTTGTTTCGTACAGAAGATTCTTTGAGATAAAAAGGGAAGTGCATTTAGTGAGCCAGACAGACAAAGTATCGCTCTGTTTAAAATGTGTGTAAACTTAGTAGTAAATTGTTTTGAAATGTTTTGTTAATTTTCTGCGGCTGATTGGTTTCCCTTGACTGAATTCAGGTAATTACTGTGTCTGGGAGCATCAGTTACAACTGCATGTTTTTATCTGTAGGTTTGCTCCTAATACTAACGACTTATCAAAGTGGTTTTTGTTTTGTTTCAGCTAAGGCCATGTGAAATCTATCTGGAGGAATATTCTGACTGTGCTAGTAAGTGAATTACTTAATAAGTCAGTTAGACTTGATTAGTCTATAGATAATATACATTAAACTAAAGGACATGTTCCCAGCTTTTAGTTTTACAACAAATATTATGACTCTTTGACTGGCTGAGATATATGCACATTACTTAAAGCACATTGTGGATGCAAATTAGACTGTGAAAATTCACACCTAGATCAGAACTAATGAGCAGACACTCATGAGGAACTAAAAAGTGATCATGCTTGACTAAGGCTGACAAACTCTGTAACTCACAGGCATTTATTAAAGTGGCACAACAGAGCTAGGAACTACCAATTGCTTTTGTTTACTTTTGTATTTTGTATACTTTCTTGTAACTGTATCATCAGTACTGCATAGCCAGTGCTATTTCTAGTTACACACACAACAGGTGCATTTGCACTGTGGGATTCAAAAGGCTATTCCATCAGTAAATACAGCATCACTAGTAGCTATGCAGACAATACTACACAGCCAGTGCTAGTTAGACACACTACATGTTCATTGTACTGCAAGTTTCAAAGGGCAGTTCCACCAGTACTACATTGTTGGTAGCTATGCAGACAATACTACACAACCAGTGCTAGTTACACACACTACGTGTGTGCTGTATTGCAGGTTTCAAAGGGCAGTTCCAGCAGTACTACATGAATGGTACTGTGGTACTGGAAGCTACACAGACAATGCTACACTGCCAGTGCTAGTTAGACACACTACATGAGCACTGTATTGCAGGTTTTAAAGGGCAGTTCCACCAGCACTATGTGACTGGTAGCTACACAGACACTGCTACACAGCCAGTGCTAATTAAACACACTACATGTGTGCTGTATTGCAGGTTTCAAAGGGTGGTTCCACCAGTACTACATGACTGGTACTGTGGTACTGGTAGCTACACAGACAATGCTACACAGCCAGTGCTAGTTAGACACACTACATGAGCACTGTATTGCAGGTTTTAAAGGGCACTTCCACCAGCACTACGTGACTGGTAACTGCACAGACAATGCTACACAGCCAGTGCTAGTTAGATACACTACATGTGCACTGTATTGCAGGTTTTAAAGGGCACTTCCACCAGCACTACGTGACTGGTAACTGCACAGACAATGCTACACAGCCAGTGCTAGTTAGACACACTACATGTGTGCTGTATTGCAGGTTTTAAAGGGCAGTTCCACCAGCACTACATGACTGGTACAGTGGTAGCTACACAGACAATGCTACACAGCCAGTGCTAGTTAGACACACTACATGTGCACTGTATTGCAGGTTTCAAAGGGCGGTTCCACCAGTATTACATCACTGGTAGCTACGCAGACTGTAAAAGGTGGCATCAAGACTACAAACACTGCCTGCAGTTCAGAAATACAGGGGATACTGAAGCTGCAGTAAGTGTTTTGATGTGAATTGTGACAGATCCAGTCTGAATTTTGTTGTTGTGTTGTTCAACAAACAAAAAAGTGGTGATACTGATAGCCATAGGTAACATTTGTGTTAGGATTCTGAATGACACTGAGCTTGTGTTGCTTCAGACATATATGTGTATACAAGAAACATGTAGACACATTGATGAACTGGTTTATTTCGTCGGTGAGCAGAATGATTATTTGTTGCATTGTTTCACTGCCACTTCATGTGATTCATGGCAGGGGCACCCTGGTTCTTGAATACTAACCCCCCACCCCCTGCCCCCCACAGACATATGTGTATACATACAAGAAACATGTAGACACACTGATGAACTGGTTTGTTTTGTCGATGAGTGGAGTGATTATTTGTTGTGTTGTTTCACTGCCACCTCATGTGATTCACTGCAGGGACACCCTGGTTATTGGATAGTAACCCCCCCCCCCCCCCTCCAACTTTTTATCTTCTTCCCTTTTGATGAAACTGTTTTAAAGGAACTAGCATTCTCAAAGCATGTTTTGTTAAAGAAGGAGTTGTTGTTTTTCTAAGAGGATCAAAACATTTTCAAGATTAAGTTCCGTATAAAAATGCTCTGTTGATTTTACTTTGAATTTAGAATCTTACCTGCATCAGTGATGAATAGTAGGACTCAGTATGTATTTTGAAAACACTGCCAGGTGTCACATCTGGCCTAAGGACTGCTGACAGTGTCTTTGATCTTGTTCCATGGGTGGCATCAGCATGCATTTTTGATGCCTGATACCAGACGCACTGCATACATCACAGATGGGTGCATGTTATTTTTGAAAACTCAGATTGAAAATTGAATATAAAATCAAGGGAGCATCTTGGAACATATTTCTGCATTTTATTTTATTTTTAAATCCACCTGTTGAACAAAACATGTTTAGAAAAATCTAGTTGTTTAGCATTACCATGGTGCTGTAGTCTTCACCTGTTACTGTTAGTGGATACCTCCATTTCCTTTTTTTTTTTTTTAAAGTGTTATATTGTGTCTGTGTCTTTTTTATACTACTGCAGGAGTCCGTAATTGCCAATGAGAAAGAGCGTCGAGAGGCAAGACTGCAGGGAGCACGTGGCAACAATGTGTGGGAGTATCGGAAAAGTCCACCAGCTGACTGGAACTCAGAGCTACCGGAGTGGACCAGCCAGAGACAGGAGTCAGTGCTGGCCAAAGCACAGGCAGCCAAAGAGAGCACAGGCACCTTGTCGGCATCAGGCAGTGCAGGCAGATGTGTCATATCCTGAGGAAGGCTGAATCCTGGAGAGTGTTGCAGTGATGTTTGCCTGAGAGAGTTCAATGAGATGATTGTTCTAGATGTTAAAGCCGCTGCCATCAAAAGCAGTGATGGTCAAAGTGTCCTGTCTAACCACTAGAAGAGGTTTGAATCTAAGGGTGTGTGTGTGTGTGTGTGTGTGTGTGTGTGTGTGTGGTGTGTGTGTGTGTGTGTGTGTGTGTGTGTGTGTGTGTGTGTGTGTGTGTGTGTGTGTGTGTGAAACCCTGTTCGGGTTTGGCTTGTGGTGGGGGCACAGTGCAACTCCAACAGATAGTTAAACCCCCAAAACAGTGTGACATTATTTCTGAATGTTTACCTGGTTTCAGGCAAATGGAAGTGAAGCTGCTGTAGTGACAGTGTGATCAGTAGTGTCAAGGAAGGTCAGTAGAGTGAAAAGGAGTCCTTTCATTGAAGGTGTAATTGACCATGCAGCTTCAGCTGTTTTGGGCTAGGCGTAGGAGACAGTGCCAGTATGGTTGAAACTAATGAAAGTGGACCTTGAACAAGTTTCAGTGAAATGAAAAAGGAGGCAGTGGTGTGTGATTATCAGCAGGCCTCAGTCTGTGTGCAGTCACAAGAAAAAGGAGAGTGACTTGTGTGATTAGTCAAATTTAGTATAATGAAAAAAGAAATGGTGATCATGTAATTAACTGGGTCAGTCAACACAAAAAGAGACAGCAACCAAGTGATTTGTCAAGCCCATTTAAATGAAGAAGGAGACAGTGATCGTGTAGCAGCCATAATGGACTGTTTGACAATTCAGAAAAAGGAAGAAAGGAAAAAAATAATAATTTATATTTGGAATTCACTCCTACAAGATCTTAGACACTGCTCAACCCTGTCATCTTTTAAAGGCAAACTGAAAACCGTCCTCTTCTCCCAGTATTCCATCCTAGCTAATATCAGTACCCAGTTTCAGCTACAGTCATTGTATGTGTGTGTGTGTGTGTGTGTGTGTGTGTGTGTGTGTGTGTGTGTGTGTGTGTGTGTGTGTGTGTGTGTGTGTGTGTAGTGGTTTTTTGTTGTTGTTTTTTAAAAAATAATACTTTATGTAAATTGTTTTGGTAGGACTATGCTCTACATGTGTATAGAATATCATATTTAGGTTAATATGTATCATGTGAGTGCTCAGGGTGTTGATGAGCGCATGATAAATGTACATTATTCTTAATATTATTTTATTGATGTAATTGGCAGTGGACTTTTGCTATGTTCATTCAAATTAGAAAGGAGAACAGATATATGGGAGAGGGGGATCTTTGTTTACATTTTACATATATATACACCAAAGTAGTTAGCCCATGTCTGCTGTGCCACTTTTCAGATTGCTTTTGTCTGGAGAGCTTTTGTCCATTTACCTTTTTTCTGGTGAGTTTTATCCAGAAAGTGGCAGTGTGAATTGACAATAAATTGTCATGGTCAGGGAAATAAACATTGAAATGGTGATGGTGCAACATTTGGCATAATCATGCGATTAGCCCAGTTCAATCAGCTGAAGTAGGAGGCAGTGACCACATCATTTGTTGAGTTTAGCAACAGTAACAGGAAGGAGATGACAGCCATGTGGTTGACCATGGGCTGCAAACTCAGGTCATGCAGTAAAAAGATGGACTCTTTGGTTAAATGACATTGTGATTGACAAAGCGCTGTATAGCCAAGCTTGGGCTCCACAATAATAAGTACAATGAAATATTTCACATGTAACATTTATTACTGTATGAAAAAGCTGTTTGTCTTGTTAGTAAAATGTCATGAAAACCACAGTATTTGTTGATTTTGACACAGGTTGGTTTGCAGAAGTTTTTGTCACATTGTTGCATGTGGTTTGAGCAGCATTTACTAAGATTGTTGATTTCTGCTGCTATTTGGTGACTGGTGCATTTTCATCATGATTCAGATATTTGCATAACTGACAGGCTTGCAGACATGTCAGTGATGAAAAGTGTTGTCTCTACTAAAGGATGGAACTGGTAACATCTCCACCCCACACAAAACACTCCAATATGGTCTTGCATTTTTAAGTAGCTCTCTGTTTGCTCGTCTTCTAATTTTAATTTAAAATACTGGTAAAACTAAAATAAATGACATGATTATTTGCATCAGCATTACAAAATAGCTGTAAGGTTTTTAATTCCAGTCTTCAAAATCTTGTTTAGTGTTACTTTTAAATTGATTGACTTAAAACACAGACACTTCAAAGACATTTCTGGTAGGTGCAAGGAACACAAATGTGTCCATACATTCAAATAATAGAGTACATGTTCTCATAATCTCATGTTATTGGTGATGATGGTTTGTATGTGTGTGTGTGAGTGTGTGTGCGCACACACACACACGTGTGTGTGTGTGTGTGTATGTGTGTGTGTGTGTGTGTGTGTGTGTGTGTGTGTGTGTGTGTGTGTGTGTGTGTGTGTGTGTGTGTGTGTGTTAGCAGAATCATACCATCTTTACCCAGTAACATTTAAAAGCAGCATGACAAATGCAGATCTATATTCTGTTATATCAGCATGACATCTGAGGACATTAAGCTCCATACAATGACAAAGATACTCTTACAAGTGAACAAGTGACAAAAAACATGCACAGCTGTGACTTGTTACTGATTGGAGAGTTGATGCAGCGCAAGAGCACTCTCTCAAAAGCCAAGTTGAACACAGTCAAATACAGTCACTACATGGATGGGTGACCATTATGTACTACGCCCACCCCAAGATCTCTCCTGTCTAATTCTGTGGATACTGCAAATATGTCCTGTGACAGTATAAACAGGTCCCCTGTGCATAAATAAATGTGCATGCATATGATTACATATCGTCATATGCACAATAAAGCTCATGTCACTCATGTTGACCAGTGTTCTAGCAGTGGATCATGGAAGCAAGCTGACGCTGAGCCATTGATGGCAGGACTAGTAATAAGCGCACTGAGCATTCAAGTCAATGGAATAATTAAACTTAGTGCTATTTAAAGTAGACATCATCATCATCATCATCAAAGTATTGGGGTTTAGGTTATTTCTTGTTTTTACTACCCTCCAGCACTAGACCGCACCATTGACCTTGGCCGTACCACAGACTCTCAGACATTACTATCAAGCACTATACAGCTAATGACTTCTACGGTAATAAATATATGGCACAAACTTATGTGGTGGGCCGGTGGCACAGGCTACCGGAAGAAGGGAGGTAATAACGTTCATGATAGTGACGGTCCCTGATTCCAAGGAAAAATATTCATGGCGACGACCGCGAGTGTTTGAATGGACGCTGAAAGTTGCTGCAGATATTGAGGTACTATAAGGTCTAATCGTCTGACTTGAAAAACGTTTTAACTCCTGTTTGTTTTCTCCTTGGATGCTTTAGCAAAATCTAGCGGATATTGACAGATTTAACTGTTGTTGGAATTCTCGCTGTGCGTGTCTCTGCTTGTCGCAACCCACATAAGCTGCTTTCATTTTGTAAACAAACGAAGCGGTTTTCAACATCAGCTTTGTCTGCAAATCATAGATATTGTTAGATTATTTTCGAGGACACAAAGCAGCAGAAAAAATTGTGAATTACCTTGCAGTTGGTATGGCTGCTTTTATGGTCAGGCGGGACGTACAAAGTCGCGAAACTTGTAATCAAATTCCTCACTGAAAGATTAGTAATAGTATTATCTACAATCTTTGAGTTTGTCTAGACTATGAAAGTTCCCATTCTCCTTCATATCCTATTTTGGTAGTATCCAAGGAGGCGGTAGGAAATTCTCAAAAAAAAAAAAAAATGGCTTCGTCAAAAACAGGGTCATATGAAGTGAATAAACCCAAAATTTGCGACAAAAAGTGAGTTTTATCATATGTATGGTCTTCAGTGTGCATATATGCACCTTTCAGACATTTGATCTAAATCTAGTATCTGAATAACTGCATGCTTCCCGAGTACTGATGTCAGTAAAAGAAACAATTGATCATGTACTGATGTAGTACTACTACTAGTACAGTTACACTTACAGTAGTAGTTCTAACTCTAAAGACTCACTCATTTAGTATAATTTACAGACTGTAAAAAGTGTAATCAGAGTAACTTTTGTCACAAATGTTGGCTTCATTTGCTAGATATTACTCAGTTTGAATGATTCTGATGATATTTGTGACCCAAAATGGCGTTTAAAATGTCCCAGGAATTGTTTTCCTTCTTCAGGCGATATAGCACTATTTAATACAATAACAAAATTAACAGACTCCATCACCTCCCCCAGGCAAGGAAAAGGACACTTCTGCCAAATGCCATTGTCAACACAAAACCCAGTGTAGTAATTTCAAAACAGGAGCTTTGATTTTAGGTTTTTATTTTAATATCTTCTTGTGACTTACTTGTACAGGGTCCATGGACAGAACATGATTATCAGGTTTGGGTGTATGTTTGATATTGTTATTTAAATGACTGTGCTATTTGTATTTCAGTTTTCAGACGCAGAGAATGGCGGTGCCTCATGAAGTGATGTTTCAAAACCAGCTGCAGTTCAACATGAATGTCCCGCTGACTGCGCACAACATGGCCACACACTTCCACCACCCTCGCCCCATCACCATTGAGCGCAGTGCCGCCATGCCTTCCTGTCAGGGTTTCCCGATGGCTCAGCTGGCTAACAGACTCAGCAGCAATCCTGCAGGCGGCCAAGCAGGACAGAATGGAAGTGCAGCTGCCTCCAGTGGCTTCAACTTTTCCGCCCTTTCCCAGGACAGGATGGCAGTGGCAGTGCAGATGGCTCAGCGTGATATAAAGAACCGGAAGCTGCAGCAGAAAAGCCAGGAGTTGAGCCAGGACAAGGGAAGGCAGAGGAGTCCCTCACCGGACTCAGGTCGGGCGGGGAGACCCATCCCTGGCGCCAAATACTGGGCCAGCAGCAGAAGCCGGGTGCTGAAGAAAGCTCACGGTGGCATGGCAGCCAAGGGGAGCAAGGCCGGAGCCACCAAGGCCAAGGGCAGCAGGATGGATGTGAGGGAGCATGACAGGAACCGAGCGCCATGCCAGACCAGTTCGCAGACACCACCCACCTCTCCCCCCAGGCAGGCCTTCCTAAACACCAGGGCTGTGACAGGTAGACTGGACAACTTCGTTTAGTGATTTACATTACCCCAGAGCAGCAAATGGATCTGTGGATAGATGTTTGTAGTACAGTGTTCTTGGTTTAAACAAAATTTTATTCATTCATTATAATCATAAGTTCAACAAATAAGTACAGGAAACACAAAAGCAGTGTGCTTATTTGAGTGTTACCTATGGACAAAATGATAATTACACAGACATTTACGATGGCAAGATGGCAAATTGTTGTCAAAATATCAGAGGCAACAAACCAAAGTCCAAAACAACAACAAAACAAAAACAAAACAAACCAACCAACAAAACAAAACAAACAGCAGGACAGACACCAGACAGATCTACAATTATGTTGTTTTTAATTGTACTACTGAGTACTTCATTAGCCCTGCACACCCAATAGATAGATCTACAGTTTTGTTGTTTGTAATTGTACTGTTGTTTGTAATTGTACTACTGAGTGCTTCATTAGCCCTGTGCACCCAATAGTTCTATCAACAAATATGTTGTTTGGAGTTACAGAGTACTACATGGGCCTTGCACACCATATCAATCATATGGATCTATAGATGTTTGTACTTTGGGGTACTTCATTAGCCATGCGCACCAAATGCATATATCTGCAAATAGGCTGTTGGTGCTACTGAGCACTTCATTAGCCTTGAACAATATATTTATCTACTGATGTTGCTTGAACTATGGACTACTTCATAAGTCCTGAGCACTAAATGGATCTGTAGATGTTGTTTGTTACTTCACAGCAGGTAATTTCATTTTCAGTTCTATTCACTAGTGCGCACACACACATGCATGCTTGCATGCACATGCATGCACACACACACATACACACACACACACACACACACACACACACACACACACACACACACACACACACACACACACACACACACACCCAACACACACACACACACACACACACACACACACACACACACACACACACACACACACACACACACACACACACACACACACACGCACACACACACACACACACACACACTTATTGACTTAATCAGATATACCCAAGTGACAGTTTAAAAATGTGTTGCTAATTTTTATGTAATACTAACAGTCTAAAACTTAAGCAATGATTAAAACAATAGAGAAAACAAGATGTCACAGGATATATTCATATCATGTGTCATTCAACCATCAACTCTAAACCAGAGCACACACTGGTAGTAGTCTAGTACTGAATTGTGAACAGCTCTGCAAAGGATTGATCCCCTAGTCCTAGTTGTACATATTTCTTGTAGTGTCATTTTTTTAATATAAAGGTTTGTGAGAAAGAAGTCACTCTGATGGCCCCAGTTCAAAATAGTGGCCTTATTTATTATAATTATTGACTAATTGACTTGATGATTGACTGTTATTGACTATAGTGAGGTTTGTCAGAGATTTTGTTGCTTTAACTCTTTCACTGCCATGCGTGCTGCGCCGTCACTTGGAAAAAGACCAATAAAAGTGCTAAATTTGAAATCATTAAGGCTTTCCCCCCCTTTGTGTGAGTATGTGAAAAGATTTTTATCAAAATGCACAGTATTGAAAGTAGATTTGACCATCAAAAATACTGTTTGCAGGCATGTATGTGTCCACTTTTCAGCCCAGAAATGTTACAGGCTGGGGGCAGTGAAGGGGTTACTGAATACATTTGATTTTAAACCACTGGTGACTGAAACTACACTGCTCTGTTTTATTGTCATACATTTTTATGAATGGTGATGCCTTTCTGCAGAGAAAGAGAGATCGGACAGCCCACCCACGCGTGACACACCTAGCCTGACCAGAGTGGCACGAGTTCCAACGGATGACATTGAGAAGCTACAGCTGGAGATGGAGCTGTGCTTGCAGCAGATAGAGTCTGTGCAGAAGCGAGCCTTGTCTGGTGAGTACCTTGAGTGAGTTCACCCAGTGCAGAAGTGAGACCTGTCTGGTGAGTCCTTGAGTGAGTTCACCCAGTGGAGAAGCGAGCCTTGTCTGGTGAGTGCCTTCTGGTGAGTGCCTTGAGTGAGTTTACTTTCTGCAGAAGTGAGCCTTGTTTGGTGAGTAGTGCCTTGAGTGAGTTCACCTGGTGCAGAAGCGAGCCTTGTCTGGTGAGTATCAAGTGAGTTCACTGACACAGCTAGCTTGTTTGTGGGGTGATGTGCTTTTCATCTTTTTTCTTGTTTATGTTTTTGAATTGTAGATCTGTACAATCATGTATACATGTTTCTTCTGGATATGGTTTTGACTATTGTTTGCTTGTTTGTTCTTAGCATTCCTCTTCGCCCGACGTTGGGAGTGAAGGTAGCAATGTGCAATCATTTCACCACACCTGTACATACTGGTATATGTATAGATACACTGGTGCAGCATTTCCTGCCCCTCCTGCAGCTGCACTTCAACTTAAGGGATTTTAATGATGGAAGTTGTCATGTCATGAACATTTCTACAGCTAAAAGTAATCCTGACACTGGACTCTTCACATGACAAGCATTTTGCTTTAGCCCCAGTAAGACACCAACAACAATAGTGAGTAGCCCCAATA
Organism: Alviniconcha strummeri; assembly: GCA_963584105.1. Taxonomy (NCBI): domain Eukaryota; kingdom Metazoa; phylum Mollusca; class Gastropoda; family Provannidae; genus Alviniconcha; species Alviniconcha strummeri. The sequence goes on from OY757552.1 coordinate 16,195,462, forward strand.
AGACACCAATAACAGCAGCATCAGCAGCCTCTGACTCGGGCAGGGTTTGCCTGTCGATCTCATTCCTTTTCTTCTGCAGAGCACAACACAGACTTCCTGAGGCGGGGCCAGCCTCGACCTTGTCGGGAGCCCTCTTTTTTGGAGGAAGAGGAGGGGGAGGAGAGGCGGCAGGTACGGGCCAACGAGCATTCACACCGAGCGCTGCGCACCATCTACAACCTGCAGCAGCAGGTGCGGGAGATTGAGCGACAGATGGCGCCGCTCCCGCATGACAGCCGGGCGACAAAGAAGGTGCCGGTCTTGTCTTCTGCGTCTTTGTTGCAGTTCAGCATCACTTTTGGGGTGGGGACGTAGCCCTGCTGGTTGAATATGGGGTCTGGGGCGTGCCCATGATGTGGGTTTCCACTCCAGGCCACCACAAAGGGCTTTGCTTCCAGAATTGACTTTCAGGGCAGACTCTCTCACTGTGTCCGCACAGCAGTCGCATGCATCGACATCTATGCACAGGTTAAAAATCCCAAGCACTGGCAGCTGTCCCGTTGTTTGGTACCTGAAAATGCAGTGCACGCTAGGTCAGCCCTCAGAGATGGAATGTTACTGCCTGAGTGGCAGGGGAACTGAGAATGGTCCCGTTGTTTGGTACCTGAAAATGCAGTGCACGCTAGGTCAGCCCTCAGAGATGGAATGTTACTGCCTGAGTGGCAGGGGAACTGAGAATGGTCCCGTTGTTTGGTACCTGAAAATGCAGTGCACGCTAGGTCAGCCCTCAGAGATGGAATGTTACTGCCTGAGTGGCAGGGGAACTGAGAATGGTCCCGTTGTTTGGTACCTGAAAATGCAGTGCACGCTAGGTCAGCCCTCAGAGATGGAATGTTACTGCCTGAGTGGCAGGGGAACTGAGAATGGTCCCGTTGTTTGGTACCTGAAAATGCAGTGCACGCTAGGTCAGCCCTCAGAGATGGAATGTTACTGCCTGAGTGGCAGGGGAACTGAGAATGGTCCCGTTGTTTGGTACCTGAAAATGCAGTGCACGCTAGGTCAGCCCTCAGAGATGGAATGTTACTGCCTGAGTGGCAGGGGAACTGAGAATGGTCCCGTTGTTTGGTACCTGAAAATGCAGTGCACGCTAGGTCTGCCCTCAGAGATGGAATGTTACTGCCTGAGTGGCAGGGGAACTGAGAATGGTCCCGTTGTTTGGTACCTGAAAATGCAGTGCACGCTAGGTCAGCCCTCAGAGATGGAATGTTACTGCCTGAGTGGCAGGGGAACTGAGAATGGTCCCGTTGTTTGGTACCTGAAAATGCAGTGCACGCTAGGTCAACCCTCAGAGATGGAATGTTACTGCCTGAGTGGCAGGGGAACTGAGAATGGTCACGTGCACATTTTGTCTCCCGAAAAGTGGGTGCGCTGCTTCCATTAACACAAAAAGAGGAATGCGGAAGAAATGCCCACTTTAATGAAGAAGTGCTCTTAAGGGGGGGGGGGGGGGGGGGGGTCTTTTTTGGTCAGTGGTTCAATTACATGGAACATATGAAGAGAGGGGGTAAGAAGAGGAGGTGTTGAAATAATAATGATAACTTACATTTATAAATTGCCTGTTCTCACAGGAGTTCATAGTGCTTTATAATTATTAACAGTATTTACAGTAATAATAATGAATAATTCTTATAAGGCACTATTCTCTAACCAGAGTTAAACTGGCTGTGCTGTACAAAACAGCTCATGACAAAAACCACATTTACATACATTTCAACAAACAGAACCTTGAATATTTTTCTACCATAAACATATCACCTAGCAAACAATAACTACATACACAGGAGCTGTGTGAAAGTCAAGATGGCCGTCCCGGGCTCCCATCCCTAATAAGCCTACGGTTTCTGTGGATGTGAAGCAACACTCAGCCAACTAAATACACAGTTTCAAAGTACACAGGGTTGGCCCTTGGATTCCCCCCTTCAAGTTTGACTGTGTATCTTCTTCTTGTGTGCAGAGCCAGGCGTATCTGCGACTGACCATGGTCAACAAGGGCGCCGTCAAGCTTCTCCAGGCCTTCATCACCCAGCTGCCCCAGCAAGACCTGCACAGTGGTCTCCCCTCTCACTTCAGTGAGCTGGCCAACCTGGTGCGACAGGTCACCTTGCTGAGCGCCGGCTCTTCGCCTGATGGGGCCGCCAAGGTCAAGGGTGGGAAAAAGTTGTCGCCTGTGGGGAACGACCTCATTGCCATGGTGGATCAAGTGGAGGTGCGAAGACGGTAGACTGTTTAAAATAAGCAGGTTTTGTTGTTGTTGTTTTTGTTCAAGGTGACTGCAGTGATGGGATGGGAGAGGATGGTGAAAAACTAAACAGGAAAAAAGAAGAAAAATCAGAATGTTTTGGTTGGAACTGTGTGTCAGCAAAAACAAAACAAAAACAAAAACAGCCTAGGGTAAAAAAGAAAGGGTCAGAATAAATCTTACCAGAGGAAGGCAGAAATGGAAATTCAAACTTCAGACTTGAAGTGGTTTATTTCCTGAGTAGAGAATCAGACTTTGACTTGTGATCTAACAAATTTTGTATGACTGAAATGACCTTTGCAGTCAGCTGGGCATTAACTGTCAGTAATCTAAATAGCTTGTCTTTCTAGGCTTTGATTTAGTAGATTTTCTACTTGAACTGGATTTTGTTTTGCCCTTACCTTCTTTTTTTTTGGGGGGGGGAGGGGGGGTAGAGGTCTAGTAGGATTTTTTGTCATGTGAATGCAGGTGGGATAGTCATCCTACTCAGCCTGCTGTGACAGTGAGTGGTTCCTGACTGCAGTGTTATCATGGCTGTGCCAATTCATCGTTTTGTTCAGAAGCTGAATAAGCACTGGCAGCAGCAGGCAGAGGCTCGAAACACACCAGCCGTTCCCACCAATCAGAAACCTCCCTTTGTCACCAACTTCAGTGAGTGAATCGTCAGTCTTAAACCTATGTTTGTCATGTGTTTGTGTGTGTGTGTGTGTGTGTGACTGCATGCATGCATGTGTGTGTGTGTGTATGTGTATGGTTGTGTGATGTGTGCGTGTGCATACCTGCACTTGTGTGTGCATGGATCGACGCTTGCATCTGTTGTATGTGGATGCTTGTACTTGCATAGTTCTCTTTTTATAGAAATTAGTGCATCCTTTTCAGTTTTTACATTAGAATAAGCTCTGAACAGAATGTATCCCCCCACTCTGTGGTTACAGATGGTACCATAGCACACACACACACAAAAACCAAATGGGTATGACCTCACCTGCAGAACATTGGGGTTGCACACGTGCTGCTTCTCATGGTTAAAAAGCCCAGTTTGGACACACAGATGGATGGGTATAACAGTTATACAGATAAATAATATATTGATGGAATGTGAATATCTGCTCCTTAAGAAACTGCTTTTGTGTTATAAATGTATTGTGTTTAGCTGTTTCATAATAGGCTTTTTTCCTTCGCATATGACAGAAAACATGAAGAGTGCATTCACCAAGGAGCATGTGGGAAGACCTCAGCTCAGCAACACTCACTTTCAGGACCGTGAGTGTGTAGAAGACACACAAGTCTTCATCTCTGTGCTGTTCCTTTCTCATCATTCCATGATTCGTTGGTGCCTTTTTTCTTTTCTTGTTCTCCTGTTAGATTGTTGTTTTCTCACTGTTTTTCTCTCTCTCTTCTCTGAATTTTGTGTTCTTAATTTCTTTGAATTTGATACATCTTTTGCAAGATGTTATTAATACAAATGACTGATGATGATGACATGATAATAGTGATAACAGTTTCATGCAGAAAAGCCTTTCTGTATTTTGGTTTTTATTGAGGCACTGTTGATCTTTTGCAGTGTGGAATTCAGAGACAAAAGCCACTCATTCAGACACTGTTGATCTTTTGCAGTGTGGCATTCAGAGACAAAAGCCACTCATTCAGGCATTGTGTAAACTTTTGCAGTGTGGCATTCAGAGACAAAAGCCACTCATTCAGGCATTGTGTAAACTTTTGCAGTGTGGCATTCAGAGACAAAAGCCACTCATTCAGACACTGTTGATCTTTTGCAGTGTGGCATTCAGAGAGAAAAACCACTCATTCGGACACTGTTGATCTTTTGTAGTGTGGCATTCAGAGAGAAAGGCTGCACTACAGGCAGGCATTCAGGCGCTATTGAACGCACAGCGCAAGAAGGAGCCACCGGAATTGAAGCTGAATACCCGCCCCTACACCACCCAGCTGGCTGTCCCACAACAAAACCGACCCAAAAGGCTCGGCCGCAAAATCCCCACCCGCAAACCGCCACCCACCAGGAAAGGCTTTCTCCTACCCTACAAGGTAAATACAAAGGCAGTTGACCCTGGGGTCTGGCCATCCACCCACCAGGAAAGGCTTTCTCCTACCCTACAAGGTAAATACAAAAGGCAGTTGACCCTGGGGTCTGGCCATCCACCCACCAGGCAAGGCTTTCTCCTACCCTACAAGGTAAATACAAAAGGCAGTTGACTCTGGGGTCTGGCCATCCACCCCCTTGTCCATCTCCACGGACACAGAACTTAACATCTCTGTGGAGAACCCAGAGCTATTAGAGGTACTTCTACTTGGGTTAGTGAAGAATTTATTCAGATACAAAATAACAGTACAGTGCAAAGTTTATGGATGCCGCAACACGCCTTGATGCTTGCTTATGTGCATGCTGCTATACTCCTTTTTCCATTGGGAGTGGCCACAGTTATCATTCTGATTATTCTGCTACTATTATGCGTTGTCTCTGCGTTTCCTTGCCTTTTGCCTTTAGGCCTTCTCTAAGTCTTAACGGACAGTGGACGTGGATCTGCATGTGTAACAATCACAGTGCATGCTGTACACATGAAGGTGAGATAGGCACTGATGAGTCTGATCAACTGTTCTTCATTTAGCAGTAAGCCATTAACAGTTTGATCATCACAAAGCACTGTGTGTGTCCTTTTATTTGCATTGCTATGATTGTTTTACAAATAGTGAAAATAAATAGATGCTTCTTTTAGCCAGTGTCAAATTCAGACTCTTGTGGTAGGTAAAAAGCCCCTGACCTTCACCTGCTTTTTACTTTTTTTACTTTTTTACTTTTAGAGACAGCTTGCTTCTGCTGAGCAAGTCTGAGAGATCTGTCTTCCCCCAACAGCCCCCATCTATTCTTTTCTCTTTCTTGTATTGTTTTGATTGTTTCATGTATTTTTTGGAGAGGCATTTCCCATGCCAGATATTTGTCAACCATTGTTGTTGAGTGTTTGTTTCACTGTTGTTCAGGGTTTGTTTCACTGTTGTTGAGTGTGTTTCACTGTTTGTTTCATTGTTGTTGAGTGTGTTTCACTGATGTTGAGTGTTTCACTGATGTGCAGTTTTTGTTTCACTGTTGAGTGTTTCACTGAAGTTCAGTTTTTGTTTCACTGTTGTTCAGTGTTTGCTTCACTGTGGTTCAGTGTTTGTTTCACTGTTGTTCAGTGTTTGTTTCACTGTAGTTCAGTGTTTGTTTCACTGTATCAGGTCCAACAGCAGAGGAGCCAGCACCCCAGCCTGTTTGACACGCACTTTGCTGACCCCACCATCACCGCCAACTTGAAAGCGTCCACCCTGCTGCGTAACCCCATCACCAAGCCTCGACCCAAATCAGAACCATCCTCACCCAGAGACAAGTGAGTCTCTTCTGGCTCCCTCCCTGCACCATGACCTTTCTGCTGTTGCCGTGCTGCTTCTCTCTGTCTGTCTGTCTCTACATGTGGGAACATTTTTAATGATTGAGTGAGTGGCATTTCAAATATGGATTAGTAAGCTAGTATTTGTATTTTAACATCTTGGCAACTGCATTCCACAGTGGTGTTTTTGACTTACACTCCCCCCTTGTGATGTTTTTAACTTGCATTTCCCCCTGTGATGTTTTTGTCTTACACTCCCCTTGTGACATTTTTAATTTACCTTCCCTGGTGATCGTAGATTACCCTTCTGTTGTGATATTTTTAACTTAACCATTTCTCACCTATGTATTACCTCCCCCCCCCCCCCCCCCACCACAATCTCCCACCCACCACAGTGTTTTGACTTACCCCCTTGTCTCCCCGCTGATTTTATTTTTAACTCGTCCCTGATGATTTTTTTCACCGACACTCCCCCTTCCCCCGCATGATGTTTTCAGGAAAAAGGTAAACTTCGCTGTCAGAACACCGGCTGCACCGCAGTACCATGCATCCTACCCAGGTGCCAGATCCAGGGGAGGTCACCCATCTGCCAGTCCCCAGCCGCGACGGAGCCGCTCCCACAGTCCCCACAGTCCCAGGCTGCAGCGCCAGAGTCCTGGGCGCAGAGATCGGTCCCCTTCTTCCTGCTGCCTTTCCGACTCGGAGAGCTCAGGGGGTCGCTACTTGTTCAGCGAGGATGAACTGTCCACCAGTCCGGTGTCTGGCTTCAGCTCCTCCAGCCCAACACCGCGCCAACATCGGTCTCTCAGTCCTGTCGGGAGGTCGGGCGGTCCCGGTCGGTCAGCTGGGAAGAGTCTGCGCAACCCCCCGGCACAGCGGCAACACTTCTATCTGGCTGACGCGGACCCTGAGCTTGTTGAGTCAGTTCTTGACTGTTTTTTCCTCATTATCTTCTTCTAATCTGCTTTGAATGCATACAGATTCTTTCAAACTTGATGAGGGAGCTGAGGCAAAAATGAAATTTTAAAAGCAGGAAGAGATATTTTTTGGGGACAGGTTTGACTGCTGTCCTGGTATTGATCAAGATTTGAACACTTTGTGTTTGAAGGGGATTGTTTCCTGAAATATGATTGTGTTGGGGTTAGTTACTGCTGTCTGTTTCAGTGTTGACTTTGACCCAGCATGTTTTGCAGGAAGCTATTCTGAACATTTGTGTGTGTGTGTGTGTGTGTGTGTGTGTGTGTGTGTGTGTGTGTGTGCGTGCGTGCATACGTGTGTGTGAATGAGTGAGTGTGTGTGTGTGTGTAGTCTGCTGTTTCAGTGTTAATTTTTAACACTTTGTATGCTGCAGGGAGCTGTTTCCAAAGGACAAAAGACCAGTGAAAAGTGGCCCTGATTCACGTGCAACCAATTCACTTCATTCACAGTAAGCACCAGCTCCTCCATCACCAGTGCACCACACATGATGAGCTCAGCTTACCTCATTTCTGTGCACTCAGGGGTAAAGATAGCATCCACGTGCTTTCAACCCCCCTGTTGTCAGTATGCCACGCATGATGAGCTCAGCTTACCTCATTTCTGTGCACTCAGGGGTAAAGATAGCATCCATGTGCTTTCAACCCCCCTGTTGTCAGTATGCCACGCATGATGAGCTCAGCTTGTCTCATGTCTGTGCACTCAGGGGTAAAGATAGCATCCATGTGCTTTCAACCCCCCTGTCGCCAGTGTGCCACACATGATGAACTCAGCTTGTCTCATGTCTGTGCACTCAGGGGTAAAGATAACTCTTGCAATGCCCCCCCCCCCCCTCAATTTCTATTGTATGTTGTCATGTCTAGTGCTGTGACTCAGGATTGTATGCACCTCAGCTGCATGCTGATCAGCATGCCAAGAATTCTACTACTGGCTCTTCCACATGGAGTCAGACCGTCCAAGGAATGTCCACTTGTGATAAAGGACTGTGTTTCTTTCTCGAAACTGGTTCCCCATGGCTGGTTGCTGTTATAAAAAAAAAAGGATTTTTTTTTTTTAACTTTAGCTCTTTGGTTATTTTGATAGTGACAGTACTGATGACAATTACCTCCCCCCCCCCCCCCCCCCATCCCCTACATCCCCTTGAAAAAAAAAGCCAAGAAAGAGAAGACAATGAGATCAAAGAGCAAAATATTTTCAATGAAACGGATATAACACTGGTTTAGTTAACAGTTAGCTGTTGACAGTTATTGTAATTAAGAAACCTAGCAAGTTCAGCATCAGTAGATTTGTTTAACTTGTGTGTGCACTCATGATGTGTCTTCACAAAAAGGGGCTGAAAACAAAGCAAGTCAGGTGTCAGTAGATTTGTTTAACTTGAAGTGTGTAGCTGTGGCATTAAAGGAATATCTGTACCCATGATGTGTCTTCACAGAAAGGATGCAGACAGCCTGTCACCTTACCTGCACGAGGTGGAGAGAAGGGTGCAGAAGAAGCTGGCGCCACTTCTGAAAAATCGTCATGCTGCTGATGAGACTCAGAGTGTAAGTTTAATAACTATTTCTAAACTGTCTTTTTCACAGCTGTGCCTATCCCACCATCTGATGTGTGTGCGTGTGTGTGTCTGTGTCTGTGAGCGTGTGTGTTGTTAGTGTTATTGTAAAGCTTTCTGTGCTCCCACCTTCTGGAATAGATTGGTGCTATAGAAATCCTTTTCATCATTATTATTATTATCAGGTCACCCTCCACACAAGAAAAAGCATGGGAAGTTTGAGAAACATGGCATTTTTGACCAAGGTCTTGAAACTCTTGGAATTTCATGATACGTCAACAAATAATTCGCAAGAGGGGGATTCTGCAAAAGAAAAGAGCTGAAAAGCCAAACAGATAGAGGAGAATACATGTTCATTTTTAACTTAAAACCACATCTGAACCTGTTTAAACAAAAACAAAATACTCAACAACAACAAATGATGTCAGTGAAGTGTTATTTGACACTGTAAAAGTGTTCAGGTTGTGTGTGTAACTGTGCAGTACCATGTTCAGGGAAAACAGTCTCCAAGTTCGGAATTGTGAGGTAGAAATCCTGTCCTGACCAGTTGTACGTGCTGGGGTTGTTGTTCATTTGGGGAATTGTGAGGTAGAAATCCTGTACTGACCTGTTGTACATGCTGGGGTTGTTGTTCAGTTGGAGAATTGTGAGGTAGAAATCCTGTACTGACCTGATGTACATGCTGGGGTTGTTGTTCAGTTGGAGAATTGTGAGGTAGAAATCCTGTACTGACCTGATGCACATGCTGGGGTTGTTGTTCAGTTGGAGAATTGTGAGGTAGAAATCCTGTACTGACTTGTTGTACATGCTGGGGTTGTTGTTCAGTTGGAGAATTGTGAGGTAGAAATCCTGTACTGACCTGATGTACATGCTGGGGTTGTTGTTCAGTTGGAGAATTGTGAGTAAAAATCCTGTACTGACCTGTTGTACATGCTGGAGTTGTTGTTCAGCTGAAGTAAACCTGTTTCAGGACCAGGAAGACTTTGACCGTGTGGCAAACGGCATTATGGATGAGGCAGTCAACGAGGTGACACGTGAATACTTGGCCATGGAACAAGAGGATGCTGCTGCGGAGAGAGCTGCTGCCCACATAGACAACCCCACCTTGGAAAACATTCTGCAGGCACTGGAACGCATGGAGGTTTGTCAGTGCTGGAAAATATCATCTCCTCCTCTTTCTCTTCCGCCTTTAAATTGAATGGTTGATAATATCAGCGTGTGTCGCCCTGATATAACCATACTGGTTGACAGGGTGTAAAACACCAAGTTCCTTACTTACTTACCAGCATGTTTGTGTTATATGCTTCTTTTAAAAAAAACAAGGGTTGTGTGTGTGTGTATGCGCACATGTGTGTGTGTGTGTGTGTGTGTGTGTGTGTTCATGTGTTTGCAGAGTTCAGTATCAGTATATCTTTATTGCCTCATGTCAAGTAAAATATGGCATGGGGCATGGTGTTGAGAGCATTCGTAATCATACCCATGCCCATATGTGTTGCAGAAGGAGAATGATCTCATCAGGCGGAAATACCCTAACGTTACCTTCCATGACTCTGCCCGCAGCCACCGGTACCAGACGGCTTCACAAGGTGTGTGCTCCAACATGCAGATCCCACTTCAGCTTATGCATCTCTGCACACACTCACACATGCACGCACGCACGCACGCACGCACGCACGCACGCACACACGCACGCACGCACACACACACACACACACACACACACACACACACACATTCACTCATTTTGTTTGGCATGCCAGCTGTAAGAGTTTTGCTTGCAGAGTGGGATAAACCTTGCAGATCTTGTCTTTTACTTGTTTGTCAAAAGTAAGTAAATTTTGCTCTCAGTATTGTGGCTTCATATCATCTTGAACTGAATGGAGGGGCAAAACTCTGACATAAGATTTTTTATATCAACATGTCATCAGTTGACAAGCGGTAAGGGTCATTTTTGACAAGGGAAAATGTGTAAAGCTTAGTTCTTGCTGTGCCAATTTTTTGGCAACAGATTTATGAATTTCTGTCCAAACTGATGTTACGGAATCTGAAATCTGAACACTATCAGTCTGGGAAAATGGTGTTTGACTATTTCAGTTTTTGCAGAGTTCAGGAGACATATGAAATTAGGTGTTTCAGTGTTTGCAGAGTTCAGAAAATGCAAGAGGTGTTTAGCTGTTTCAGTGTTTGCAGAGTTCTGGAAATGTAAGAAGTGTGTTTGGCTATTTCAGTGTTTGCAGTGTTCAGGAAATGCAAGAGGTGTGTTTGGCTGTTTCAGTGTTTGCAGAGTTCAGGAAATGTAGAAAGTGTGTTTGGCTGTTTCTGTGTTTCCAGAGTTCAGGAAACATAAGAAGTGTGTTTGGCTGTTTCAGTGTTTGCAGAGTTCAGAAAATGTAAGAAGTGTGTTTGGCTGTTTTAGTGTTTGCAGAGTTCAGGAAACATAAGAAGTGTGTTTGGCGGTTTCAGTGTTTGCAGAGTTCAGGAAACATAAGACGTGTGTTTGGCTGTTTCAGTGTTTGCAGAGTTCAGGGAACATAAGAAGTGTGTTTGGCTGTTTCAGTGTTTGCAGAGTTCAGGAAACATAAGAAGTGTGTTTGGCTGTTTCAGTGTTTGCAGAGTTCAGGAGCGAACAGCCTCGCAACCCCCCTGCCTTTGAAGTGACTAACACCAGACCACCGCCACAGGACACCCTGGGGATGCCTCGGTGAGCTCATGTTTTGTGGGGCATTTTGAGGACTTTACTTAGGGCCCTCTTGGGTGAAGCGTTGAAGGGTTTTCTGAATCTGTTTGTCTCCAACAGAATTTCATGGTACGCAAGTGTGTCATCTGTGGTTAGATCGGGATGTTTCCCCCCAACCATCATGTTGTGTGGACGTTACCTTCCATGGCATCTTCCATCTCAAATGATGTTTTTTCTGGTAATCTGCGGTTCATCTGATTAATGCATTTGTAACCAAACTGGGAGAGAATGATGTTTTTTTCTGGTAATCTGTGGTTCATCTGATTAATGCATGTGTAACCAAACTGGGAGAGACCAATTTAGACTTTGTCTTGCTAATTGTTTATTTCTAGAGCCTTCAGTATGTTAGGAACTTGATAACAGTGTTAGATGAGTTGGCTTTCCTTGTCTCTCTCAATCTGCCCCCCCCCCCCCCCCCAACTCTTAATCCAGCATTCTCATGATGACCTTTCAAGGCAAAGTTTGCACATTTCCCACAGGATGTTCAGATAATTTTTTCTAATGCCATCTACAGTGACCAGGTGACAAATTAATTTGGAATCACTCACACCGGCAATGCGACTTACTCTGTTTCGTCCCCAGCGTGTTTGCTGAGGAGCTGTCAGAAGAGCCGCTCATCTTCACCAAAGACTCAAAGGCGTACCAGTCGCACATCAAGTTTCAGGAACATGGAGAGGGTGATGTCGACTCAGCATCCAGGCCAGTCATCCCCCCACCAGCCGCTCAGCGCCGCGCCCCTCTCGCTGTCCGACCCAAGACGCTGCTCAGCATGAAGCAGACCGTGGTGGAACGCATCACCGACGCGGCTGAGCGCTTTGAGTATTACCAGCGCGGCCTGAAACAGCATTTGGGCAAGAAGAACCCTTTTGAGCTCTACGAACGGTGGGAGATTTTGTTGATATTATTTGTCTTAGTACAGTCAGACCCTTCCTTTCAAGACCGTCCTGATAATCAAGCAGAAGTAGTCTTGAAAGAAGGATGATCCTTAGTCTGGGGTTCATTACATGGAGATTGAATGGAAACTGCTCAGAAGAAATGGTCTGAAAAATGGTGTCGTTTCTCATCAGGGTGGCCAGAGGCTCCAAGGTACAAACTCTGGGGCAGAATCTCAGTTTGTGTGGGCAAGAATCCTTTGACATTCATGAAAAATACTGTCAGCACATAGCTTCAGTCACAGTTTGGATACCTTTTTTTTTCTTTGTGTGTGTGTGTGTGTGTGTGTGTGTGTGGACTTGTTTGTGTAAACTAGCCACAAATTCAATTTCCTAATGAGGTAACAATGTAATATTAAGTTTAACTTGATTTATCTTGAAGTGCATAGTGGTTCTTGTGTTTGCCTACAGTAGAGGAACAGTGCTAGTTAAGCTCAGTAGGTCTGATAAGGAGCACCCTTTCAACTTTCATAAAAGGTGTGAGATTGTTCCAGTAGTCCTTGTATGATAGCAAGAGTCTGAGTATGTCATTACAAGAGATGCAACTTTGTTGTTGCCTTTGTACACTTTGTGCAACTATAGAGCATCTGTCCACATGCATGTCCTGCACTGAGTCTGTATCATTCAGGAATTCGGTACCTTTCGTTGAAAAGAATATTTTTGTAGGGTGTGCAAATGTGGCATAATTGGTCTTCTCCAAACATTTCAAATCCGCACATGCCAGCAGATACAGAAACAAAAGTGCTCCCATCACTCAAGTTGTTGATGTACAAATGCACTTCATAGATGTCAGTCATTCTGATCATTATTACTATCATCATCACAAAAGCAGTTTCTTGCTGGTTCTGCTGTTTGAGACAATACAAAAACCTGACACTAGTTCTTTTATTTCAGCCTGGCTGACAACATCCTGAAGCTGTGCTGTGATGAAGTTGCTCGTGAGCTGGAGCACATCAATGCTGACATGGCAGAAAACATCTACACCTCCGAGTTCATGGATGAGAATGGCCTGCCCTTAGTGCCTCCAGACCTGGCTAACGACTTTGAAACAGAGGGAACGGCTGCCCAAAATCTGATTGACTCTGCTGCCGCTCAGCGAACTGTTGAAGCGGCCGTTTCCAGGGCTGTTGGGTCTCTCATGTTGCCCTCTGAGGAGCCTGAGATTTCCATCGTGTCCCCCAAGCGCATTGTGGACTCAGTTGGAGACCACTCCCCACCCTGGGACACATCCTTAAAGCACGTGTTTGATGCCACAGCCTTGTACGAAGCTAGCGTGACGGAAAAGGCTCCAGCGGCCGACACCTCTCAGGCCAGATCTGCGAAGGGTGCGGCAAAGGAAGATGACACTCAGTTAGAAGGGGAAGAAGATTACGACTACGAGGATGATTACACGGACATTTCTGATGAGGATGAGGAGGATGAAGAGTACAACAGTGAAAGTCCCAGTCCCTGAGGTTGTTGCAGCCGTGTCGTCATGTTGTCAGTGTCACACTGGTTGTGCCTTGTTCTCCAATCTCAGGTGATCTACGGGTGTATGATCAGTGATCTACAGATGTGCAGAGTAATCTGGAAATGTGTATAGTGATGTGCAGATCTGACTAATTGCCAAAAGGTGTACAAGGAAAGAGGACAGATGTACTAGCAAATGTAGTTGACAGGATGTGAATGAGTAATGCATTTTCTCAATGAACACATGTGAAGTCATCCACCAGTGGGAGGAGGAGGCAATGTTGCTGTTTGTTCCCCCAAAAATTGACATCCAATGTGACTTGTGACAGTGTGTTGAACATTACACATTACAACAAGCCCACATCACTGTGCTGCTAATCGTGCAGTTAACTGCAAAAAAACAACTGAACTTACAAGATGTGATGGTAATCCGTGTGAGTAGTTGTTGTTCTGTGTGACACAGAGTGACACAGAACAGCATGCTAAGCATGGTCTGTTGTAATGGATAACGTTCAACATACTGCCAATCTCGAACATTTTTAAATGAATAAAAAGCAACACATTTTGTGACATACAGTTATTCTTTAACAGAACAGTATGTGACAAGGACAATTTGATGAATTTTCACTGCCTTCAAATTTAAGCTTTTTTGAGATAAACAGCAAGTAATATAAGAAAAATGTTGGACACTACTATTTCAGCAAGATGTACAAGTACTACAATGTTGCTTGTTTGTTGATGAAAATAATAAATCAACAGAAGATTTTTATTACTGTGAAGTATAAGACACATAACTCTTACCATGTGAACAGTTTTTGCTGGGTTACACAAAATAGCATGTCCAGCTTTGTTGTAATACTAATAGATAACATAACATTAGTGACACAACCTGATACTTTGTTTTTCATAACAAAATAAATAATACATATTATTTAACAAACAAGTATTTTGTAAGAGACAAACTGTAGCAAGTAAGAACGAGCACAACTTCTGCTGCTTCTGGGTGTCACAGAAAAATGCACACGCAACCTGTCATCCATGCATTTTTTTGGTCATGTTGACTCAGGTGCCTGGACAAAATAGTAGTTAACTTCAAAGAATCAAACTGAATGAATTAATAATTAAAAAATGTAATAAATGATATTGACAAATCATAGCCTAATGAATAATGCTCATAAGATCCATACCTTCCTTTTTTAGAACTCTGGAAGGTCTCTATTATTATGTCAAATGTTACTACTTCCACAGCTCATGTGTTGCAGTCGTAAAGTTCAACACCTGACTTGTTGACTTTTGCTTCTGTAGATTAAAATCGTGTACCATGCATGAAGATCTGTTTGAAGACGTAGTTTGTAAACAAAACAAATTGTATTAAGTGCAAGCAAAAAATGTAAAGAATACGATCAGAATATACTGCTTGCAACCTTTCTGCTGTCGAACATTATGATTTCAGCATGACCCGTGTTGTAAGAAACTCAGTGAAAGCAAATTTACAAAAGCGCCTGAATAAACTGTAGAACAAAAACTCACTTTGTATGCTTACATTCCGATGCTTTTAAAAGATTTGGCATAATTTTATACCAATATCACTGTATAACAATAAGATTTGACTAAATATATGCTAAACATAAATGTATGTCAAACATTACAGTCTTCAAAAATATTACCAAACACCTTTTGCATGTCACAGCATGTCTTCCATGTGGTCATGTGCACAAACGACCTGGATGTGTAGCATGACTAGCCAGGTGTAGTGCAAATGCCGATTATGCGTGAAAAAGTGCTTGTTTTTCCTTTTGCTTGTTTAATCTGATACAGTGTTGAATGGTATTTCTTACAACTATAAAATTATGAAGAATGGCAAAATGTATTTTAGAAACTACACAGACAGTTGCCAGTAAAATAAAACATTGGTGCCTGATACAGTGATGTACCACAGTGACTGGGGTAAAGTCAGGTAAAAGAGAAAGTCAATTTTTCACTAGACTGTTCGCAGATGCTGGTCATGAAACATTTCAACACATGTAATGTTCAGCCAAGGGACATTTTGGAGCCTCCTGCTCGAAAACCAAAACTTAGTGATAATTCATTTTATATGCACCGTGGAAAGCGATATCTCATCTGTACAAATCGGTGACCGAGGTGATGTTTTGGTTCATCATGTACATGAATGAAAGCGTCAAAAGCATTCACCGTGAGCATGTCTGTTTTCAGGGGTTGAATTCTGTGGCTGTTTTCATCTTTCAAAAATTAATATTGCTCCAGATTTGGAACTCATGTATTGTTTTCACTGTGATATTGACCAACTGGGAATGTACACAAGTGTTAAAAGTGTTTGAAACAGATTTTATTGATAATCAAAACCACCCCCCAACACCCCACTATGTGCACCTTTTGGCACAAAGTCATCTGTACTGTGATTTGCAGATGTGTATAACAATACACAAATGCTTGTAGTGATCTAGTGGGTAGTTCAGGTAGGGTTGTTAACTCCCTTGATTTTTGCCTGGCATCACTTAAGTCCCTTGGCTGCTTTTACTTCTGGTGCATACTTTCTTCAGAATGGAAGGCAGTGACAGTGAATTTGCGAATTTTACACTGCCAACTTTAATGATATTTTTGGAGGCCCATAGTCAGAATGTGTCTGGCAACAAGCAGTAACTTGTTGCTCATGCTATAGGATGCCCCAAAACAATTTTTTCTCACAAACTCGCAATCTTTTGGTCAGCAGAAAAATGATGCAGACACCTTTTTCCATCCTCCATCCCCTTTTTCCTGGTAATTTTTGCAACTGCAACAGTGGTGGCATTTGTAATGATTCGCAGTTCTAGGTTCAACTTCCATTGTTATATACAGCATGAAGTAACGCCTACTCGAAAATCAGCCCGGAAGTGATGCAGCGACCTCTCATGACTTCTTGCGTGAAAGATTACAAAGGGCATTCACTTGTACAAACCAGCTTCACTGAACCACCCAATAGATGTGGCCTGTGGCCTGCAGTATTGTGGTGTACAGGTATGGGTGTGGTGCTGAGTGGATGTGCATGCTCTGGAACCATTGAGGAAAGACCACAGCTCTTTGGATTGAAAATTCCACTCCCAGCAACACTGTGAGAACGAATCCCTCAAAAGACCACAGCTCTTTGGATTGAAAATTCCACTCCCAGCAACACTGTGAGAACGAATCCCTCACCACAGCCTGCCATTAATAAGACCACTTTTATTTGGCTTGCTCTTCAGACTTCCATAAATTTTGGGTGGTCTTAACTCTTAGCAGTCTATTTGTAATAAGGTTAATGAATGTTTACCAATCAGCATCTCGCCTCATATAAGCTCAAGGCACTTATATTGGAAATAAATTAGGTCAAGAGTGGTAAATAATATTGCAGTGAATAAAAGATTCACTCACATGATCTGTTTCTGACGCCCCATCAATCTCTCGGTCTCGCACGCACATACACACACACGCACGCACACACGCACGCACGCACGCACTCTCACACACACACCCAGAGCACACACACACACGCATGTGTGAAAATCTGGCTCAGGTTATCAGCGATGTATTATTGCTTGAAGAATGGAGATTTATGGAAAGATCTGAAAGTTGATGAATTAGAAGGTTGTGTGAGACTATGAAGATGTTTATTCTAGGTGCACCCTGAAAAGAAAAATCTTTGGCCATTGTTTTTGCCTTTGAACATTGGCAGTCTGTGACTCCTGTCATCAAAAGAAGGCAACATGATTTGTAGGCTTTCTTTAGATTTTCCTAAACAGCCCCTCACATTCCATGAACTGGTAAGGGTTAGACAGTGGGCAACAAAAGCCTTGTGTGAACTACCTCTAATGGTAGACCACTCATTGGCCACCTTTAATGATAGACCGATCATTGGCCATCTCTAGCAGGAGACCACTCCTTGGCCATCTCCAATGAGAGACCACTCATTGGCCATCTCTAACGAGAGACCACTCCTTGGCCATCCCTGATGAGAGACCACTCCTTGGCCACCTATATTGATAGACCACTCCCTGGCCACCTCAGATAGACTACTCCTTGGCCACCTCTAATAATAGACCACTCCTTGGACACCTTTAGTGATAGACCACTCACTGGCCACCTTTGGTAGACCAATCATTGGCCACCTCTAATGACAGACCACTCATTGGCCAATGATAGACCACTCACTAGCCATCTCTAATGAGAGACCACTTACTGGTCCCTTCTAGAGGGAGACTTCTTACTGGCCACTTTTAACAAGAGATTGACCTCACACTGCAAGACCAGTTGCTGAGAGATCAGGAGTGTTCAGACAAAAATCGAAAAATAAGAGCTGAAGTCTTCCCTGTGACAAGTCAGAGGATTCTGAAGTCTTGTCAATGCACAGGGTCACATCTGGATGGTCAGACTCTGTGATAAGTGAATGCACATTTTTGTCTTCTATACCCGCATGACTAAGTACCAGCACAGTGTCTGTTGTGTGTTGAATGTTGAACAATAGATCTGTGATACGTATGTATATTATATATGCTTTGCATTTCTGTTTCCATTACGTTCAGGCGTTTCAGCTCATTTACTGTACTTGTCAAATAACACTTTACTGGTTATCTCCTTTCCTGTGTCTTTTGTCGTCTTGCTTAAAGTATCCTGTTCAACAATGAATTAGCAATCGTCTGTTTGTACATATAATGATGTGCAGGCAAACATTGTCATTTTGTTAACGGTCAAGAGAAGATCTATGGACTACACATGTTAACAATATGACTGAGGGCAAGACACTCAAGGGAGAGTAGTGAGAAAAGACTGTAATGCTGAAGAGCTGGAATTACCCAAGTTTGTTTCTTGTGGGCATGTTTTGTTTTGAATCTGGCCAGTAATTTAAGTGTGTATGGTTCAGAAGATCACGGATGTAAAACTCAGTTGAGCGATGGGTGTCTGTGACAGGTTCATATCATTCTTCATTAATCATTGTTTACCTTTCTGCTGCTTGAAAGAAAAGGATTTCCCTGAAAATCTGCACGTTTTGTGTTGTTGTATTAAAGTCTGCATTCTTTTTAATCATTTGTCTGTTTGGATTTAGTGGCCCAGGTTCAGCATTTTGGCACGGTGAAGGACTGTTTTTGTGTTCTCCTGAGTCAAACACTTGTGCAGACTAGTCAGTGCCTGTCTGGACTTTGCATGCACAGCACGCACTGTGACAGTTGTGCATGTTAGAGACCCTGTGTCCATGTTTCAATCAGAGAACCCAGTGTCCGTGTTTCAAGCAGAGATTGCCTAACAACAGGTGCCTTAGAAACATACAGATAGTAGCAGAATAATTAATTATGCCAATAATCCAAATGTTGATTGTGGCTTATGGCTGCTCTTAATGGAAGAAAAACTTCAGCTGAAGAACATTCTTCTTTTAGCATCTTTCTTCCTTCACACAAGATTTCAAGTCTGGTGAAATAGCATCAGCAGAAAGCATGCAGCAGCTGTTGTTTGGAAGGGGTGGGTGGGGCATGAGAACTTGGAGACACTTATCCTTAATGTTCCCATGGGAATAATGAAAAAGAAACGGTCCTGTGTTGGCTGGAGCAGCAGGCAGATGGCATGTACAACAGCCCCAACTCTTCCAGTATTTTTTTAAACATTGAATTGTGTACCATGTTTTTTTTCAGAAGCAAACATTTTAAAGCATGTTTTTTTTTTAAATTTTGAAATGTTGAGCTACAAAGTTCTCTTTGGAAGGAAAAAGCATTTTAAAGTTTATAACTATGTAACAAATAAAACACTTGTTGCAAACTGCCGTTATATCCTGATTTTATTTTCTGACATAATATTTGCCCACATGTACATACACACACACACACACACACACTGCACAAACACATATGCAGTCACACGAACACACAGCATGGATGCACACCCATACACATATTCACAAATATTACAAAATTCACACAAATATGCCCTAACCCTAAGCCTTTTTCTCCATCACCCAAGCAACAAATTACATACAATCAGAGAAATGCACCTCTGACCCAAAAGACTGCTGTTTGGTGATCCTTGGGTTGCACCTTGGATGCACAAGTTCCGGTCACTACTCACAGACCTGGCCCGTATGATATCTCTGTAGTTTGTGGTGCAGTACACACAGTTTGACATACCACTGTGGCAAGATTTTGCAGAAATAGACTACAGCCTTCCTGGATTATGCCTGTCTGACTGTGTAAAGATGCAAAAAACGATCCTTAGTCCTAGAACAATACCCTCCCTCTACCCCCAGCTAATGATGGAAGACAAAAGACCCAGCTTAGGTTGGAGGAGGGGGAGGGAAATGGATACAATACACTAAGCTGACAGCTGAACTACGACATATACTTTATAAGCTCTCGCAGACTGCACTGGCAGCTGTGTGCACAGCACAATGCAGCGCACGCCCGATCATGATTAAACCAGCGTGAAAACTGTCACGTAAAGAAATTTCAACCTGTAGTTTGCAACCACGCGCAGTCCTTGTAGTGCACAGTTCCATGCCAATGTTCACTGAGAAACAAATTCTCCCACACACAAGCTAGCATTTGTTCCGCCAAAACCAAAAGAGTTTGTGAGCGCTATTCTGCGTCCGGTGTCTGCAGCAACCCAAGGTCGCGGTGACCCAGTGACATAGCTGAGGTCACAGCCAGTGTCCGGTTCTGAGAGGTTACGTGTTGGGGGTACAAGTCCTGTCTGACATGACAGGAGAGCAGCGATGGCCTCAACGCTTCCAGCAGCTCCTAGCAGGTGTCCCAGAGCTCCTGAAACCAGACCAACAGCAACATGTAACAGTCATGTGTATGTATCTCAAGACACAAATCTATAGCATTCATGTTTAAATGCCAAGGCGCTAAAACCAGACCAACAGCAACATGTAACATTCATGTGTATGTATCTCAAGACACAAATCTATAGCATTCATGTTTAAATGCCAAGGCACTAAAACCAGACCAACAGCAACATGTAACATTCATGTGTATGTATCTCAAGACACAAATCTATAGCATTCATGTTTAAATGCCAAGGCACTAAAACCAGACCAACAGCAACATGTAACATTCATGTGTATGTATCTCAAGACACAAATCTATAGCATTCATGTTTAAATGCCAAGGCGCTAAAACCAGACCAACAGCAACATGTAACATTCATGTGTATGTATCTCAAGACACAAATCTATAGCATTCATGTTTAAATGCCAAGGCACTAAAACCAGACCAACAGCAACATGTAACATTCATGTGTATGTATCTCAAGACACAAATCTATAGCATTCATGTTTAAATGCCAAGGCGCTAAAACCAGACCAACAGCAACATGTAACATTCATGTGTATGTATCTCAAGACACAAATCTATAGCATTCATGTTTAAATGCCAAGGCACTAAAACCAGACCAACAGCAACATGTAACATTCATGTGTATGTATCTCAAGACACAAATCTATAGCATTCATGTTTAAATGCCAAGGCACTAAAACCAGACCAACACCAACATGTAACATTCATGTGTATGTATCTCAAGACACAAATCTATAGCATTCATGTTTAAATGCCAAGGCACTAAAACCAGACCAACAGCAACATGTAACATTCATGTGTATGTATCTCAAGACACAAATCTATAGCATTCATGTTTAAATGCCAAGGCACTAAAACCAGACCAACAGCAACATGTAACATTCATGTGTATGCATCGCAAGACTCAGATCTATAGCATTCATGTTTATGCCAAGGCACTAAAACCAGACCAGCAGGAACGTGGAACATTCATGTGTGCATCACAAGACTCAGATCTATAGCATTCATGTTTATGCCAAGACACTAAAACCAGACCAGCAGGAACGTGGAACATTCATGTGTATGCATCTCAAGACACAAATCTATAGCATTCATGTTTATGCCAAGACACTAAAACCAGACCAACAGAAACATGTAACAGTCACGTATATATGCATCTCAAGACAGCTCTATAACATTCATGTTTATGCCAAGACACTAAAAACAGACCAACAGGCATGGATAACAGTCACGCTTATATCAAGACAAACCAAAAACAGACCAACAGTCACAGATAAATGTCAAGACACACACACTAAAAACCGACCACAAGGCACGGATAACGTCCATCCACCTTTGATTGATGTGACAAGGACCTTCTTCCCCAGCACCTCTTGGATGGCTCGGCTCTCCACAGCATCACCAATGGGAGTGGATGTAGCATGCGCGTTGACGTGCCCCACTGCCTCTGCACTCACTCCAGCATCCCTCAGTGCTGCCTGCATGCAGTGCCGTGCTCCACTGCCAGACTCTGATGGAGTCGTGATGTGGTGAGCATCGCCCGACAGGCCATAGCCAAGAACCTGGAGCAGAACAAGTTAAAAAAATGTGAAACAAGAATGACTGCTAGCAGTCTAGATTTGCAGGTCGTGTTTTGTCCTAATACATAGCGTTGTTTTGAACCTTTTACATGTTTAGAAAAAGTCAAAGTTGCTTTAAGTTATAACACTGAAATTTATTCAGATTTAAGTCCTGCCTCCCATAGTTATGTTCCCACAAACTTTCAATCTGATCACTGTGTTGTACTGTGCTGTCCGGCAGAATGTGCATTGAAGTGGGTCTGATTCCAATGTTTAAAAGAACATAATTTAGCTTCATTTAGTTGCGGCTGATGTCTCCCAGCATTAATGAATTCATGCCATTATACATTTTAAAGGTCTCGCTTGGAATCTATCAGTCTGCTATGCTGTTGCACACTTTGGTCTCTGGTGTTCAGCACGAGAGGTACATGCTTGTGTTACCTGATGAAAAATTCCCATGATGCAACAGTAGGTGTCTAGTCACCTGTGGCATTTGATGCTTATTTGCACATAATCATAATCCCACTAATTATCATTCATGACACTAGCATTCTCATTTCAATATAAAATCATCAGAACATTTCTGAAAAAAATCATCATTTTTGACATTTTCATTTTCAGTCTAAATATTGAGCGAAACATGCTTGAAAAGACTAATTCCTATAACGTTTTTGACATTTTCATTTTCAGTCTAAGTATTGAGCGAAACATGTTTGAGAAGACTAGTTCCTATAACGTTGGTCACACCTCTCCCAAGATGGTAGCTCCTCTCTGCTGGGCATGTGACAGTTCTTCCAGGACCACAAGCCCCGCCCCCTCTGACATCACAAACCCGTCACGCCGAGCATCAAACGGCCGAGAGGCTTCATGAGGACTGTGCAAAACAAATGATCATTAAAGATTAATTTGAGAAGTGGGAGATATAACCAACAAACCATGCTACATGCCCCCTCTCATCTGCAATCTGTTTCAGCATCAGTCAGTGAAACACAAGACTCTTGTGAAGCATCATGAATGTTAAATGTCCATAGCTTGCCATTTGCACTGCAAAAGGTGTTACTGTTTACTGTATACAACCACCCCCCCCCCCCCCCCCCCAAAGAAAAAAGAAAGAAAAAAGAAAAAAAAGTATACAGATGAATGTCTGTTTATCTGACTCAGTAACTGTCTGCCTGGCTGTCTGAGTGTAAGTTTCTCTCCCTCTTTCTCTCTCTCTCCATCCCTTTGTCTGACTGCAAGTCTCTCTCTCTGTCCATCTGTCTGTAAGTCTTTTTCTCTCTTTCTGATGAGAGACTTGTCCGAAAACTGATATTTTCTTATGCTTGTGAAATTTGCACTAAACTGACCATTGCATGAAAATGCAAAATCACTCATCTTGTAACAGTACTCCTCTTCCCACAGAGAACAGCATTACCTAACATCTTCAATGGATTCAGTGAGTCAGAGATGAAATTTACAGCTGAGCTGACTGATGCAAAGACATCCTAATAGGCTTGTTGTGAACATGCAAGGTTTTGTGCGGACGTTTTCATGCACCATATATATATATAAAAAATTTCATTTATTCACTCAAGATCTAAACCACTTCGAAAATTCACCTCATTAAGTAGCCATTTTATTTTAAACCATCTGATCTGTTACCTGTCACATCATTATTTTCGTTATCTATGACACATGACAGTATTATTACATATTAAAAAGCTCGGCCTCTCTCAGTGAATCCATGCCAAAGCAGCATAACTTATTCCCCTTTTGAGCTGACCTGTGGTTAAAACTGGTGCTCAGAGCTCTCATCCTAGCAAAGCCTGCCATGGCCAGTGGACCCACGCTCGCCTCCACCCCACCTGCCACCATCACATCCGCATCACCATAGCGAATGAAGCGTGACGCATCGCCTATAGCATGCAGGCCTGTGGCACAGGCTGTTGACACGGCATGGTTGGGTCCCTGGGTGGTAAAACAAGTGAAGGCTCAGTTAGTTCAGACAAAATCCAGCCATGCATGCATTCAACATGTATGCTATAAGTGCAGTGATGTAAATGGCATCTAGTGCAGTGGATACCGCAGCTGACAGCAGAGCCTGACAGTGACAAACAGTTGGTTCTTGGATTTGAACATCCTGTCAACCACTCCAGGTCACCTGAGGAAAACAGACAAGACACAGGTAGGCAGAGGAGCCAGCCACACATACATATACAAAGTGTTATTCCCTAAATAAGTACTGTGCTGTGCATACAAACAGCGATGAAACCAATTATGTCTAACAACAAAACTGGAACATCCACAGGATATCACTACATCACACATACTCACACATGCATGTGCGCGCGCGCACACACACATGCACACACACACACACACACACACACACACACACACACACACACATACACACACACACATTAACACACCCACACACATCCACACTCACACACATGAACACACTCACACACATCCACACACACACACACACACTCACACACTAACACACACACATCGACACTCACACACATCCACACACACACATTCCCTCTCGCCTGTGCACGCTGGTACAAATCCTCACCCACATTCTTGACAGAAACTACAGCATCAAGAACAGCTGTTTTTCCTTCTTCAGCTATACAGCCCTGAGACTGACAAGATCCAAGCTAACATCAACAACTACAACAACCATCTCTCACCTGAAATCCGTACCTGAGACTGATATGGCCAGCAGCGATGTTGATGAGAATTTCTGGCACAAACCAAGGGCTGACTTTGCGGTACATTCCACTGCGAAGGTGTTCTCCAGCATCAGCAATCTCTTCCAGAGAAACCATGCCTGTGCCGACACATACACCTGGAAGTAATGCCAATAGTGAGATACAAACACATAAAAATACAAACTACAGACATTTACATGAAAACAATGTCACTATCAATACCACAAACCTCAAAAGTGCACACACACACACACACACACACACACACACACACACACACACAAATATATATATACAAAAACTGGAAAATAGTAAGGTTGAGAATTCCCCCTGAAAGTCTGTAATGACTGCACAAATCTTGTGTATTTTTTTATATTTTTTTATAAAACCTTTTTTGATCATACATGTATAATCCTAATCATGAATGCCTTACTTACATAATCACAACATTTGTTTTCTTTAGGAATATACACATCGGATTTACACCACATGTAATTATACCTAAGTATTACAATTAGTGTTTTCACCATAATCCAAACAACAGAGAGACAGAGAACAATTTTGATGCTGTCAGCAAGGATATTAAGTTTTGATATCATTCTGTACAAACTGAGTAACCAAAGTCTGTTGACATCAGAGGGCCATTATGAAAGAACAGGTACCCTAAACCCTGATGAAGGAACACAATCAAAGCTAAATGGTAAAATGTAATTACCTTAATGACTGCAAGTCACTGATTTTGAAGTATTAAAATTCAGAAAAACTAATTTTTGCTCATGAATACATAATACTTAATTCTATTTATAACATTACAATGACTACACTGATTTTAAATATTTTAGATAACATAAATATTCTATCTATATGATCCCAATTAATCCCGCCCCCCCCCCCCCCCCCATCTATTTTGATGTACCTGTCCGTTCAAGACCCAAACTGTCATCTGGCATCCATCTAGCACTGGTCAGTGCTTCTTCTGCTGCAGCCAGTGCATACGCTGCCGCCAAGGAAACACCCCGGTCTTGTGACTTGGGAATAAAACGCTGTCGGCTGAATTCATCTGCCCCATCACCAGTAGGAACAAATCCTGCCACCTGGCAAGGAACCTTTTCATAACCTGCATGAACACACACACAAATCTGGTTACTGTTGCCTGCCACACTGAATAACCACAGCCAAAAGGGTTATTTCACTAGGGGAGGGGGTGGGGGTGGGGAGAACACAGTGTGACATGCACAGTATGTACACACAGTTACATGCATGTATGTGTATACACTCTTTGTGTCTCTCTGTCTCTGTCTGTCTGTCTCTCTCTGCAAGGACTAGATGTTACAGTGTTAGGTCTAAACGAATCTACAGAAACTGCAGTCCTTGGAAAATGAAGTTCTCTCTGTCTCTGTCTCTCTCTGTCCCTCTCTGTCTCTGTCTCTCTGTCTGTGTCTGTCTGTCTCTCTGTCTCTGTGAGAGGGTAGACTTTAAGGTATTAAACAGAAGGAAATATAATGTACACGCATGAATTAAGTGATTAACAATAAGAAGTAAAGTCAGTACCTCATTTTTCTCTTCCGATTAGCTGAACATTGGGCGGCACTGAAAAAACGAAGTTGCTAAAATCACCAGAGAAAAACCAAAGCTTTTAAAATGTTAGTCATGTTGAATGATGAAAGAGTTGCCTTTCTGATAACACTAACAATCAAAATATTTTTAAGTTGAACATCACCCTTTCCTTGCACCTTCCCGAGTCCACACCGCCCTTGTAGCAGACGACTCCAAACTGTCTCGGTACCAACTCCCAAACACGTCACTAAACCTACGCCTGTTACCACAACTCGGCGCTTTTCAGTTGAGAAATGTCGAATGCACTGCACTCCTCTGTGAAAGCTTGCCATTGTTTTCATTTTAACATCATGTGTTTGCGATTTGACCTGCAAAGGGTTTCGTTTCACAGGACGCCGCCATATTGCAGGAAAGCAGAGAATAAAACTAATACTTTTAAAAAAAGTAAATGGAATTATGACACTGATAAGACTAATTAAATAAAACTATAATGATAGTTAGAATTTTTACTTTGAGTTTGTTGTGTTTTTGTTTTTGTATTGGTCAGAAAAAACACACACCATTTACTGCGAACCTCTTGTTCTAAATAGTTTACTCGGAGGCAAGGAGACGCAAAGCGGTTTTTTCGAGTCTGTCTTCGAAATTTTGTCCTCTGCAAAAATAATTACCGGTTGTGCGTGCTAGGAAATTCATTAGCAATATGAGCGCGTACGAACAGCGTGCTTTGAGTGTTATTTCGCAGCTGAGCGATGCCAGCGAATTTAGAGAACATAAAGCCGGCCCTTACCTGGAAGGCAATCTGAGGTTGCTGGATACAATGTGAGTTGGATAAACGAGAAGAATAGCATCTGCACCAGATCGCTTGGGTTTGCAACTGAGAGAAATGCTGACGACGCTGATGGGGAAAAATAATAAGAGAGTGTACAAAATTGGTCGGTAAAGCCGATACTGTTTGCGTAAATGGGAGCCAAAACAAATAGCAGCACGGTATGAAATGTTGTGAATGTGCCAAAGCTGCGAATCACTGGCGAAAACCCAAGCGAGCTGGACTGAGTGCTTTTATATATATATATATTAAACATTTACCTTGAGTTGTTCTTGCCATGCTTCCCTTTTCCCTTCTTCTTCAGTGACTCCATTCATTTCTTCTTCTTGTTTACACCCAGTTTCATTGAAATTTGCAAAATGTTCTTACTAAATGATACCTAGTATATCTCACCAAATAAGTGTGTATCCTGCATAAATAGTTGCAGTGTGTGTGTGTGTGTGTGTGTGTGTGTGTGTGTGTGTGTGTGTGTGTGTGTGTGTGTGTGTGTGTGTGTGATCAGTTACTAACATGTCAGTTTCAGTGGATGTTAGGCCTCATGAAAACAATCAATTACTAAGTGTGTGCATCAAATATATAATTCTTTGGGGCTGGACCATGCCTGTTGCACTTTGGATTATGTGGCAGATCTTAGTTTTTGTTTCATCTTAAACTAAAGCTAAACCCTCAACCCACTGATAAAGGGCAGGGGAGAGAAGGTTACTGCCCATGCTGGGATTCAAACCAGCAACCACTCATTCTTGAATACAGTCTTCACACAGATCTACCAGTCTTCTTACAAATATAATTGTAAAATGTATAGTGTCAGTTAATGTTAGTTGTTTGATGTTGGGCCTGGGCACTGTACTCTTGTGCTATTGTAGCGGGAGAGCTGTGCAAGCTAGCTCGAGTTACGGGCCCTGAGTTCCCCCACCCCTTCTCTCCAGTCGGACACTGCCTGCCAGCAACTGGCCGGTGCCGCGCGGTGCGGTATAAAAGACAGTGCCTGCCCGGTTTCTGTACCATGTGCTGAAAAGTGCTGGTCAACCCCTACCCCCCCCCGAGTTTACATGCTGAAAAAGTGTGTTGCTCTTCCCTTAGTTATTAGAAGACCTATGCTGCAAAGTGTGGGCACGCATGTTTGGTAATTAAGAGACCTGTGCTGCAAAGTGCGGGCACGCATGTTTGGCAATTAAGAGACCTGTGCTGCAAAGTGCGGGCACGCATGTTTGGTAATTAAGAGACCTGTGCTGCAAAGTGTGGGCACACATGTTTTAGTTATTAAGAGACCTGTGCTGCAAAGTGCGGGCACGCATGTTAAGTTAAGTTATTAGAAGACTTGTGCTGCAAAGTGCGAGCGTTAGTTAAGTTTATGTTTGTTTGCTTTCTTGTGCTGCAAAGTGCAAGTATTAGTTAAGTTAATGCAAGGGTGCGGCTTATTTTTGTAGGTAATTGGTACTGAGCCTATGCTGGTAGTTAAGTTAGTTATGGTTTAGTGCGTAGGTTAGACATAGTCGTGCGTCGGTTTGGTTTGCTCTTGTGTGTACTGTATGTGTAACATGCGGTAGTGTAAATAAAACTGTATGCATTTCTTTATTTGGTTCGTCACTATAATGGGAGTATGTACTGAGACGGAGTGTGGTCAGTGCGCGCGTTTGTGAGCGTGCCTCAGTGTTTTCGTCATGTTGGTACATGTGTACAACTTCTGTCTCCACTTATCTTTTGTCTAGTGTCTGTTTTAAGTGGCATAAGTGCATAGTGAAACGGCACACCTACCTCTGAGGAGCGGACAAACAACCAAACACTAACACAGGGTTTTTTCTGGATACCAAGGTCGGTTGATTGTAGTGATTTTGAACACAACGCGAGGAACCTGACATTGAAAGGCACACTACATGAGGATGACTAGAGACAATGGTTTATTCCAGTGTGAGTGTCTCTCCTTGGCAATCTCCAGCCTCCCCCTGAACCTAAAATGAGGAACGGGCCGCAGGTCCGGTTACAAAAAGTGGTGCTGTGACTCAGGATATCGCACGTGTTTGGTACCGCTGAGCTGGGGCGCTTGGACCGCCAGCCTGCAGCGTTTTCACTACGCACAGCTGCCATTTGTGTCTTTGTGTCTGTGTGTGCATAATGGGTGCGGTGTTAGGCTTCCTTAGGCTGTTAGTGCCAAGCTGGTTGGTACAGAACAGGACTGCTACGAGACAGTCAAAAAGAAGAGGAAGCAGACGTAGCACTGTGACTTCTATTTCCCATAGCGGCAGCAGCAGTTGCGATGATTGTTCGTTTAGTAGCTGTTACAGTCGTTCTCACGGGCATAGATCCATTGGTGCTCGCAGGGATAGAAGTATGGGTAACAGTACGTTTCTGAATCACAGTCTTGCACACAGGAAAGAGAGGGTTCCTGACGTGTTCACGGGTACGAAAGGTAATCTGAAAGATTGGCTTCGTCACTTCGAAACCTGTGCCAGATGGAATGGTTGGGATTACGCCGAGAGGGGCGTCAATCTTGCTATGTCACTCAGGGGTAATGCTCAGCAGGTGCTTGGCGAACTTAGTGTTCATGAGTTAGAAGACTTTGATGCGATCAAAGCAGCTCTAGAAAGAAGGTTCGATCCTGCTGAGAAAGAAAACCTCCATCGTGTGGAGTTCAGATCAAGGTTCAAGAAGAAGGGCGAGAGCGTGACTGAGTATGGGTTCGCTCTGAATCGCATTGCTTCTGATGCATACCCTAGGATGCCCCCGGAGGCTAGGGAGACGATCGTGATCGATCAGTTTGTTAGTGGACTTCCGTCGAAGGATTTGAGGAGGCATGTCCAGTTCCATCATCCGTCATCCATCCATGAGGCGATAGCGTTGGCTAGTGAGTTCGAGTCTTTCGAAGAAAGGTTTGACGGGAGAAAACCAGAAAATACGGAGAAGGGAAACGGCACTAGTATTAGAAGCATCAGCAAAAAGGACTCAGGGCATGAGGAGTTGCTGAAGGTTTTTCAGAGTCTGAGCAAGCAGGTAGCTGAGTCGCTGGACAAAGTTACCAAAGCCGTGGGTCAGATTAGTGGAAATAAAAGCAGAAACGGTTCCGTAGTTTGTTTTCGGTGTAATGAAAAGGGTCACTACTCTAGGCAGTGCCCAACTACTGCACTAGAGCAAACAGGGAGTAAGAACGCTTCTAACGAAAACGCGCCAGGCAAGGAAAACTGGCGAGGGCCGGGGTTCCAGCGGTCAGACACTCGGCCCGCCATCTGACAGGTGTTGATAACTCTCCTAATGGGATGGAGACGGGACCGCGTACGTGTGTTTTGTTAACAACCGGATGCTATGTCGTGCCAGTAAGGATAGGGGCAGGCGTGGCTGAGTTTTTAGTTGATAGCGGGTCAGCTGCCACGGTCCTTAGTGCTGCGGCATTTGAGACGGCAGAGAGAGATACGCGAGTTGTACTGAGGGAAAGTAAGCTTAGTCTTTGTACAGCTAGCGGACAGAATTTGGACATTCGGGGCGAGACGACTTTAGAGTTGGGAATAGGTGACCAAACTTTTCGACACAGTGTAGTGGTTGGGGACATAGGAAACTCAGCAGGTATCCTGGGTACAGATTTCATGCAGAAACATGGTTGTCTGTTGGACTTGGCACAGGGTACTATGCAGATAGGAACGCAAGTGGTTCAGCTGAAGAGAGAGGCAGTAGACACGTGTGCGAGAGTGCAAGTGTGTGACACCGTCATTGTACCGCCTAGGTGCGAGGCGTTTGTTAAAGGGTCTCTTCTTCAGGCCAGTTTTGGGGAAAAGACTGACGGACTGCTGGAAGGTCTAGATACTTTTAAAAGCGAGACTAGTCTTGAGGTCCCCAGGTGTTTGGTTCACGTGACGAAAAATGAGGTGTTTGTTCCTGTCACTAACCTATCTGATAGGGAAGTAACGGTCAAAGCCGATACTGTCATTGCTACTGTAGAAACGGCGGTTTCCTTGAATTCCTTGTCGCAAGAGCGTGAAGAAAAGGAAAGGCTTTATTCTGATCAGCTTCCTAGCCATCTTGAAAGTTTGGCCACTAAGTTGTCTCCAAGGGTCAGTGAGAAAACAAAAGGAGAAGTGAGGGACACTCTTATTGAGTTCCAAGATGTTTTCATGTGCCCAGATACTCAGCTCGGTAGGACGGGAAAGGTCCGACATACTATTGACACTGCAAACAGTAAGCCTGTTAAGCTACCCCCTCGACGTCTGCCAATGGCCCAGAGAGAGGTTGTTGATAGAGAGTTGGAAAAGATGCTCAAAGAAGATATTATAGAGCCTAGTGATAGCCCGGGGGCGGCAAATGTTGTCTTGGTCAAAAAGAAGGATGGGTCTGTTAGGTTTTGTGTAGACTACAGAAAACTGAATGAGTGCACAAAGAAAGATGCCTACCCTTTGCCCCACATTGGGGATTCACTTGATGCATTGTCGGGTTCATGCTGGTTTTCAACTTTGGACTTAGCTCAAGGTTTTTACCAGGTAGAAATGGACGAGAATGACAAACAAAAGACTGCGTTCGCAACGCACAGAGGACTTTTCCAGTTCAAGGTGATGCCCTTCGGTCTCTGTAACAGTCCTGCGACTTTTGAGAGGCTGATGGAATTAGTCCTAAGTGGCGTTCTCTTTGAGAGGTGTCTAGTCTACATTGACGATGTCATTTGTTTCGGAAAGACAGAGGAGGAGGCATTGTATAACCTCAGGGTTGTACTGCAGAAGTTTAGAGATGCAAATCTCAAGCTGAAACCCTCCAAGTGTTCATTGTTCCAGGATGAATGTACCTTTTTAGGGCATACAGTCGCACGTGAGGGGACGACTTGCGAAAAGTCGAAGGTTGAAGCTGTGGCGAGCTGGCCTGTGCCGACTTGTGTTTCAGAGGTTCGTTCGTTCCTGGGAACTGCGTCGTACTACCGAAAGTACATTCAGGGCTTTGCCGATATAGCTAGCCCGTTGACAAACTTGACAAAGAAGAACCAGAAGTTTGTTTGGACTGAGAAGTGTCAGAACGCTTTTGAAAGACTGAAGGAAGCACTAGTCTCTGCTCCAGTCTTAGCATACCCTACTAGGGAGGGTAAGTTTGTTCTTGACACTGATGCAAGCGTGACTGCGATTGGCGCAGTCCTGTCACAGATTCAAGACGGGGAAGAGAAAGTCATTGCCTATGCAAGCTGTGCTTTGTCCAGTTCCAGGCAAAATTACTGTACGACGTACAGAGAGCTGTACGCTGTAGTGAGATTCGTGAAGTACTTTTCTCATTACCTGTGGGGAAGGCCGTTTTTGGTTCGCAGTGACCATAGTTCGCTGAAATGGTTAAAGAACTTTAAGCAGCCGGAGGGGATGGTAGCTAGGTGGATAGCTACTCTGGACACCTATGACTTCCAGATAGAGCACAGGAAAGGTGCGTCACATGGTAATGCCGATGGGTTGTCCCGGATCCCAAGAAGATGTTGTCAGAGGGAAGAGTGCAGACAGTGCACTCAGAAGCAAGTGAGGGTAGTAACACGTTCGCAAGCACGTGGCCGAGACTTAGCTGACAAGGGTGTAGCTAGCGGTACGCAGAGGAACGCTGACTCGTGTTCGCGCGAGGAAGTCCCGCGAGTTGACCCCGAGGTCACTAGTCGAGGTGATGCTACTGGGAAGGGGAAAGATGTACTGGTCAGAGCAGACAAGGCGGTTCAGAGTAATTCTGCTTCATGGTCAAATGAAGATGCCCCTGAGTCTTTTCAGTCTTTTACATTCGATCCTGATGTACAGGGAGGTAGTGGTGGTACTTTCCTATTGGATAGGAAGAGGGTGGAACAGTGTGTTCAGACAGAGGCTGTAACCAAGGGAGTGGGTAACAGTAAGTCTGATTGTGTTCCTGGGGTACCAAAGTCTAGTCCCTGTAAAAGTAACTGGTTTTCTGTCTGGTCTCATGAGGAGCTCGAAGGGTTCCAGCAGAAAGATCCAGTGACGAGCGCTCTACTGAGTCTGAAATCTAGAGGGGAGAAACCCCCGAAGACAGAGATCTCAAAGTATAGCACTGCTATCAGAACACTCATAGCTCAGTGGGATAATCTGAGAGTAGTGGATGGGTTGCTATACGTTGTGTCAGAGAAAAGTTTTACTCAGGAAGAAGTACTGCTACTGGTAGCCCCGGCTGGGGTTAGACAGAAGGTGTTGAATATGTCGCATGATGCTAAGACGGCTGGTCACCTTGGCCGCGACAGAACACTAGCAAACGTAAAGCGTCACGTGTACTGGCCAGGAATGGCCGACGATGTTGCCAGGTGGTGTAGACAGTGTGACATGTGTGCACGAAGGAAACCAGGTCCGGGAAGGGCTAAACTTCCTATGCAACATGTGAATGTAGGCGTGCCGCTCGAAAGAGTCGCAATCAACATTTTGGTTCCTTTGCCGATGTCTCACGATGGCTATGAGTACATAATGGTGGTTGAAGATTACTACACAAAGTATGCAGAGGCATACAGCCTTGTTGATCATACAGCCCAGACTGTAGGGGATAAACTTCTTACAGAATTCATCTGTAGGTTTGGAGTCCCATTGACCATTCATACTGATCAAGGTAGAGAGTTTGAGTCTCGTTTGTTTTAACATTTGTGTGAAGCCTTAGGTGCGGACAAGACTAGAACTACCCCTTACCACCCACAGAGTGATGGTATGGTGGAGAGACAGAACCGCACGATACAGCAAATGCTGTCAGCCTATGTTAATGAGAGGCGAGATGATTGGAGTGATCACTTAGACCTGATCATGATGGCCTACAGATCGTCTGTCCATCAGTCCACTCAGTGCACTCCGAACTTGATTATGTTTGGGAGAGAGGTCAACCTCCCCTTGACTGTTCAACTTGGTGTGTTTCCCACCGGAGACAGGCCGCAATGTCCTGTAGAGTACGTAGAGTGGGTTCAGAACACCTTAGAAAGAGTTTTCTGTTTTGTGAGAGTGAACACTGAGTCAAGTGTACACAAACAGAAACACTATCATGATAGAAACTGCAAGACAAGAGAAGTAGAACCAGGGATGTGGGTGTGGAGATGGTACCCGCCAAAGGCGAAG
This sequence comes from Alviniconcha strummeri, assembly GCA_963584105.1. Taxonomy (NCBI): domain Eukaryota; kingdom Metazoa; phylum Mollusca; class Gastropoda; family Provannidae; genus Alviniconcha; species Alviniconcha strummeri. The sequence goes on from OY757552.1 coordinate 16,229,264, forward strand.
GAAAAATTAGGTCTAGGGTGGACAGGTCCCTTTAAGGTCGTAGAGAAGATAGGAGAAAGTGCCATTAGGATTATGAGGGACGGCAAAGTGCTGGTTGTTCACATCAACGATGTTAAACCTTATGAAGGAAGGGAACAGCCAGTTAGCGAAGAAGAGAGTGAAAGTGAACGGCTGGAGTGTGAGAGTGAGAGCGAAGATGGAGAAAATAATGGGGACGAGGGTGGAGAACAAATGGTAGTGGAGGGATGGGACGAGGGAGACGTGCGGTCTTCTCCCGTTAAAACTAGAACTGGGAGGGAGGTTAAGGCCCCCAGGAGATACTCTCCTTACCCATCATCCTCGTGAACATCATCACCTCGCCCTCAGCATCATTGGAGTGGAGCCAGTCATCGACGAACGGCAGAGTTCGGATGGTAAAGGGTGCAGCCGGCGGCTCTGCTAACGACCCTTTGTCTCCGCCACCCTCACCATCTTCATTGTCATCAGGGTGTAGTCGGTGGCTCTGCTGACAGCCCTCATCAAACTCCGCATCGATCTCCAGTACCAGCAGGGTGTAGTCGGCGGCTCTGCTGACAGCCCTTTCAGTGTCTCCGCCACCCTCACCACCATCTTCATCGTCACCAGGGTGCAGTCGGCGGCTCCGCTGACGGCCCAGTCATCATTTCTGAGGCTGCCTATCTCTACGTAACCTTGATTAGACCGCCACAAGACCGTGAAAAGAGTTTCGAGATATCCTTCAAACGATGATGAAGAAAGGAAACGAAATGAACTCTCTGCTGTTGTTTCTTACTGAATACTGGTTTTCTTTTGGGATGCATGTATGTACATCATACTATATACATTGTTTCATGTTTTCTTGCAGGGTTGTTTGCTTTGGTAACCTGTAATTTGACTAGTCACTCACTTTGTGATTGTATTCTCTTATTTTGATTGTAACCTTTTACTTGTTCAATCGAATTTTGTTCTTGTTATTCAAACTGCCATGACGTTAGCATTTGTTCAATACGTTAACGTTTATGCTGTTTCGTGAATACTCAGTTGTTTGGTTGAATACTGAGGTGCTGTTGACTACGGGATTGAAATGTTTTATTGTTGATTGTTATGTTTCTTGTTGACTTGATGATTCCGTTTTGTTGTTGTTGACGACTAATGTGACAGGCACATTAGGTCTAAGGAGGGGGGAGTGTAGCGGGAGAGCTGTGCAAGCTAGCTCGAGTTACGGGCCCTGAGTTCCCCCACCCCTTCTCTCCAGTCGGACGCTGCCTGCCAGCGACTGGCCGGTGCCGCGCGGTGCGGTATAAAAGACAGTGCCTGCCCGGTTTCTGTACCATGTGCTGAAAAGTGCTGGTCAACCCCTACCCCCCCGAGTTTACATGCTGAAAAAGTGTGTTGCTCTTCCCTTAGTTATTAGAAGACCTATGCTGCAAAGTGTGGGCACGCATGTTTGGTAATTAAGAGACCTGTGCTGCAAAGTGCGGGCACGCATGTTTGGCAATTAAGAGACCTGTGCTGCAAAGTGCGGGCACGCATGTTTGGTAATTAAGAGACCTGTGCTGCAAAGTGCGGGCACGCATGTTTGGTAATTAAGAGACCTGTGCTGCAAAGTGCGGGCACGCATGTTTGGTAATTAAGAGACCTGTGCTGCAAAGTGCGGGCACGCATGTTTGGTAATTAAGAGACCTGTGCTGCAAAGTGCGGGCACGCATGTTTGGTAATTAAGAGACCTGTGCTGCAAAGTGTGGGCACGCATGTTTAGTAATTAAGAGACCTGTGCTGCAAAGTGTGGGCACGCATGTTTTAGTTATTAAGAGACCTGTGCTGCAAAGTGCGGGCACGCATGTTAAGTTAAGTTATTAGAAGACTTGTGCTGCAAAGTGCGAGCGTTAGTTAAGTTTATGTTTGTTTGCTTTCTTGTGCTGCAAAGTGCAAGTATTAGTTAAGTTAATGCAAGGGTGCGGCTTATTTTTGTAGGTAATTGGTACTGAGCCTATGCCGGTAGTTAAGTTAGTTATGGTTTAGTGCGTAGGTTAGACATAGTCGTGCGTCGGTTTGGTTTGCTCTTGTGTGTACTGTATGTGTAACATGCGGTAGTGTAAATAAAACTGTATGCATTTCTTTATTTGGTTCGTCACTATAATGGGAGTATGTACTGAGACGGAGTGTGGTCAGTGCGCGCGTTTGTGAGCGTGCCTCAGTGTTTTCGTCATGTTGGTACATGTGTACAACTTCTGTCTCCACTTATCTTTTGTCTAGTGTCTGTTTTAAGTGGCATAAGTGCATAGTGAAACGGCACACCTACCTCTGAGGAGCGGACAAACAACCAAACACTAACACAGGGTTTTTTCTGGATACCAAGG
>OY757552.1:16236620-16249343 GCA_963584105.1 Alviniconcha strummeri
CAATAAACTCGGTTACATACATAATAATAATAAAGAGGATTTCTAGAGCGCCCATCTACTGCACAAAATGGGAGCACAGGGCACTTTACAATAACACTAACAACACACACACACACACACACACACACACACACACACACACACACACACACACACACACACACACACACATGTATTACTATTACAGTTATATTTGTTCTTACATATCTTTTCTGGTGCTGTTTAACAGATATGTACAGCCTTTGGACCACTAAATCCCTGAACATCCTCAGTTTCTTGTGGATGTTGGTTAGGTGGGAGCAGCAGTTAGGCCTGGTTGTGTAAGGTATTTGGCTGAAAGTAGGTAAACTCTGGTTTCAGAGTTTCTGCTTTGGCTGACTTAGTTCTTCTCCAAAAGTTGTGGTTTATAGACAGTTGCTGCATTTCTTTGTAACTGTGTTCCCACACCCCCGCCAATTTTTCATAGTTGTTGAAATTTTTAAAATGGCTGTGGCTCATACCCCTGTCTGTTTTAATGAAGAAACTTGGTGTTTTACACCCAGTCAACCAGTACGGTTATATCAGGGCGATGGTGAAGAAACATTCTGGTGGTAACAGTGTAGTGTTACTAAGTATGTTGTCTCTCCCTCTGCCTTCTGGGATCTCAGTTGCTGCCATTACCTCTGCAGAAACAACGTTTGGTTAACCAAGTCAAAGCATTTGAGCAACTCATAAGTTTACTTGCTTGATGCTCCCCCCCAAATATTGCGTTACTGTAATTTGGCATGCTTTCATTGATAAAAATTGTTTAAACCAACCAAGCCTAACCGCAGTAACAGGTTCAGGTCCCACCCTTGTGTTCCTGTGTGCAGATCTATGGCGCTGGCAGTACTCAGATGCTGTACAGCCTGAGTGACGATGACACCACGTCCAGCCGACTGCCCGTCACACAGATACGTTTCATCCCACACGCTGATGATGAGCAGCCTAAGTATGAGCACATCCTCATAGCCTCCTGTGAGTCTTCTTCCTCACTTTTGACTCAGTCTAGGTGGTAACCATCTCCCACCTCACCTTAGTCTCAGGAGTGTGGACTCAGTGTCTAATCCTTTCAGTGAGTTGAGAAGTCTAGGGTCCATGCTACTAGATTACTAGGATATTTATTTGCCAGTGACATTAAAATGTACACAGGGATTTGTCTTGGTGATGTTCCATACATTACAGTGCATTAACAAATAGACACAATAATGCAATTATCCATGTACGAAAGTTATAAATATATTAAATTTAACAATGTAACAGTTGTATTGTTGCATTGTAAACTATCACATGCACACACTCATACACACACGCATACATGCACACATGCACACACACACACACACACACACACACACACACACACAGACACACACACACACACTCACACACACACACACACACACACACACACACACACACACACACACACACACACACACACATGCAATACAATTTCGCACAGGCAGGGTGCCAGCAACCTACACGTTCGATTTTTGAACAAAACAAGCCACTCCCAAGTCACAGTAAGTAACAGAAAAGCTTAATTTTGTACATCAGATGATGTGCATGTTGAAAATTAACCACTGTAGTGGAAAGTTGTTGTCCTCAGCATATGGTGAGTTGAGAAATCAAGGGCTCATATTAAAGCACATGCATGTTGATGATTATCAATGGCAGTGGAATGTTGTTGTCCTCAGTGTCTGGCCTTTTGAATGTGTTAGAAATCTAGGGTTCATGTTACAAGCATATGCATGCTGACAGTTACCCATGGCAGTGGGAAGTTGTCCTCAGTGCCTGGTCTTTCAGGTGAGTTGAGAAGTCTAGGGCTCCTGTTACAAGCATGTGCATGTTGACAATTACCCATGGTATTGCAAAATTGTTGTCCTCTGTGTCTGGCCATTTGGATGTAGTGAGAAATCGAGAGCCCATGCCACAAGCATGTGCATATTAAAGGTAGCTCTTGCTAGAGGAAAGTTGTCCTGATGACAATTTGTAGACATTCCAATAGCTGTATGGAGTGATTCAGCTGAGTGGCACAGTCTCCTTCCTCAGAGAAAGTGACCAAACTTAGGGCCATGAGAAAAATAATACTGAGTTTAGGACAGTAATCTACAACCCCCCTTAAAAACAAAACACAGCTTTCGTTGGTAGACCCCCATTCAGACTGAGTCTTTAAGGGTCCTTCAACAGATGCTTCGGGCCACATCAAGTTTTGGCACTACTCGTCGGGATCGTGCCTCCACACCATCAATGAGCTGCGACAGACGCTGGCATTGACAGTGAACCCGACGGGAACACACTTCATCACTGCTGGTGCCAGCACGCAGATCCACATGTATGATGTGGAGACCAAACAGAAAGTGAGCACCATGGAGCCCAGGTAAGGATCAAAGTTAGGACTTGATCTGTAGGCTAAGTTACTCAATTCTTGTCACAGTGTAAGGTGCCTTTCCTCTGGGAAAGGGACCCAGATTTGCCATGGGAAAGTATTTGATTTAAAAATGTTAAATATAGCTCTCCCCCCTCCCCCACCCCACAGCAACAATGACAATACACAGATATACGCAGATGCACAGACAGACACAGGCCACACACACACACACACACACACACACACACACACAGTCATACAACCATTTACACAGGCATGCACACCCACACCCATATACACACACACACACACACACACACACACACACACACACACACACACAGAGTCACACACACACACACACACACACACACACACACACACACACACACACACACACACACACACACACACACACACACACACACACACACACACAGGGAGGGGGTTGGGGCACCATAGAAACAAGGTGGGATAAAAGTGCCCGTGGTCAGCTTAACTCTTGCAATACTGTTTAACCCATTTTTCAAGCAATTGTGAACCTAGTTTTTTCATGCAATTGTGAACTTATTTGAAAAATTACTGTCTGCTAGCTGCTCCTAGGTGTAACAGAAAAACACGCAACAAAAACCCAGTGATTGACTGACTTGAACCTGGTATTGTTTAGCTGTGCTACATCTGTCACTGTAGTTTTGCAAAGCCAAAAGATTGTGTCAACACCACTAAACCAGGGTTACAGTCGCAGTGTGTGTAACTGCTGTGGCAAAGTCAAGTCCAGTTGTGTATTTGTCATCATAAAACCAAAGCAAAAGTTTACAGCCAAGACCATGTCATCATTTTAATTGGGTATTATTACTGTGCTAAAAAGCTTCAGTTGAATACCAGAATATGATCATTTGTATCCTTGAAACAACCTTAATAAGACTGTATGTCCATCTAAAGAATGTGTGTGTGTGTGTGTGTGTGTGTGTGTGTGTGTGTGTGTGTGTGTGTGTGTGTGTGTGTGTGTGTGTGAGAGAGAGAGAGAGAGTGTATTTGTGCATGTGTGTGTGAGAGAGTGTATTTGTGCATGTGTGTGTGTGTGTATGTGTGTGTGTGTGTGTGTGTGTGTGTGTGTGTGTGTGTGTGTGTGTGTGTGTGTGTGTGTGTGTGTGTGTGTGTGTGTGTGTGTGTGTGTGTGTGTGTGTGTGTGTGTGTGTGTGTGTGTGTGTGTGTGTGTTAATTCACAAAAGATGTTTCTTCACTGCTAACCAATCAACATTTGTTTGACATTTTCCCCCTTTTATTTCATTTCTTGGCCATTTTATGATTACAGTAGGTAAGTATCCTTCAAAAAGCCACAACTTCTTTGTTGTTCAAAAAGAGCATGTTGACAGTTGTATCTTGTAGAATACATTTGACTGATACATTTTTTCCACTATACAGTAGAAATCCTTGTATACTCAGATTTCCCCCCGCATTCAGATCTGAGACTTTTTCCCCATACAGATCTGTTTTTGTTTCTCTTCTAACAGAATACCAGTTTGTTGTGTTCATATGCAGTTTAGCTGTATGATCACTTGTGAGCTTGTGTGAAATGTTTTGTTGCTTACAGAACTATGGTCATTGCAACACGCATATTATTAGTGCACTGCAAAGCTGTTGTTCGTAGAAAATGTGTCAGTTTTTCACATCTGTGTACTTTGCATTCTTGATGATAGCATACTGTCCATGTCCATGTTTTGCATGGATATGGATAATATGCACACTACATGGTACATATTGACTGCACAACAAAAATTCCACTGAAAATATGACGCAAGTCATGTTTGAACTGTTCTGTGTGTTGGGAAACTTTGTTTATATTGGATTACACCCCCTCTTTTTTGTCATTTGTTATTGTTTTGAGATACATTAACTGTTAGATCTGGCTGTAATATCTCAGTGATGCTTTTTGAGCTTCCAAACTTGTAAATAAACTACTGACTAATCATAACTGTTTTACTGGACCTCATTATTTTCTTTTGCTGATGGTAACATTATTCTGATTTGAAGGGCAGGCATTGACTAACATGTTTGTGTCAACGAATGTGACCGTGATCCCATTCAAGGTCACAGTGTGCAGCAGTCAAAAGACAACGAGAACTGTTGGCATTTTATTCTTATTGTCTGCCTTTTGCTGCTTGAGTTGTTCACTTCTGTAGTACCTAGGTACTTATGTTCTCCCGACAACCTTGACCACATGTCACTGGTGTCTTGGAGCAGTAACAACCATTTCTGTCTCCACGCTGGTAGAGATCACATCGGTAGACACTGCTTTTCCAGGCACTGTGCACTATGACTGACACTACCCTGATGGGCACCTGACTTCTTCCTTTGTGATCGTGCAAGTCATATTAGAGTAAAAACACTTGCAAAAAAGTAAACACAAATGCTGAGCAGATAAAAAAAAAAAAAGAAAAAAAAAAAAAGAGAGAGAAAAAAGTGAATCTACTACATCATCTTTGTTGAACATTTTGAACATTGCAGTTTTCTTGAATGCTATAAGTGTTGTCATTGTCACTGACCATTTGTTCAGTGCCACATTTACTCCACATCAGAACCCCTGCCCCCACCCCCCACCCCTCCCAATGATCATGCTCTGCGCAATCAATGTTAAATGTTTCATGATGGTACATACATGTAGTACTTTTTTAACTTAACCCACACATACCACTTTCACTGATGTAGACTTTATTTCAGTGGTGAAGGTTTTCTCAGATTTTTTTTTTTTATGTGCTGCTTAACCTGTGCCTTAATCATTTAGTCAAACCACCAGCCTTTCTGTCTGAGAGCAGATTGAACTTGTTTTGTGAATGGTAAGTTTTGCATTGGCTGCAATGCTTGTTCAGCTCAAGGGTATTACGCACAACCTGTGTTTGTTAGCTGTCCTGCCAGCTCTGTAAGTTGTTCATGGCTATGTATGTAGAACGTCACGAACATTTCATCACGAAAAGGCAGTCAGTTGAAAGGAAGGATTACCTGAAATAGTTTGCAGAGCTAGCAAGGTTTTGATTCATTAAGGGGTTTTGTGTTATGGGGTTGTTGTCAGCTGTGTTTGATACTCACTGTTTTTGTGTGTCAGTTTCTAACATTTTTTTCTTTCTTTTTTTCCCCCTCAGTAATTCATCAAGTTTCCTTTGAAACCTTGAGCAAAAGTAGTTTGGAGAGATAACTGACATCATGGCCAGACTATAAAAGTGAAATCTCTATTCACAGACAGTGGCTGCAATTTTGATAGAGCATACATGCAGAATTTGGGTAATAGTCTAATTATTTTGTTCTGTTTCAGTGAATGTAATGACATCATGGATGGACACATTTTCCGAGTGTTTGCTATGCAACACAACCCCAACCACCCCCATGTCTTCATTTCTGGGGGCTGGGATGATACAGTACAGGTGTGTGTGTGTGTGTGTGTGTGTGTGTGTGTGTGTGTGTGTGTGTGTGTGTGTGTGTGTGTGTGTGTGTGTGTGAGAGAGTTTGTGTGTATGTGTGTGTTGACTTTATGTGCATGCATGCTTGTGTGTGTGTGTGTGTGTGTGTGTGTGTGTGTGTGTGTGTGTGTGTGTGTGTGTGTGTGTGTGTGTGTGTGTGTTCGTGTGTGTGATATTCATGTGTGTGTTGTGTATGTATGTCAGGGTGTGTTTTGTTTTTGTTGCAGCTTTGTTGTTGTTTGTGCATGTGGGCTTACATGTATGTGTATATGTGTGTGTGTGTTCGTGTGTGCGATATTCATGTGTGTGTTGTGTATGTATGTCAGGGTGTGTTTTGTTTTTGTTGCTGCTTCGTTGTTGTTTGTGCATGTGGGCTTACATGTATGTGTATATGTGTGTGTGTGTGTGCGTGTGTGTGTGTGTGTGTGTGTGTGTGCATATGCGTGCCTACATCACACATACATGTTTGCACGCACTTGTGCGTTTATGTGTGTGTACCAGTGTTTGATTTACTGATTCATTGACTGGTTGACTGACTTGTGGACTGACTGATTCTCCTTTGATTCATGGATCTGTTGATTGACTCTGTTTCAGTATTGGGATGACAGGCAAACTCACTCCATCAAGTAAGTGGAATGAAAACTGATTTATCGCTCAGTGAGAAATGTTACATGTTTGCACCACAGATGTTACTGATACCTGTTTGTACCACAGGTGTTAACAGATCTTATTGAATGTCTGCACCACAGGTGTTAACACAGATGTTGTAGATGCCTATTTGCATCATATGTTAACACAGATATTATTGATACCTGTTTGCAACACAGGTGTTATTGATTGGATTTGCAACTATTGTCAGACTTGATAACTGGCCAAGAGCATCTCAGAAGTCTGCATCCTCAAGATATCCAGGGGGGAAAAAGACAGATAAAACGAAAGGAAAAAGAGAGAAAACTGAAATAACAATGACACAAATATTCCAGTAAATTTTGTTTCAGAAAGTTTCATGGGCCCCACATCTGTGGTGACGCATTAGACATTGACCCCATCCACAACCACATCCTGACGGGCTCATGGAGGAAGACTGCAGTGCTGCAGATATGGGACTTTGCCATGGCTGTCAAGATCAAAGACGTTCCACAGGACTCCATCACTTCTAGCCAGGTATTGAGCAATAGAGAGGGCGTGTGTGTGTGCACATGCAGTTGTTTGTGTGTGTATGTGTGCGCATGCATGTGTGAGTGTGTGTGTATGTCTGTGTGTGTGTGCACATGTGTGTGTGTGTGTGTGTATGTGTGCACATGCATGTGTGAGTGTGTGTGTATGTCTGTGTGTGTGTGCACATGTGTGTGTGTGTGTGTGTGTGTGTGTGTGTGTGTGTGTGTGTGTGTGTGTGTGTGTGTGTGCACACATGCACGTGTGTGTGTGTGTGTGTGTGTGTGTGTGTGTGTGTGTGTGTGTGTGTGTGTGTGTAATGTTGTCATGCTGTGTAAACTTGCCACTCAGGGTGTAACATGTGACTGTAACATTGCCATGCTGTGTTATGTTGCTGTGCTGTGTGCAGAGTTGTCACATAGGGTGTAACATGCCACAGTAACAGTGCCATGCTGTGTGTACATTGCCATGCCAAGTGTATAATATTGCCATGCTGTGTGTACATTGCCATGCCGAGTGTATAATATTGCCATGTTGTGTGTACATTGCCAAGTGTATAATATTGCCATGATGTGTGTACATTGCCATGCCAAGTGTATAATATTGCCATGCTGTGTGTACATTGCCATGCTAAGTGTATAATATTGCCATGCTGTATGTACATTGCCATGCTGAGTGTAAAATATTGCCATGCTGTGTGTACATTGCCATGCCAAGTGTATAATATTGCCATGCTGTGTGTACATTGCCATGCTGAGTGTATAATATTGCCATGCTGTGTGTACATTGCCATGCTGAGTGTATTGCCATGTTGTGTGTCCAGCTGTACTGTGCTCAGTGGCTGGGGAAGGACAGCATCATCTGTGGCGGCAACGACCTCAACATGGCACGCATGATTGACCGTGGCACACTCAACGTAAGTCAACCTCAGCAGTAGTGTGAGACATGCACATGGAATTCTGAAAATCAGTTAATTTGATGATGGACTGGTTGATTGTATGCAAGATGGACAGGAGGATGGAGTGTTGTGAAATGGTCATGGTCGGCTGTTTGCTTGTTCAGCTGGATGGTTCTGCTGATTATTTCATTGGTGACTGATTATTATTTCAAACTGATTGAGTGATTGACTGATAAATAGCTGTGTGGGTGTGTATACGAGTCATTAACCAGGTGCTTGTGTCATTTAAAAAAAAGAGTCTATTAAGTCTGATCTATCAGCCAGTTGCAACTTGAATTACCAATTGTACATGTTAGGATGGACTTGGTTTAATGAATTGTTTAACGATGTGGGTCAGTTTATAGCTTGTTATGATAAATCAGTTCATGAATTGGTTGATTGGCCTTTTCAGACAACTGGCATGTTGGTGGACCTGCCACAGGGTGTCTACTGCATCGACAATGACCGTCAGGGCTCTCATCCCCGCATTGCTATTGGCTCCAACCGATTTATCTATCGTCTGCGCAGTGAGAAGCGCAATTAACTCTCACATCACTGTTGTGCTTTTTTCTCCTTTGAGCAGTGCTCACTTGAAAAGCTGAGTCAAAACATTTCTCCAGATAATAGTAATGGGTATTATGCATGCAGTAATGAAGTGTATATGAGGTGTAGTCATATTGTTTTATACCCAGAAAATGGAGTTGGTTTCGTTTTGTGTTTTGTTTTGATTTTCAGGCTGGTTTAGAGGCAGTTTGCCCTGATACAACTGTACTGGTTGACTGGGTGTAAAACATCAAGTTACTTAAAGGCAAAGTACTTTATTATTGACTTACTTTTGTTATTTTGATACGTTACCTGTGGAGAGGCATTTACTGTGTCACAAATTTGGTGCTACAATGTGTTTGAAGTGCGTAGTTTCAGTTTTGCTGGTAGAATGTATTTATATACCAACAGTTTTCAACTCATGCAGAATGTGAGTCTGTGTCATGATCAGTTCTTGTCTGGCAGTGAGGCCACCAAGCTATCTATGACAAGAAATTGAACAGTGGCATTTTTGGAGACTGTACCAGTGAGAGCTTTCAAATTTACCATGATAATGACTTAACCCTACTCACTTGTGACCTTGACCTAATTTAAGGTCAAAATATCAGAACATTGAAACTGAAAGTTCTTTTTCTAGTATATGCTTATCTAGTCAAGTTAATACTTTGTGTGATTTTAAATAGGTGGGCTGGACTGTACATGTTGTGGCATTACAGAAATAACTGAGATGTTCCCTGTCTTTGAAAAAACATAATGTTGACATTTTCTGGGAAACTAATGACAGAAATTCCTCTCATGTGTTGTTGCACAAGAATAACCTCTCTTGGGCTTTGCACATTTTCACCAGTGTGTATGTAATTGTGACCTGTTTTTAAGTGATAAAAAGTGAAAACAGGAATTGTTTGTTTTTGGTTTTGAATGTGAGTTGACTGAGATTTGCTTATCTTTGTTGCTTATAAGTTAAAAAAATGGGTAAACATCACATGTTAATGGGGGTATATATGTGTGCATGCACAATGGTGCACGCATGTGTGTGTGTGTGTGTGTGGGTGTGTGTGTGTGTGTGTGAGTACATGCATCATGCATATGTTTGCCTGCATGTGTGTAGGTGCGTGTGCACACTTATATACGCATGTGACAAATTGGTCAGTTTGTAACATAAATGTACTTAAGCAAGTGTTGTGAAGCATTCTACTTTTCTCAGTATTTAAGAAAACAATTTTATGCCTGTTATTTCATAGTTCAGGAGCTGTGTGAGAATCAAGGTGGCCGTCCTGGGCTGTCCATCCTAACAAGCCTTACAATTTCCGTGGATGTAAAGCTATATTGAACCATGCTCACGCATTGGTCTCAGCTTGTCCCTAATATGTCAGCCAACATCCAAGGACACTAAGCATCACATGAAGCAAGGAATGAAGGCCTGTTATTGCAGAAGATTTATGATTAATGTTTTTTAATCTGTTGTTAATTGTTTGTTGTATTTACAAGTATTTACAACACCAGTATTTGAAGTGAATTCTTCCGAATCAGCTGGTGTTGCAGTAGTATTAATAGCTCTTAGTACTTAAAGTGGATGTAAAGCAAAGCTGCAGGTTGGTCTGAAAATGAAAATAATTATGCAGATATTTCCATCAGCAGGCTTTGTATGGTTCTGTGGATATGTATGCTGCATAATACCTCAAGCTTCTTCAAAACACAGCCATGTTGGGTCATTCTCTACCAATGAAGAGAAAAAGGTTGGCTCATGTAATACACACACACATCTACTCATAGCAGGCGTGTCCATGACAACACAGACTGCTAGATAAAAGATGGTAGCACTCATGGATGATTTTTTTTTGTGTGTGTGCGATTTCAAAAATCTGAAACAGAATGAGGCCCAGAGTGCTTGTGATTTTGTTGTTGTTGATTTTGTGATTTCAAAAGTCCATTCATGACAAATTAGACTACACACTGCTGAACCTGTTTTATTCCATTCCTATTCATAGGTCATCTGATACCTTTTTTGATTGGGCTCCCCTTTAATAATAATAATAATAATAATATCATTCAAACAGAGATGATACTGATTCTAAAGATGACAAATAATATGCACAGATGATATTGACCTCTTCACCAATTAATTCTCTGGACTGTCAAAATGATGATGGCCCATTCAGCAAAAAAATATGTAAAGGAAGTAACCTCTGACACTTTGCTGTTTGGCAAAACAGTAGGTTTACTTTTCTGTTCATGTTTGGCAAAGCAATAGATTTACTTTTCTGTTCAAGTTTGGCAAAGCAATAGGTTTACTTTTCTGTTCAAGTTTGGCAAAGCAGTAGGTTTACTTTTCTGTTTAAGTTTGGCAAAGCAGTAGGTTTATTTTTCTGTTCAAGTCACAACTCCTAGCCTTCTTTATCAATCAAAGCCAACAGGGTAATGAATGGCACCGTAGACATTTAATTAATTTTTGTCCCCACTGATGACTGAAAAATGACGTTCTCACATGCAAAATGTCATTCCACTGTACATAATGAATTTCTGTTTGACACACCATGATATTTAAATGCTGTTATTCTTCTTCCATCAGCGTTTTTGCTTATCTTCCTGCATTTCCAGCACACATAATCCATCCAGTGATGCAAATTTCAGCAGAATTACTTTATTTTGTATCATTACTTGTTCTGAATTGTGGGACAGTGTAGGACTAGCTATTTGTATTGGCTACAAATAAATTTGGTGTCAGAAAAAAAAAATGTATTGTAGTATTACAAGAAAAAGACTTTGTTGCAGACATCCATTGTTGAAGAAATCTGTTTGCTTTCTAATTTGAGGTCCTATTATTTTAACAGAAAAAGACAAGAAACAGGTTTTAAATGCTCTTTAGCATATTTTTGTTGTGTCTGTGAACTGCTACCTGAGTTTAATTTTAAAAATCACAAGAGACTTCAAGGCATCACTGTCAGGATTTCAGTTTGCACATGTATACATAATGCACATACAGTTAGGCTTTGAATAATTTTTAAAAAAGAAAAAAGAAAAGAACGAGAGACACTTGCAAGTAAATTGTTTCAGGGTAAACATTTTTTGTCACTAGAGTTCACTGTTGCTTTCTTCCTCTGTGTGTGTGTGTGTGTGTGTGTGTGTGTGTGTGCATGCTGCATGTGTGCATGCATGTTAGTGATGTGTGTGTGTGTGTGTGTGTGTGTGTGTGTGTGTGTGTGTGTGTGTGTGTGTGTGTGTGTGTGTGTGTATGTGATCCAAAACATTGACAAGCATACCTCCATTTGTGGTCTTAGAAGAGGGATCATTTAGTGAGGTGTTTATTCACAAAGACAGAATCTCTGATTAGGGTGGTCTTAATAGAGAGGTGGTTTGGCGAGTGTGGTCATTTATCACGAGTTCCATTAAACCCAGTTTACTATAACCTATAGTGGTTGTTTGTGGCTGGGGTGGGGCATTCTGATTGTTTTATATTCCTGTTGTTTTACCCAAAGGGAGGCTGGGGATGTCCGGTGCCTCCCCCTGTCTGGAATTTCAGGGCTGTCATTTGATTCCCCTTTCCTATCTCCTCTCTTGTTTTTTTCTGCTAGTCCTCTTGCTCTTTCTGTCTTGTAATTTTTCTGCTGATGGTCCATTCTCCTGCCTTTTTTTCCAGAAAAATCTCAATTTGTTTTTGTTAAGAGTTAGTTTTTTTATAGTTTTTCTATGGCTCTTGTTGAGCAGCTAGGAGATGATGGTAGGTGATATGTGCAGTTTGCTGCTGTATGACACTGGTATTTGCCATCCTGCATTTATAGAACGTTTTTTTATTTTGTGTCTGTCCATTCCTTTTTTATATTTTTCTTTAATCTGGAATCAGTAAATTAGATGAAATTGTTGATGATACCAGCATGCCTTACGTGCTCTTTTAACAGGGATAATATTGAAGGGACTATTCTTCAAAAATTTGTGTCTGATGTGTGTGCATGTGTGTTTTATGTTTGTGAAGTGATTGGTTTTGTGGATTGACTTGACAAAAGGTTTATATATCGGAGAATAGTTTTGAAATGTGCATTTGTTTATGACCTGAGTTTGACTGTCCTGAGGGGACCCTTTGTTGTTGACAGGACATTAAAATCCAATTACTAACTAACTGTTGTTTAACCTTTCATAACCATGTACCATATATTATGGTTTTAGTCATGTATTCATAATAAGTTAAATATTTACCACAGTCTATTTGCAGATATATATATGTAAAATAAACTGAATGAAATGTT
>OY757552.1:16249543-16252043 GCA_963584105.1 Alviniconcha strummeri
CCAGGCCTGAGAACTGTGGTGTTTGGTCAAGTAACCAAAGCAGCGCTCTCAAAAAAACATCAGTAACGTGAATGAAGATCTGCTGTTTTGATCCAGGCCTTCCCACTGGGCCCCCGGGCACTCCAAACTTATTTTGGGTAGAGCCCACGACTTTACGGAAGAACTGTGACCACTACGCCACGGCGCCCGCCAGGCTTTCGTTGTTTCAACAAACGCAGGGAGGTCGTTATTTAGCGATTATAATATTTAACGTCCAGTCAACCGCACCCCAGGACAAAGGGAGGTAATATCGCTCGATTGACGTAACACACAAGACGGCACACAACAACAGAGACTTGAATCGCCCGTGTTTATAATCGCGTTTGTGTGATTTGCTCCCCCCCCTCCCCCCCCCCTCCACACACCACACTCCCGCCTCCCTTTGAGCCGCCTGCTGACAGCTGAAAGCACGGACCTGCATATACGTATATATGTAGGTCCATGGCTGAAAGGTTGGATCAATGCCGATAGGTGAATAAAATAACAGTGTATCAAGGAAGGCGTGAAGCGAATTCTTTCCATTTTATTTCAAATAGTAACGTACAAAAGTAGCATAACTAAAGTACTTCTTCTCAGGATCGAGCGATCTTCGTCAACGGAAATGTATATTAAATGCCCACAAATGAACCTGAATGTTACCAGAAAGGTAGCCGCATGTCTGAAACTAAAAAGGGGGGGGGGGGGGGGGGGAAAGAGAGAGAGAATCTGCTAGGAAGGGAGAGAAAGAGGAAGTTTTGTGAGAAGGACCAAAGTAAGGAAACTCCAAACACTACTAATCCAGACTAAGTCACATGTTGGAACGCTGTGTGGATGTTCTACCAATTCGTTACGCTGTCCACGTACACGATGCAATGCTGCTTCAGCGATCTAACGTTTCGCCAACGCTGGTTAAAGGGGAACCGAAGCGAACAAGGGTTTTCTGGTCTTCACTACAAAATCCAAATTGAAGGTCGCGAAAAATACGGCCGTGAGTGCTGTCATTTTGAGCCCAGCAGTCTGTATAGTCATTGACGTCATGAACATGTTCCGAATGTGGGGAAAAAGTGTTAAATAGGTTATGAGTCAACTTTTCTGCTCTTCATTGGTAAAGAGCGAACCATAATGGGTGCGCTCTGAGGAGCTCA
Organism: Alviniconcha strummeri; assembly: GCA_963584105.1. Classification (NCBI taxonomy): domain Eukaryota; kingdom Metazoa; phylum Mollusca; class Gastropoda; family Provannidae; genus Alviniconcha; species Alviniconcha strummeri. The sequence continues at coordinate 16,250,707 of OY757552.1, forward strand.
ATTTCGAAGCTAAAAAGTACTTCATTTGTATAAGTACTGACAGAACGACAAATGGAGCCTGCAAGTGGATATATTATTGCACATTTTCTACGTTTTTTGTGCAACTTGCGTCTGTGCCTCGTTTCCCCTTTAAGTACAGGTACGTGAACACGTGCCCAAAGGGCAAACTAATAATGAATTAAAAGGTTGCCTTCGAAGACAGCCAGGCTGCTATAACCGCAAGCACACACTCCAAGCCCTATTAACGGCGGCGTCCCGCGTCCACTCGTATCTTGTTTCGCCATCTACCGGCAGGACTGCTAGCGTCCCCGTCCTTTGCCTGATATGAACTGCTAGTTAAAAGCAATTACTCCTTGTCAAGGGGCGGCGCTTTGCCCATTTCGATTTCCCCGTTTCGTCAAACGTTTGGTGCGCTATACAGGTATTCGGTCTTCTCGTGCCTGGTCCCTTTTGAGGTGGGGGTCTCATTCCGATTTCTCCTTTTGACAGAGTATCCGTTAAAGCGTGTCGATTCAAGATTACTTTATCATCTCATGAGAGAAGTTCGTGGCTAAAACTTATACATCACAGTAAGTAGTTACCCCGTGTGTGGGGTGTGGGTGGGTGGGTGAATGGGTGTGGGTGTGCCAGTGTGTTCGCGCGTGCGAATGTGTGTGCCCGTGTGTGTGTACATACCTGCATGCACATGTAACTTCCCCCTCTTTTTAATAAAACTATATAAATCTCCCTCTCTCGCTCGAAATAGAAAAGACAGTTTGCATCCCTGCTTCCTTCGCCGAACCGGGAATAGACAAATCAGGATTAATTAGGTGAAACAATATGAGGTCAATCGGAAGTCTCCTGTACAAACCGACCTAAGACCTGACCTGGCCAGACCGAGGTCAGCCACCTGACCTAGTGACCCAATGCTAAGCGGAGGGTTTGTGCGGCTGTGTTCACCGACGTCTGTTGGCTGTTGTTGGACGACTCCTCCGTCTCCGTGGTGACCGTGTCTCCGTTGTTGAAGAGGTCCTCGGAGAAGTATTTTTTGCTGAACTTGTCGTCGTCAAAGCCCTTGTCGCCTGCAAAATTTGGCCAACGTTAGTGTGGGAACCAGCGAAACGTCTTTGACGAGTGGTGTGTGCTAGTAATGTAGCCCCCGAAAAGGTCAGAGTACTGGTAATGTAGCCCCCGAAAGGTCAGAGTGTTAGTAATGTAGCCCCCGAAAGGTCAGAGTGTTAGTAATGTAGCCCCAAAAAGGCCAGCCACTTGTATCCCGTTTCACCATCTACTGGCAGGACACTGCTAGTGTCCCAGTCCCTTGCCCAACATGAACTGCTGGTTAAAAGCAATTACTC
>OY757552.1:16254543-16264543 GCA_963584105.1 Alviniconcha strummeri
TCATGGCTGATTGGGCGTCACCCAAATTTCCTTCCTTCCTTGGTATCTGCCTGAGCAATTCAATTGTACGTGCTTTTTCTATAGCCGTTCAGATCCCTGGAAGATCTGATAGTCTCCATTAACTTTTTTTCTTTGTTGTTGTTGTTTGTCTTTGCTTTTTGTTTGTTACCAAACCTCGCCCGGATATAACCGTAATGGTCGACTGGGCGTACAACACCAAGTTACTTACTGGTTTCCAACTGTCGGAATCCGGGGCCGATCTGATAGCTTTAGAAAACATGTACGGTTTAATTGCAAAGGCAGATACCTTTTTGCTGTTGTTAACTATTTGAATCCAGACCCAATTGTGGTCAACGTCCTATCGTTTTTTCTTTTTTAACCTGTTGGAATCCGAGGAAGATTTGTACAGGCTACAAGCCTGCATGTTGAACTCTAAAGAGGGTTTTGTACTTATTGAAACCTGTCTTCTCAATCTGCAGGAAAGCCAGGAAGATCTGGTACCCGGTTAAACCCTAACCGTTTTTTTTTTTTCAAACTGCTGCAACATGGGGAAGTTCACTCTTGTAGCTGCCTAAACTATATCTTCTGTAAATACTGGAAAGTTATGAAGATCTACTCGCCTGTAATTTACCTACCTTACCTTATTCGTTTTCTCAAACTGCTGGATAACCAGAAAGATCCAACGCTCGCTTGAAATTTACCCATTTTCTCAAACTGCTGGAAAGCCAGACCGGTCATAATAATAATAATAGATTTTATTTATAAGGCGCCTGTCACAGTTCGAAAAACGAGTTCCAAGATCTAATACTCGCTAATCTAATAAGATCTAATAAAATGTTCCCGTTTTCTCAAACTGCTGGAAAGTCAGAAGATCTAACACTCGCTTAAACCTTACCCGTTTTCTCACACTGCTGGAAAGTCAGGAAGATCTAACACTCGCCTAAACCTTACCCGTTTTCTCAAACTGCTGGAAAGTCAGGAAGATCTAACACTCGCCTAAACCTTACCCGTTTTCTCAAACTGCTGGAAAGAAGATCTAACACTCGCCTAAACCTTACCCGTTTTCTCAAACTGCTGGAAAGTCAGGAAGGTCTAACACTCGCCTAAACCTTACCCGTTTTCTCACACTGCTGAAAAGTCAGGAAGTTCTAACACTCGCCTAAACCTTACCCGTTTTCTCAAACTGCTGGAACCCGGGGAAGATCTGGTAGCCACCGATGTCCACAGCGTCAGGCCCTCGTTGCTTGGGGCCAGCGGAGATGACCCGATCCGGAGAGTCCAGGAAGCCTTCACTGAACAGCGAGGTGCCCACGAAGGCCGGGTTGCTCTCGAATTGGTCGGTCCGCCGGCTGAAGGGAGAGCTGGGGTTGTTGAACGGGTTCTGGAAGGCTTCTGGGGGAAGCTGGTTGTTGTTGGGGTCGTTGGAGGAAGAGGAAAACTGGACATTGGTCTGGGAGTTCTGGGCTTGGGATTTCTTGTCCGGAACGTCGTTGATTGCCGGTGGAAGGCCTTGGATGGGAAATACAATTATGCGGTGCGATCAAACTACAAGGTATGAAAGTGATCGACAAGAGGGGAGCGCTGGGGTTGGGAGAAAGAGATGGAGAGTCGTTTGTAATTAGATTTTAACGTCATGTCGACCGCAAAGGGTTATCAAAGGACAAAACAGAGAGAGAGGGTAGTTAGAGAGAGAGAGAGAGAGAGAGAGAGAGAGAGAGAGAGAGAGAGAGAGAGAGAATTTATTTGCAGTATATGACCCGTTGAGAATTGTGTGTGCTTGTGTGTGTGCATGTATCTATCAACGTATCAGAATATATGTTAGCGTGTGTGCGTGTAGCTGCGCGAGCATGGGCGTGTGTGTATGAGGACAAAAAGAACGTGTGAATGTGCGAGAGGGCGGGGGTAGTGGTGAAGCAAAGAGAGAGAAACTGAAAGAGGCAGATACAGAGACAGAGAGCCGCAGTCATACACACAAACAGCCAGCGTCTTAACCCACCTTGTGAAGGAGCCGTGGGGGTGTTTCTGGACACGTCAGCTTTCCGCCCCTCGTCCACCACCACCACGGGGTAGCCTGCCCTCTTACCCCCATCACCGCTACCCACAGGATCCGCGCTGTTCCCCCGGCTGCCCGCGTCCACCACGGTGGGGGTCAGCCCTCCGTCCTTCTTGGCTGACTCGTAGGCGTCCAGCGCACCTGTAGGTTGAGACGATGCTGTTTTGCTGTTTGCGGTTTTTTAAATTATTTTTAAATACTTATTTTTAACTCGCGGTGGCCGCTAGGCTTGGGCTGTGTTACAACCCATAGACACAGGCAAGTACACCAAGGCTACATCAAAATGTTGGCAAGTGCTGCATAGTTATATGAGGACTATCTTCATCAATGATAATTAGCTCCTTGCAAAACAGCATGCACCCACCAGAAATGGAGATAAAACTTCCGAAGACGGCGTGTGGATGCCGATGTGGGTGGGTAATAAAACACGGTCACACAGTACACCTCTAACCCTATGGAATGCATTTTGTCAATCTACAACATGCATCCACCGGGTGACCCAGAGAGTTTTCGACAGGGGAACGCTACAACAACAATTCGCGGAAATGAAGCTACCCCTGATTTACTGAGAATTGGGAGCTATTGAAGGTTCCCTCTCTTAAGTCTGGAGCAGGCCAGAAAATAGCTTTGCATGGTTCAGTAACAGCAAGGAATTCTGTCTTTGTCATTTTCACCTTGTCAGTTCACTCAGCTTCATTTCTTCCAGATACTCATCTGACACGAATCAATGTGTTGTCTTACAAGCAGTGGGTCAGACTTATGCTTGTAATTTTAACAACATGTACGCGACAGTCAAACGTGTTAGACGCAGTTCAAAAAACTATAATTGACTTATTTTTATGAACTGCATCCATGGAAGATTTTTCCTAAGTTGCTAAACTGTGAATAATACCACGAGCACATGCGAAATAAAAGCGATAGTGTTGAGCTTACCTTGAGAGTCAGAAGAAGGCCCATAAGCGCTGAGCGATGTCTTCGAACCAGGCTGGGGACTGGATCCAGGAAGCTTTTGCGGACTAGGCTGGGCTTGTCCAGCAGGCGGGTAGCCCGAAGCACCTGAGCTATCAGGACTGCTCCCGTCGGCCGGGTATTTCTTGGAATAGGAAGGCAAGGCTACACCCTGAACTGAAGACCCGGCTGGGTCTGATGATGCACTCGGGGTGTACTGGTTCGCAGGGGGCGTGTAGGGATCGGCTGCCGAGCTGTCTGGCACATCGGGGGTTCTGGCAACTCCACCACCCTGTGGGCCGTTTTGTGGAGGCTGAGGTTGCTCGGGGTACCCTGAAGTTGGTCCGGCGCTATGTGGGTAGGAACCATCCTGAGGAGGCTGGGGCTGCTCAGGATACCCTGAAGATGGTCCGGCACTCTGCGGGTAGGAACCGTCCTGAGGAGGCTGGGGCTGTTCAGGGTACCCTGAAGATGGTCCGGCACTCTGTGGGTAGGAACCGTCCTGAGGAGGTTGGGACTGCCCAGGGTACCCTGAAGATGGTCCGGCACTCTGTGGGTAGGAACCGTCCTGAGGAGGCTGTGGCTGCTCAGAGTACCCTGAAAATGGTCCGGCACTCTGTGGGTAGGAACCGTCCTGAGGAGGCTGCGGCTGCTCAGGGTACCCTGAAGATGGTCCGGCACTCTGTGGGTAGGAACCGTCCTGAGGAGGCTGTGGCTGCTCAGAATACCCTGAAAATGGTCCGGCACTCTGTGGGTAGGAACCGTCCTGAGGAGGCTGCGGCTGCTCAGGGTACCCTGAAGATGGTCCGGCACTCTGTGGGTAGGAACCGACCTGAGGAGGCTGCGGCTGCTCAGGGTACCCTGAAGATGGTCCGGCACTTTGTGGGTAGGAACCGTCCTGAGGAGGCTGCGGTTGATCAGGATTAGGTGGAGACTGGCTACCTCCCTGTGGGTACGCTGCTTCGGGATTGGTTTGAGAAGGAAGAGGGAACCCGCCTTGGACCGCTCCAGGATCTGCGGAATCCGTATATCTTTCAGGAGACTGATTCGTCTGTGGGGCTTCCCCGTTCGGGTACACCTCATCAGACGACAAGTCGGTGGGGTAGGCGTCCGGTGGAGGTGGCACACCTGGGTACACCTGCTTTGGAGTTTCTGCGTTGGGGTCGTAATTCTGACCCACCTCCTGGCCAGACAAACCCTCGACATTATCACCTTGCTCGGCGGAGTAAGGCCCCTCGCTAGGGTTGTCCTGCGCAAGCTCTTCTCTGGCGTAGTCACCGGCGGGTTGATCGTAGGCGTAGTTCTCCGGAACCTCGCTCCCCGGGGCAGGAGGCAGCTGCGGGGAAGTTTCTGCAGGGGCTCCCTGGGGGTAGATTTCAATGGGTGGCGGCTGAGCAGCACTGTCGGGTGCACCTTGGCCAGGCTGCTGTGGGGGTACCTGAGCAAGGTCCGGGGGGACCTGGTTGAGGGCCGGAGGACCCTGAGGCAGCGTCGAGCCGCCAGAGATTCCTCCGCTGATGGGGACCTGAAAACAGTGACACTAGGTTTCACCTTGCTGTCCCATTGTGTGGACTACCACTGTAAATGTATCTTCGTCTTGTAATGGACTAGGCGATCTAATGGAGAAACAATACACGAAGAATACAGCAGCAGCAGTAACCGTCGTCGTCGTCGTCGTAGCAGTAGTAGTAGTAGTAGTACTAGTAGTAACAGTAGGAGGAGGAGTAATAGTAGTAACAGCAGCAGCAGTAGTAGTGGTAGTAGCAGTAGTAAAGGCAGATATAGTAGGCCTAGCAGTAGTGATAATTTCCGCAGAGCATCGTGCGTGCAATGAGGCACAGAGTCGCATTGAAATATTAAAAACTCCTAAGTACAATTATCATCAATTTCTCGTGAAACTTAGGTATCGGATCGACATGTAGAAAAAAACAAAAACAAATTCAAATAACTGGTTCTTAAGGGATACCTTAAAACAGACAGATAAAAAGAAAAAGAAAGAGAACAAAAGCCTACTCCATTAATAAAAACCTACTATGTGCATGAGTCCCTCAAGAAACTGAATGAAGTTTTTGGTCCCCAAAAGACAAACAGAGGGCTTATCAAAAAGTTTATCCTGGTGAGTATCACTATTTAGTCTATTACTTTCAATGTCTCGGCCAAACACGCGGTTCAGTTATACTTCAAATATATTACTGAACATGGGCAGACAAAATACCCCATTGATCGTTTATTCTGGTAAAAAAAAGTAAACAAACAAACAAACAAACAAACAAACAAACAACAACAACAATAACAAATGAAGTACACACTTTCTACGTCTTGGCTCTGTGGGGGCCAATACATAATTGTTGTACATGCCAGACACTGCAAAACTAGGGTCGACCCAAAAACTGTGTAGTCGAGAATGAAGTACTGTGAAGGTTCAAATCAAAAATATATATAAAATAAGTGATTAACACATGGACTTCAACGCAGTGCCTACGAAATTCTTCATTTTAAAACACTCGAAATATAATAACTTGGGAAACATTAATATTTCCCAAGTAACAAAAATCACATTGTCGTATTTTTGACCAAGCAATCACTTCCCCAAATTTCAAACATATTTAATACTGGAAATTAGTTGCGCAATTCTACCAGAAATGTAAGATAACCACGCACCTAAGTATTCAAATCGGAACGAACTGTACCGATCAACGCTAATGCACGTGGAAGTGCCGGTATAAAGCAAAATAGCTTTAGATACACCAAAACAAAAGTTCCACCGTTTGTGCCACGTTAAAAACAACGCATTCACACCACAGGGCAATGAGACGCACAACAGGACAGTCACAACCACTGATCTACATGCATGCGACAGCCATAGATCTAGCTCTGTGACCTACTGCACCTCGGGTGCGCCCTCTTGGTTGCTGGCCCCGCTCTCTTCCGGAGTTTCCTCCCCTGCTACCGGCGGTGTCACGGCGCCCTCCTCTTCCTGAGGGGGCGCAACTCCAGGAGAATGTTCGGCGTGCCCTTGACTTAGCCCCCCTACCGGAGGCGCCTGCAGAACGTCTTCGGATTTGGGAGGATAGACACCGAGAGAATCGACAGGGGTGATGTAGCTCAGCGGGTCGCCCGTCGTGCCTTCCTTCAGGTCCTGCTTGATATCACTTTCGTAGTTGGAATCAGCGTTGGAGTTAGCATCAGCAAGGTCAGAGCTTGACTCTATTGTCGAATCCGAGGACTGGCCGTCTAGTGTAGAGCTGCTTCCGGAAGTGTCACTTGCGGACTGGGACTGGGATGCTGTGGTTCCAGAGCTTTGCTTGTCGCTCTTCAGCAGATTGTCGAAACCGGTCTGGAAGTTGTTGTTAAAGTTGTTGAAGTAGTTGTCGAAGACTCTCTGGCTCTCGACAGGCTTGAGGGTGCTGAGATCGAAGTTCTTGTTGAAGTCCCTGCTGTTGACGTCTCCCCGACTGCCGGCGGTCCTGCCCGTGTTGACAGCGCTCCCCGAGTTCCGACCGTTGGCACCGAACCCGCTGAATCCTGGACCGCCGACGCCAAAGCCGTTGGAGTCGAAGTTGAACGCCTTGTTGTTGGTTCCGACCGTACCGCCAACCAAGCTAAAGGCGTTGTTGTTGTTGTTGTTGACGCTGCTGCTGCCTGCAGCATTATTGCCAAACAGACCAAGACCGCTGTTCCCAGTCGCAGAACTGCTGCTTCCGAGATCGAAGGTGCTGATCCCCTTCTTTCCGTCCCGGCCGGCCAAGTTGGCGTTGGCGAAGTTGGCGTTGTTGGTGGTGCCACCACCGCTGAAGCTAGAGCTGGAACTGGTGAAGGAGGAAGTGCCACCAGAGTTGCTCCCCCGCTGCCTGCCGCCGCCGGAAGTGACGCTGGCGCCCTCGGCCGCGCCCCTGCCCAGAGAGTTGGAGGTCCGACCCTGGGAGACGGGACACAGGAATCAGTCTGGTTTGTCAGCCAGAAGGCGTCATAACGGTCAGCGTCTTCTACACTTCAGCGCTCTGCTCTCCATCGGAATTCTTCCCCTTTCCAAGAGTTTCCACCGACTGTCACAGTACGGTCTTGTCTGTGGAGAGAGGGCGTCAAAGATAAAATGACGTCAATCGGGTTTGTCAGCGGATGACGTCATAAAGCCAGTGTTGTGGTGCAGCAAGCTACTCTCCAGCGGAAAGCGTGGGTGTTGTCAGCCTAAGATCTTGCTGTGGAGAGAGGGCATCAGAGACATGACGTCAGTTAGGTTTCTCATCCTGATGACGCCATAACAGTCAGTGTCCATAGCAGAGCACGCTACTCTCCATCAGATGTTTCCATTTCCAACAGTTTCCCATCGACTGCCTTAATTGCTGCTATCATGTCTGTGGAGAGAGGGCATCAGAGATATGACGTCAGTTAGGTTTGTCACCCAGGCGTCATAACGGTCAGCGTCCATAGCACAGCACGTTACTCCCCATCGGAATTCTTCCTTTTCCGAGAGTTTCCACCGACTGTCTTGGTGTGAATTTATCTGTGGAGAGAGGCCATCAGTGGAAGGACGTCATTAGGTTTGTCATCCGGATGACGTCATAACGGCCAGTGTCCATAGCACAGCACGTTGTATCCACCGCAGTCCTTCTCTGTGGAGAGAGCCCATCAGTAAAAAATGACGTCACTTATCTAGATGACACCACGACAGTTTGTGTCAATAGCACAACACACTGCTCCATCGGAATTTTTCCCTTTCGTCGAATTTCTATCGACTAGAGGACAATCAGAGGAATGACGTCAGTTATGTTTGTTACCCAGATGTCGTCATAACGGCCGGTGTTCGTAGCAGAACACGCTACTCTCCATCGGAGTTCTTCTGTTTCTGCAAGTTTTCATCAACTATCTTAATTACTAAAGTTTTGTTAACATGACGTCAGTTAGGTTTGTCACCTAGATGACGTGACGACTGTGAGTGTTTATGACGTAGCACGCTACTCTCCACTGGACAATGTTGCTTTCCTGGAGCTTTCACGAACTGACTTAGAAGAACCTTGTGTGTGTGTGTGAGAGAGAGAGAGAGAGAGAGAGAGAGAGAGAGAGAGAGAGAGAGAGAGAGAGAGAGAGAGAGAGAGAGAGAGAGAGAGAGAGAGAGAGAGAGAGCGCATCAGAAACAAATTCAATCTGGGTTGTCGCCCGGATGACGTCATAACGGTCAGTGTATATGACGCGGCACCCAACTCTGCATTGCGAAATTTTGCTTCCAAACGTTTTCACCGACTGACTTACTAGAACCTTGTCTATGAAGAGAGAGAAAGAGAGCACCAGAAACGTCAATCAGCTTTGTCAGCCAGGTGACGTCATAAGGGTCAATGTTTGTAGTGCAGTACACTACTCTCAACCAGAACTCGAGTTTCCACCGACTGTCTGACTGTCCTGTCTGTATAGAGGTGTCAGAAGCATGACGTCATTCGGGTTTGTTGGACGGATGGCGTCATACCGGTTAGTGTGACACACTACTTTCCACGTATCTTCGCCTGCATAGACAGACCATATAGTATGTGGCAGAATCCTTTTCGTCTTCTCTGATTCAGTTGTGAAATGAAGGCATTGGATCCTACACGCTCGCCACGGAAACTACGTGACTTCTGTTTGGTAGTGACGTAGCTTTAGACAACAAAACGCAGGCAACTAAACCCGAATATATTGTCATGCAACACAGTGTTATTACGTTGTTTTTTGTTTTTCTTTTGGTCTCGCTAGTGTTACACGCTAGTGGGACTTCAGATTATAAATGGGAAATCAAACGGAGAATTATCATTTGTGGCATTCCTTAAAAGAAAAATCAATCTAACTTCAGTCTATAAGTGTAACATACTTTAACCAGACACAACAAATCTAGACACTAAAATGGATAACACTTTCAAATAATTATTCAAAGAAGCTTTACTGCAGAAAAGGAAAAACGAAAAGCAAATCAGATCAGTTCACCTGGGTCCTGAGATTGCTTCTAGAATTTCCATTTCCTGTTCTGGCCCCTTGCGTGTTGAACAGGTTAAAGTTGTTGTTGTTGTTGAAGCTGCCAAGGGTGGCAAAGCTGCCAAAGTTGGTGTTGCCACGACTCTTGTCGTTGTTGAAGTTGTTGAAGTCAAACAAATCAGCACCTCGGTTTTGTGGCCTGTTCAAATCACAAAAAAAGCTTTGGTCAAAACACGAAAACAACGGAAACATTTGCTGCAAAACTGCCCCGTTTTCAAGCAGAAATGACAACAGTGGAAAAAAGAAGAAAGAAATACTCCTTTTTTGTTATAATACCGGAAACGAGAGTGTGATTTTCAAATCGAAGACCCGACTAAAGCTCACAAAAAACAAACAAACAAACAACACACACACATACACACACACACACACACACACACACACACACACACACACACACACACACACACACACACACACACACACACACACACACACACAAACAAAAAACACAACAAAATAACAACAACAACAAAACAACACACACACACACACACACACACACACACACACACACACACACACACACACACACACACACACACACACACACACACAAACCACCACCACCAACAGCAATAACAAACAAAACAAAAAAACACGGGTACCTTGAATATCTATACTGACAGTTTTTACCCTTTCCTTGTATTTCCACGCATGCCAGGTGAGAGCTACCTTAGGCGACTCAGGTCTTTGTTGTGCTTGTGTTCCGTATTTCGAGCGCGGATTAACTCCCTTGTTTGTTGATTCTGCACGAGTGCTCTGGGCCTCGTTCTGTTTCAGATTTATTTGTCACCCTTTCCTGTTGAAGGGAATGAACAAAACCTCCCTCTTTCCAGCTCCACCACCTCCAATACTAGCACCTGCAGAAGTTAAAGGTGCCCAACAGACAAGTGCCCTCTTGCAACACGGTCGATTTTCAAACCATAACCGTCTTCTCCATCTTACTTGTTCTCACTGATGACACCAACTCACCTGTCGTCACTGAATCTACTGTCT
>OY757552.1:16270023-16277523 GCA_963584105.1 Alviniconcha strummeri
CACGATTTTATGACAGATGTTTGTACTGCTGTTATGGACTGATCATGGCACATCACAGCAAACCGATGACAAAGTTCCCTGTGTGTTGGAGTTGCTATGGTTTATGGCTCGTTTCATGGTCTTCCGTCCCAGGTCTTTATAGCTTTGCTGTCGCAGGTTGGAATATATCAACATTACACATTGTGCACCATTACACACAGAAGCACATCGATTCAGTGTGTGTGTGCGTGCGTGCGTGCGTGCGTGCGTGCGTGCGTGTTTGTGTGCGTGCGCGATGCATGTTTGTTTTTTGTGTGTGTACGTGTGTGCGTGCGTGTGTGTGTATGTGTGTGTGTGTGTGTGTGTGTGTGTGTGTGTGTGAGAGAGAGAGAGAGAAGAGAGAGAGAGAGAGAGAGAGAGAGAGAGAGAGAGAGAGAGAGAGAGAGAGAGAATCAAAAACAAATATATGAACTAATTAACAAGCAATATAAAACCAACGAAGACGTAAACAAAATGGGCACATCAAGCAGTTGTAAGAAAGACAAAAATAAAGAGGAAATAGAGACAGACAGCAGAGACAGTCAGACAGACTCAGGCAAATAAACAAAGAAATCCGAACTCAGTAACACGACTTAGTTTCGTGATTTATTGATCAGGATTGTCATTTCTCCACCCTCCACCAAATGCTACATCAGAGTGAAACAGAAGCAATTTATCACATAGAAGAGTTAAGGTAGAAAGTGAGTGGACACATTGATGACGCGTCGCTATACAGACACCGCAGGGAGGCGACCAGTTCATCAGGGTGAACGTGTCAAAGAAACTATCAAATTGTTTCAGTTTAGTTGCTTCCCGCTACCTCGGCCACAAATCAGTTCAGTTCACACATCTCTGTCATTTCAAGTCCTTTGAGCTCGACTCACAGTAATACCAGACGTTTTTCTTAATAAATTTCAACTGGGATAGATCCAAACTCATAAAAGGCTCAAAAGAACGCTTATTTATTATGACACAGATACAATCTGCAAATTCTTAGGGTAATCCCCCTTGTCAAGCTACAAAACGACACTTATAGAACAGTTAAACGGTCAAAAACGAGGAAAAATGAGATGAGAAGCGAAATAACTTCTTTTGGGGGGGTGGGGGGAGGGGGGGGGGGTTGAGCTGTTCCTTTCTTGTCCAGTGCCTGGAAAAATGCCAACTGCTCCAAAATTCAAACATTTGATTTTAAACAGTGATATGCAGTGTAGATTTCTTAACTGATCGAGCCGATGAGTCAGTTTTCGTTTGTTTGTTTGTTTTTGTTTTCATCTACATGCAGGAACAATAAACATTTATTTGATCCGACTGATTTGAAATAGTTTTCATAGTCTGACATGATTTCCAGCATACGAAAGTAATAGATTTTAACATTGTACCGCAGAAGTCAGTAAGACAGCTTAACCTTGACCCTACCAAAGAACTTGTGCTGCCCCCCAAAGTCTTGAAGTCAGTTAAGCCAATCAAAAACATTCTTCTTCTAGAACTTGTCTTATCCCGAACAAAAATGAAAAGTCAGGATTCGAGCAGGACGTCATAATTAAGACGTCTTTCCCGCTGTTGGGCAACACTTCGCCATGGACGTCATATGACGTAATACAAAGGGAAGAAAAACGTTAGCAATAGCATTTAGAAATTTGTGTTCAACGACGCTATACATGTAACTATATACTATGTACTAATAACATGTACTATTGGTTCGCACTGGTCTTGTTCACCACGTCAAGTAACAGAACGATGTTCTGGTATCGTGGCCTTTTCTCATAGCCTGCTAAAATCACTTAACTGGGCTTAGTTCAAAACAAACAAGCAAACAACAAAACAACACCAACGACATCCTGAATGTGTCATGATACTTTAAAGTGTAAGCAGAACCAAACAATTCATTCACTCGCAGAATTCTCAGTCAAAAGAGAACGTAATCTATACAGCGTAGCAACAGCAGCAACAACAGAAAAACCGAATAACGAAACCAAGAAAACCAAGCAATACCACCCCACCACCACCACAACAACTTCAACAACAACGACAAAAACAAGCAAACAAAACACGCAAAAACAAACACGAAACAGAATAACATATGTTACACGTTTCCTGAAAAGTGCATACTCAAATAAACAGGGTTGATGGTTTTTCCACCGGCGCAGTTTTGTGCCTAAAAAAGGTAAATAAAAAATAGGGACATTTTACTAAGCAAACAACGTAAGTCGTACTGACATGGGTCCCAAGCGGGTGGACGGAGATAGACGCGCACATAATATAACATGCTTATAATAACAATTGCAAAAAACTAATAGAAAAAAATAAACAAAGTAATAGGAGACACAGAGCCAGAAAGAGGGACACACACACACACACACACACACACACACACACACACACACACACACACACACACACACACACACACACACACACACACACACACACACACACACACACACACACACACACACACACACACACACACACACACACACACACACACACACACGCACGCACACACACACACATACACGCATACACCACTACACCACACCACACCATGAATGCAGAACATCGCCATTTCTACAACAACAACGACAAAAACAACAGCAGCAGCAACAACAACATAAAACAACGACCACAATAGCAACAACTGCTACTACTACCACTACTACTATGACGACTACCACCACTACTACTATTAGCCTTCTATTTTTTCCTCATTCTCTGCCTTGCTACTGCTGATACTACTATTAAACACTACCGCTAATGACATTGCTCTCCTCCTCCTCCTCCTCCTACCACTACTATTACCACTACTACTACTACTACTACCTTTCTGTGCTTTTTCTCATGCTCCTGTGCTGCTGCTGCTGATATGCACTACGACTACTGCTATTGATACTGCGACTACTGTTACTGTCCTTCTCTACCTTTTCGCATACTCCTGTGTTGTTGCCACTGCCACCGCTACTGTTGACATTCCTGCTGCTGCTGCTGCAGCTGCAACTGCTACAATTAAGTAGCCTTCTGAGCTTTTCTCGATACTCCTGTTTTGCTGCCGTTGATACTGCTACTACCGCTACTGCTGCTGCTGATGCTACCACTACCACCACCATCGTTGCTGACGTCTGCTAGCTCATCTTCACTACTACTGCTGCCACTACCTGATGCAGAGTTGTATGGTGTGCACAGAACATGCGCCGAGACGGCAGCAGTTCCACGTGGCACCAGCAATGTAACAATTAAAACAGCTCTGCAACCACTTTGGTGACTATTCAAAACGCGCTGTGTAAAGCGACGGTCACACAGAGCGCAGTGGGTCTGCTCGAACGTAGAGAATAGTTGCCACTGTGAAGCAGTTAGGGATCATCCCGAGATGAGGCGCTCAACAACTGTTCATATAAATAAAATAAAATAAAACACCTGTACTACTACTACTGCTACTACTACCACCTCTGTTACCTTTACTGCTATTGCTGCTACTACTACTACATCTACTACCACTACTACTGTTGCTGCTACTACTACCTCTGCTACTATTGCTACTACACATACTACCGCTACTACTGTTGATGCTACTACTGCCACATCTACCACCACTGCTGCTGCCACTGTTGCTGCTACTACTACTTCTACTACCTCTACTACTACTGCTACTGCTGCTGCTACTACTACTACTTCATCTACTACCACTACTACTGCTGCTGTGGCTGATACTACTACTACTACCTCTACTACTACTGTTGCTACTACTACTACCTTTACTACTTCTGTTGCTACTACTACTACATCTACTACCACAACTAGATGCTGCTGATGTTGCCACTAGTACCACATCTACTACTGCTACTACTGATGCTGCTGCTGCTACTAGTGCTACCTCAACTATATGCCGCTATGATCAGGAACGTCGCTGGCTGTTGCTGAAGAGGTTGAGGGCGAGGTCCCCACCGGCACCAAGGGCCGCAGCGGGAGGACCGCTATGGACGGGTCTTGGAGTTGGCGGGTCGGGCCTCTAAGCGGGCTGGGAGGGGGAGGTACCAGAGCGCCGGCATTTCCACAGGATGTGCAGCGGGTGCAGGAAGGTCAGCGCTGACGTGCACAGGAGCAGAATGTTCACCTGTGCGGGACGAGAAACATCAGCGTAATGTTCACCCGTAGGAACAAGAAACATCAGTATAATGTTCACCTGTAGAAACGTCAGCGTAAAAACGTCAGCGTAATGTTCACTTGTAGGAATAAGAGACATCAGCGTAATATTCACCCGTGGGAACAAGAAACATCAGCGTAATGTTCATTTGTAAGAACGTCAGCGTAATGTTCACTTGTAAAAACAAACATCAGCGTAATGTTCACCTGTGGAGTACAAGAAACATCAGTGTAATGTTCACCTGCGGGGGACAAGAAACATTTAGCGTAATGTTCATTTGTAAGAACGTCAGCGTAATATTCACTTGTAAAAACAAAAAACATCAGCGTAACATTCATATGTAGGAACAAGAAACATCAGCGTAATGTTCACCCGTAAAACAAGTAACCTATAGGAACATCGCACAGCAGAACATTTTGACCGAGAATTAGGAACGTAAATCAGCGGCGCAACGTCCAATAGCACAGACAGAAACATCAGTGTAATGTTCTGCTGTAGGAACAAAAAACATCAACAGATTGTTCACATGTAGGAACAAGAAGCATCAACAGAATGTTCACCTGTAGGGATAAGAAACATCAACAGAATGTTCACTTGTAGAACAAGAAACATCAACAGATATTTGACCTGGAAAGGGCATGACACAGCAACCGAACTGTCACCCGTAGAGACAGAGAGATGGAAGGTATTGCGACAGTCGATCACTTACCTGCAAGATTGCATCCTGAGAGTGTTCGGACCCAGATAAAGAGAGCGTACTGAAGACAGCCCACCACTGCCGATACCACCAACATCGTTCCGTACAGCACGCCGAATAGCTCTGCTGGAAACCTGGGCAGGAAATCAGTACAGTAGTAAGGAAACAATTTAAATAACAATGACTTCTAGCTTTCTTCAACAAGATCCAAACACGTAAAAAGTTAAAAGCTATATATTATGACAAAACACAACACGCAAATTTTCGGAGTGATCTTTTTCAAGCGACAAATAACACTTAAACAACAGTTAAACTGTGAAAAAATGAGATGTAGGATACTAATCTGCTTTGATTGAGCTGTCCTGTTATGTTGTTTTTGGTGTCCAGTGCTTGGAAGAATTTTGGCATGGCGATGACGTGTCATTGTACAATCGTGTCATTGTACAATAATAAGGACAATGATAACGACGTTTCTAAGACATTGATAACGACGTTTCTATGACAATAACGACAAAGTTTCTATGACGATAATAACGAAGTTTCTATGACACTGATAACGACGTTTCTATGACAATGATAACGAAGTTTCTATGACAATGTTAACGACGTTTCTAAGACAATGTTAACGAAGTTTCTATGACAATAATAACGAAGTTTCTAAAACAATGATAATGAAGTTTCAAAGCTCTCATCTGGAACTAAGCCTTTGGGCCTGCAGAACTGTAAAGATTCAGCGTGCTGCTAATGGGAGCTACTGCGACAGCAACGGTCAGACTGTACATGACGAAACAATATCAAGAACTAATGTGCGGGGTGAGGAAGACGACGGCCAAACAATACATGACGAAACAACAACAACAACTAACATGAGAGTGAGGAAGACGACGGCCAGACTGTAAATGACAAAACAACAACAACAACAGTAAGAACTAACGTGAGAGTAAGGAAGGCGACGGCCAGACTGTACATGACAAAACAAGAAGAACTAAGATGGGGGTAAGGAAGGCGACGGCCAGACTGTACATGACAAAACAAGAAGAACTAAGGTGGGGGTAAGGAAGGCGACGGCCAGACTGTACATGACAAAACAAGAAGAACTAAGGTGGGGGTAAGGAAGGCGACGGCCAGACTGTACATGACAAAACAAGAAGAACTAAGGTGGGGGTAAGGAAGGCGACGGCCAGACTGTACATGACAAAACAAGAAGAACTAAGGTGGGGGTAAGGAAGGCGACGGCCAGACTGTACATGACGAAACAACAACACCAAGAAGAACTAAGGTGGGGGTAAAGACGGCGCCGGCCAGATTGTACATGACAAAACCAACAACGAGAATAACAACAACTCACGGGAGGGTGAGGAAGGCGACGGACCGACTGTACATGACGAAACAACAACAACAACATCAAGAACTAACGTGACAGTGAGGAAGGCGACGGCCAGACTGTACATGACGAAACAACAACAACAGCAACGTGAGGGTGAGGAAGGCGACGGACAGACTGTGCATAACGAAACAACAACAACAACATCAAGAACTAACGTGACAGTGAGGAAGGCGACGGACAGACTGTGCATAACGAAACAACAACAACAACAACATCAAGAACTAACGTGACAGTGAGGAAGGCGACGGCCAGACTGTACATGACAAAACAACGACAACAACAACAAGAACTAACGTGAGGTGAGGAAGGCGACGGCCAGACTGTACATAACGAAAGAACAACAACATCAACAAGAACTAACGTGACAGTGAGGAAGGCGAACGGCCAGACTGTACATGACAAAACAACATCAACAAGAACTAACGTGACAGTGAGGAAGGCGACGGCCAGACTGTACATGACGGAGCGGAAGGCGGCCAGCACACAGAAGGTGAGGTAGAGCACGTTCAGCTCGGAGAAGAGCACCAAGACGGAGAGCGCGCAGCACAAGGCCGACCCCAGGAGAAGCGGCAACAGGGCACCCCCGAGATAACACCACTCCCTGCTGTCCCAGTCTGTAACACCATCACCATCATCATCATCGTCGTCGTCGTCATTACCATCACCGCCATCATCTCCACTGATGTAAAAGTAAGTAAGTAAACATGGTGCTTAACGTCCACAGAAACCGTAAGGGGAGAAAGGAGGAAGGGGGGTACGGAGGTGGGGGGGGGGGGGGAGGGAGATTATATACATATCATTGCACTCTCACAACCAGAATGACTCCTGCATTAAGATGGTCAGTGATGAGAGCCATTTTAATGTTTCATTGATTGTGAGGGACGAAGTCACAGGACATTGTCCACAGACCACAATTTTTGAAGAGAAAGGACAGCCGAAGCGGCATCGAACCGAGGTCCTTTCGCTTACCAACCTAACGCCTTACCGCTAGGCCAGACCGGCTCACAAATCTCCACCGATGTCTGCAACACTGTCTTAACGCCGAGTTATCTTCAGAGAGGTACTGGCGGGGCCTGAAGCAGGTGTGAGATGAAGGAAGCTGTACCCAACGCTACACGTGTCACTTCCTCAGTTTAGATGGGCAGCGATGAGTCGTTAATACGGACTACTAATACTAATAATAATGTACATTTATCAATTGGCTCATCAACGCCCTGAGCGCTCACATCATATATATTAATCTAAATATAATATTCTATA
>OY757552.1:16280023-16282523 GCA_963584105.1 Alviniconcha strummeri
ACTTGCGTTCTTCTTTCTTTAACGACTGAGTTATCATTTCAGCTGCAAAATGAAGAGAAGACTGAATTAATAATAAATGAACTACTAAGGGCCCATGCTGCATACGAAAAGTAGGAAACAGAAAATAGATTTTACGGCGATAGTAATCTTTGGTGAACGATTTCCACCACAACAACAACACCAACGTTTAGCTTGTGTCGTTTTTGTTTTTTGAAACAGGTCTAATGATGTTTTTTTCTGTCTAGTTACTGTTTTTCTGCGAAGCCAAACCCGAGAGAAAGGACGAAAAGGACTCACTGTTTACTACCGCAGGGTAGCCCAGTTGACTGATATTATAATATTCAGCTAAAGACAAAATATCTCCAAAAACAACAACAAAAAAAACAAAACAAAACAAAAAACCGCAGAAGAAAGAAAGGAAAAAAGACAAGAAGACGAGACAGAAAAAGGAAAGCACAGAAATTAAGAAAATGTTTTTCGCGACAAATACTATGGAGGATAATATATCCATTTATCAATTTCACACACACACACACACACACACACACACACACACACACACACACACACACACACACACACACACACACACACACACACACACACCACACACACACACACAACCACACACACACACACACACACACACACAACCACACACACACACACACACACACACACACACACACACACACACACACACACACACACACACACACACACCTCTAGCTGATATAGTCCTCTGCTATCTTAAAGTGCAACACAAATGCTTTTATTATCATTACTGATCGCTTTTATACAGCGGTATTCTCTGCTCTCGATCAGACACGCTGTGCTCAGGTCGCATTTGATTCTGAGTGAATGACTATAATATCCTTTTATCGCTCGTTTTGGAATATCCATGGAAGTGGCCTGCTGACAGCGCTATACTGTTGTGACACGGCTGGTGCCATGCCACATGAAACTGCTGCCATCTCGGCGCACGTTCTGTGAGCACCATACAACCATGCACCAGTTCACAGTGTCACTTTATTCGCAGCTACATAATTATGTAGGGTGCATGTGTGTTAAGCTGTAAGCTGCCACCTGCATTTTTGGCAGAATGACCGTGCTCTTTTACGTGCTAGTGCGATAACACGGGGTGGACTGAATACAGAAACACGTTGATAAGCTTGTGTTAATTTTCATTGGTCAAAACTTTCTTTGTTGTCTAAAGTTGAAACGAAGCCAGGACGAATTAAAGGAAACAACGAAAACGTCAGAAAATCTCAACGTCTGATCCTGCCCTCTCAGTTCGGCATACATGAACGAGGAAAACTCCAGCGTACAGCGACAAACGCTTAAAGAGGGCGGCACAAGTCAAACGCGTACGAACTTCACAGCTGGTCGTACCCTCCCTCTTCAGCATGCACGAGTGGCGTTGCGGGGTACGGCGATAAAGATTAAAGAGGGCAACGCAAGAATAAAACTCGTAAAGAGAAGTCAACGACTGACTCTGCCCTCTATGTTCCATTACACATGAGTGGGGAAAACCCCATCGCGGCGGGTACGGCGATAAAGAGTTAAAGAGAATTAAAGAGGGCAGCGCAATCTCTCACTGTGAATCACTTAATGAAAACCTTAAAACCAGGTCTTACTTACTTTCCTCTCCGAGAGTAATCTCCTCCCGGCACTGTCCCTTGGCAGCAACGAACACAGGTCCTGGCGGAAACCATAGCAACGTGCTCACCAAGGTCAAACTGCTAAGGACGGCAACTCCTATGTAGGTGTAAAGGTAGTCTGCCCCCGAGGTGATCACAGTCTGCATTGGAGAAAATAGTTACAGAATCAACTTAATAGATATTACCTATAACAGAAGGACACGCACTAACACACGCGCAAAAGCTCGTACACACACACACACACACACACACACACACACACACACACACAAGCCAACACGCCAGCAACCAATCCCCCACCCCACCCCCGCCCACACTACTCCCCTCCCCCACCGCACCCCCTTAATATCAAACATTACTTCACTGACATTAATTAGTAGCTGCATGATGGCGGAGACGTCATAGCACCCGGAGAGTACGCCCACGAATGTCGTCTGACCACGTCCGAACATCACCCCAAGCTGAACGTTCGTCACCAGCAAGGCCAGTCCCGCCATCGCCACACACGTCATGCCCGTGATCAGCAACGCCGGGCGACCTGGAATTCACATCGTGACGTCATAGCTACATGACGTCGGTATGTATCAAGGCCAGTCCCGCCATCATCACACACGTCATGCCTGGATAAGCAATGTCGGGCGACCTAGAATTCACATCGTGACGTCATAGGTACATGACGTCAGCTTGTAGCAAGGCCAGCTCCACCGTCACCACACTCGTCACGCCCGTGATCAGCGAAGTGAAATTCACATCGTGACGTCATAGATACATAACGTCAGCCTGTAGCAAGTCCAGCTCCACCGTCACCACACACGTCACGCCCGTGATCAGCAATGTCG
>OY757552.1:16285023-16286783 GCA_963584105.1 Alviniconcha strummeri
ACACACACACACACACACACACACACAGGCAGACAGACACACGTACACACGTGTATACACACACACACACACACACACACACACACACACACACACACACACACACACACACACACACACACAGAGGCAGACAGACGCACGTACACATGTGTACACACACATACACACACACGCACACACACACGCACGCACGTACACACACACACACGTACGCACGCACAAATGCACACGCACGCACATACGAACGCACACACACACGCACGCACGAAAGCACGCATGCACACACACATACACACACACACACACCAACGATACAATGTTTTTCGGGTTGTTTCCTCCAACGGTCGTACTACCAAGCCTGATTAATACAACCCTGATATAAGCAGAATTTCTATAGACAGACACAGCATAACGTGGTGTGTGTTTGTGCGTGCGTGCGTGTGCGCGCGCGCGCGTGTGTGTGTGTCAGTGTGTTTGTGTGTGTGTGTGAGGTTTCAAAATCACACTCTATTACAGTTAGAGGGAGAGAGAGAGAGAGAGAGAGAGAGAGAGAGAGAGAGAGAGAGAGAGAGAGAGAGAGAGAGAGAGAGAGAGAGAGAGAGAAAGACAAGACAAGACAAGACAAGATTATTTTATTGTCAGGCCTCCGGCCCATTACAACATGAGTGAACATTCAGGCAATTCGAATTCTCATGGATCCAATGACGGACTTAAATTCAGTTTTCTAGTGTTTAAAGCTTTAAAAACGAAGGCGAATAATTTCTCTATGGTGGGTGCGTTTGTGCTAGCTAATAATAGGGAAAATTTAAACATGGATGGTTGTCTATGGTACTTTGGTGGAATAAGTTCATTTCTCAAGGCTGTATATTTTGGACATACTAATAAAAAATGTACTTCTGTTTCTGGCGTATTACAGAATGGACAATTTATATCCCTGTCGCGAGCAAAGGATCTGTACTGTAGGTAATGACATTTTAATGCAGACATTCCAATTCTGAATCTAGTAAATACTCTCCGCACGCTTATGTTGTTAACAGTTCGAAGATACTGACTGAGTACTAATGACTGATTGAAATTAGAGTATACGTTATAAAAATCGTGTGAACCCAGAGCAGCATGCCAGTCTTGTTTAAAGCAATCTATAAGCCTCAACTTAAACTCTTTAATAAACAAGTTTACATTACCAACACCTTGCATTTCCCAAACCACACCAAAGCCAAATTTGTATAAAACATTTCGAACTTTGCAAGTCCATGTAGTATAGTTCTGTCTTTGAAGATTTAATAGCATATTATAAGCTTTTCTGGGGTACCTTCCGTCATCCATACACGTCAGGCGCAGCCAAAACTTTATACATCTGGCATACGTGTTTACAAACAGGGGGTGTCTGCCCGTTTCGCCATATATTAAATGTCTGGGAGACTTTGAGCTGACACCCAAAAACCTTTTCAAGGCTGATAAGTGTACTCTTTCGATACTTTCCTGGTTATCTGATAATCCCCATACTTCAGAACCATAAGTCAGAATAGGCTGTATCTGGCAATCAAACATTTTAAAGAAGATTTCTGGGGAATGCTCACCAATGGACCATAAAAGTTTCATAATTGCTAGCATTCCCTTTCTGGCTCGATCTGCAAGGTCGTTTAGAGTAGGTGAGAACGTGAGCCTTGTGGTAAAGTAGACCCCCAGGTACTTGTACATGTTTACAACTTCAAGTTTCTCGTTACCAAAGTACCACTTTTCATTCAGAGCAAGATGAC
>OY757552.1:16289483-16299483 GCA_963584105.1 Alviniconcha strummeri
ACACACACACACACACACACACACACACACACACACACACACACACACACACACACACACGGCCTACAAAAGCCCCCCCCCCCCCCCCCATCCCCCACCCCACAACAAAACAACAACACCATATAATAATTACAGCATCGGTCTTGTTCACTTTCCGCCTCTCTCGTCCTTCACATCACCCGTAAAAGCAGGTCGTAGATGCACGTATATGCAAGATTTATTTAGTTAAAACGGCTGTAGTAAAGTAACAGTCAGCAGTCGGAAAACGATGACGTCGCTCCGGCGATTTCTTTTCATCTCTGTACGACTTCTGCTCGGATTAATATGTACAATGAACGTTATTGTGGGTGTGAATTAAGGCTATGACCCACTTTCCAGCACGACTAAATAATGTACGATCAGTTGCCGTGGGAAATACGTCGTCGATAGCCAATGAAAGTCGCGTAAAAACGTTAACGCCGACTTCACTGTTTGTCTTTTAAATTGCAAGTGATCGTACACCATGCAGTCACATGGCAGTGGTCGAAAGTGGTCGAAAATGCCTTCAAAGACACGTTTGTAAGAAGGTTTCATTGCTTAACAACAACAAAATTCTTTTATGGATCTCTCTCTTGTCCCATAGCCTGTTCGTGGCACGATACATTTCTGTGTTGTCGTATGCCCATGTTAGATCCCTGTGCTCACATCCAGTTCAGACTTTCAAGAGTATCAAAAATTAGGTACGTTTTTGGGGGGGCAATTGCTCGGTTGGGTGGCTGGGCAGTGTTGGTAAGTCTAATTCTTTGCTGCCTTTGATACATTTAAGCTGTTGGAGCCTAGTCCGAAAAAGGTTACGAAAAGTGTGTGTGTGTGTGTGTGTGTGTGTGTGTGTGTGTGTGTGTGTGTGTGTGTGTGTGTGTGTGTGTGTGTGTGTGTGTGTGTGTGTGTGTGTTTGTCGTCTGTGCATGCATTGAGTTCTTTGGTGAGGTTGGTCACTTCACTGAGGGGAGCGGATTTCTGGAGCTGTGTGTTCATCTGCGAAAAGCTGATGGTTTACAGAGTGGTTAGCTATGACATCGGAGAGAGGCGTAGTGTACAGGACGAAGAGAATGGGTCCCAGTACTGAGCCCTGAGGCACATCGAACATGAGCTGTGATGGTGACGAAGACGAGTTATTGACTGAAGTGGACTGATATCTGTCTGAGAGGTATGACTGAAACCATTGGAGTGCAGTAGACTGAATGCCAAAAAAAAAAAAAGAAGAAGAAAAAAAGAAAGAAAAAAAAAAGAGTTCAGGCGGGAGAGGAGAATTTGGTGGTCAACAGTGTCAAAATCGGCAGAAAAGATCCAACAAAAGAAGAAACGAAATGTTGTCATTGTCCAGAGTGGAGGGAATATAGTTTACAATACGTAACAAAACGGTCTCAGTGCTGTGTCCTGCTCGATAGACTGACTGAAAGGAATTGCTGAGGTTGTTTTCTTGGAGATAGGAGAGAAGTTTGTGGAGAATGACTTTTGCAAGGATTTTGGACAGAAATGGAAGGTTAGAAATGGGACGGTAGTTTTTCAAAAGATGTTTGTCAAGTAATGGCTTTTCCAACAGAGTTTGTACGAGAAATTATCAATACCTCAAAACTTACTATATTTGAAGCAATCTTTCAGTGAAATGTCTGGAGAAGATTGTCGGCTGCTATCCACAATCCGATGCGAATGATGGAACAGCGCAACCGGCTTCGCTATTCCTGGTTCTGTATTCGACCCTCTACCCGCAATAATCTGCTTCTCAGTGGTAAGCCACGAAACGCTACCGACGAATGCAGCAGAGGCTATCGACGACTTTTTACATTTCTTCTTCTTAATCAAGAACACGGTGTAAATAATGAACGCTTGCAGTCGATTCAGTCAGTCCACCATTCCAAAACGGACAGACCGCATGTGGCCACACCCAAAAGACCGTAGTACGCGAAGGGGGGGGGGGGGGGGGGGGGGGGGGGGAAGAGTATTTCTCGCGCATAGCGCGCAGCTGGTAGTCCAGTATAATTATAGGTCCATGCCTGAAGGTCTGATACACACTCCGAGCATCGCTTTCCGGCACCTTCCTCCAAACTCTGCCAGATTTAGTTACGCCACTGAAGGGGCACTCTTTATCTCCGCGCAGCTGTCCACCGACGCGGTCAGCGCCCTCCGAAAGGTTTGGGTACTGATAAGATTGTGGAAGCAACCAAGCGCCCTAGCACGCACGTAAACATGAGACGCATCCACCCAGGGTAAAATAAAAAGGGTCCGTCTCGATTCAAACGATTTTGGTTTTATTTGAGCTGGCGAAGCTACACGGTCAGTTATGAAACAAATGTCTGATATAATGTGAGTTGTTTGTAACAAACTTACTACTGTTTGAGCTCCAACAAAAAACTGCTCGTTAGCTGACAGTTTTCTGGACCCTATGGCGTAACTAAATACGGCAGTGGTTGAAGGAAGTATGTCGTAAACCAATGTTTGGAGTTTGGGTCTGATACTGTCACAGACCAGCGCTTTTCGACTGCCGCCTCCATTCTGATATCATGGACATATATATGCCAGTTTAGAAACATCAAGTCCTTGTCTCAAATGATATCCTGCCCAGGGGGACTTCACTCTTCCGGATTATCTCCCCAGTTATTTCCGGAAATCATCTATTAGCCGGCGGATGAAAATAAATAAATAAAAATAGGCCCACCAAAAATAAAATAAATAAATAAATCTATATTAAGAAAAAATAAAAAAATAAAAAAATAAAAAATAAAAGGGGGGGGGGGGGAAGGAAGAAGTTATGTTTCGTTGTTGCTGAAACTGAGAGGGCTAGTTTCTTTAAAGGAACTAGCTTTCTCATATTTGAATCGAAAATAACTCTTTAAATGCTTGATGCAAGTCAAAAGAATATGGTTCGCAGTAACAAAACAAGCATACATGCAAAAAATAAGTAAACAAACAAAGCGATGAAAAGTATCTTTGCTTTAATGTCGATTTTGTAAATTGTCAGCGTACCTGAACTTTTCCATGCGCTCTTTCCTGCACTTTGAACACTTTCCCCGCTGTTCAGTTTGACATCATCAGATGTTTCTGACGTCACGGATAGAACATCAGAAGCTCTCAGTTTCGCGTACAGGTCACGGGGAAAATGTATAGTATGGTTTTCATTTTTGTCATCGTCTATTTTCGTTTAATTTTTATTAATTTTTATTCTGTAGTGTTTATAACTCTGGAGTGAACTTCTGACGACGTTTGCAGCGTTTCAGAAAGGGGTGTTCTATGATCTGTTCTCTCTCTCTCTCTCTCTCTCTCTCTCTCTCTCTCTCTCTCTCTCTCTCTCTCTCTCTCTCTCTCTCTCTCTCCCTAACTCTCTCTCTCTCTCTCTCTCTCTCTCTCTCTCTCTCTCTCTCTCTCTCTCGC
Source organism: Alviniconcha strummeri (assembly GCA_963584105.1). Taxonomy (NCBI): domain Eukaryota; kingdom Metazoa; phylum Mollusca; class Gastropoda; family Provannidae; genus Alviniconcha; species Alviniconcha strummeri. Next base: position 16,292,892 of record OY757552.1, read on the forward strand.
TCGCTCACTCGCTCGCTCGCTCGCTCTGGCTCTCTCCCGCGCTTAAAAAAATATAAAAAAATTGGGGGGCGGGGGTAGGGGCCTGGGTGGGGTGGGGGTGGGGGTGGTAAACGTAGCCAATTAACTGGCAAGTGAAAATAATAATGCTCCAGAAAAAAGATGACTAGATTATCATAAACTGTTTTTTGTTTTGTTTGTTTGTTTTTGGTTGCTGGAACTTAAAAGGCTAGTTCCTTTAATATTTAAATAAAAAAAGACAACCCACACCCATTTGTATCCACTCTGATCAAAGACTCAAGACTGAGTCTAAGTATTATCATCCAGGCCAAAAGATACGACTGGACTGTGTAGACACACAAGCCAAAACAACAACAAAACCCTATTAAAATATTTTTACAAAGTCACGTCAGAGAATACGTTAGACTGAGAAATCAGTGGTAGTGAGCAAAACCTCTCGGTGCTAGATATCCATTGTAGACAGCAAAGAAGCCAGACGTTCACTGCTGTAAGCAAAGATACTAGTAGTCCACGCCTGTGAACAAGAACATGCTCCCGGATTTCCGTTCCTCGTCTGAGAGATCGGCCAGAGACGTACGCCTCTGTCGTGCCAGAGAGGCATTGGCGCTGGCGTTCTGGTCGTTCGGTGTGCACGTGGTCTCCACCGTGGTCGGATGTTCGGGAAAGCTCTGTCGGGGGACATGCTCCTGTGTTCCCATGGCAAGACATTCATCACACGTAAACGTTCCCTTGACCAGAACGCCCCGAGTCTTGGACATGGAGATCTGGCAGCGTGAGCAGAAATAGGATGGCGACGGGGATCTTCCCTCGGGCGGGCTCGCCACACCCTTCCATGGAGTTTCTGTAACTTCGGTCCCTTTGGCGTCCGCCACTTTTTCTGGTTGTGATTTTGTTCCTTCTTCTAGTGTGTGACCTGATAAGTCCTCAGACTGTAACTCGGAAGGCACAAGGCCGGTGCAACCTTCTTCTCTCAAATGGGTTTCGATACCAGGCTGTTCAGATGACAACACTGTGGCTGTGGTAGAAATCCCGTCAGAATCAACCCCGGACGTCCTAATTCTGTCTATACAAGTAGGGATTTCAGGTACGTCCGTGGATGAAGAAGTCTTCTGGGATTTGGCTAACAACCCACGCTCAGCGTCCCGAACTGTCAATGGACGGTACACTTTAGGTCGATCCTTGCGTAACTCAAGATCACTGCCCGTGGCTTCATCATCAGCAAAGTTAATATCTATGCTCTCATTTTTCGAAGTGCTCATGTTATTGAGTTTTTCAAAGCTACCCGCAGAGTCTTCCACTTTTCTTTCTGTTTCTTCATACTCTCCTTTTGGGTGTAATTTTTCGAACAGCAGTTCGCGTGCTTCTCCTGGCTGTACTTCTGTAGGCACTTCTTGAAGGTCTCTTTGTGCAGGCATATCTTTAGGTTGCATTTCAGTAGGTGCTTGTTCAGTTTTTCCGTCTGTGAATACGTCTTCGGGCGGCACTTGAGGCAGTCCTGACTTTTCTTTATTATTCACTCCTTCTGTAGCCATTTCTTTAGGTTGCATTTCAGCAGGTGGTTGTTCAGGTTTTCCATCTGTGGGTGCTTGTTCCAGCTGTACTTCAGACACTTCTTTAAGTTGCAATTCAGTCATATGGAACTCTGCCAGCATTCCTGTGGTTATTTCTTTGATGAGCTCGTCTATGAATATGGTGTCTGTGATCAGTTCAGGAACAGACTCTGTTTCTGGCGAAATTCTAGTAAGCAATTCTTCAGGTTGTACTTCAGCAGGGACTCCTTCTTCAGGTTGTACTTTAGTGGGCACGTCTTCAACTTGCACCTCACTGGGCATTTCTTCAGGTTGTGCCTCAGTGGGTACCTCTTCTGGTTCTACTTCGTCGGGCATTTCTTCAGGTGGCACTTCGCTGGGAACTTCTTCGTCTTGTACCTCAGTGCTCATGTCTTCGGGTTGCACTTCAGTGGGTACTTCTTCAACTTGTAAATCAGTGGGGATTTCTTCAGGTTGAGCCGCCGTGGGCACTTCTTCAATTTGTACTTCAGTGGGCATTTCTTCAGGCTGTGCCTCAGTGGGTACATCAACTTGTAACTCAGTGGGCATTTTTTCAGGTTGCACTTCAGTGGGCATTTCTTCAGGTTCTACTCTGCCGGGCATTTCTTCAGGTTGCACTTCACTGGGTACTTCTTCAGCTCGTACCTCACTGGGCATTTCTTCAGGTTTCATTCCAGTGGGTATTTCATCAGGTTGTATCTCAGTGGGCATTTCTTCAGGTTGCAATTCAACGGGCACTTCTTTAAACCGTGCATCCATCGGCACTTCATACGGATGGTATTCTGAGATTAGGTCTGACAGTATTCCTGAGAGTAATTGTTCTATGACTACTTCGTCTGCAATTTTATCTCCACCTTCTTCAGATTGAAATTCGGTTGGTGTTTGTTTCGAATGCATTTCAGTGGATACTTCTTGAGGTTGCATTTTTGTGGGCACGTCTTCAGGCGGCAGTTCAGTAGGAACATCTTCAGGTTGTACGTCAAGGACTACATCTTCATGTGGTACTTCAGTGGGCACGTCTTCAGGTTGTTTTTCAGTGGGTACGTCTTCAGCTTGAACTTCAGTGGGTGCCTCTTCAAGTTGCACGTCAGTGGGCATTTCTTCAGGTTGCAATTTAATGGGCACTTCTTTAGACTGTGCATCTGTCGGCACTTCATACGGATGGTATTCTGAGATTAGGCCTGACAGTGCTTCTGAGATTAACTGTTCTACGATAACATCCTCTGCAATTTGATCTCTTCCTGCTGGCTGAGGTCTAGTGGGTACCTTCTGATCTTGCAATCCAGTAGACACCTTTTCAGCGGGCACTTTTTCAGACTGAAATTCGGTGGGTGTTTCTTTTGAATGCACTTCACTGAATACTTCTTGGGGTTGCATTTTTGTGGACACGTCTTCAGGCGGCAATTCAGTGGGCATTTCTTCAGGTTGTACTTCAGTGGGCATGTCTTCAGGTTGTAGTTTAATGGGCACTTCTTTAGATCGTGCATCCATCGGCACTTCATACGGATAGTATTCTGAGATTAGGTTTGACAGTGTTTCGGAGATTATTTGTTCTATGGCTACATCGTCTGCAACCTGATCTTCTTCTGGCGGAGGTCTAGTGGGTACCTTCTTATTCTGCATTCCAGTTGACAAGTTTTCAGGTGGCATTATAGCGAGCGCTCCTTCAGGCACTTCTTCGAGTGGGCCTTCAGTAGGCACTGTTTCCGGTTGCACTTCGGGGGGCACTTCTGCAGGTTGTAATTCAGCAGGCGCTTCTTCAGGTTGCACTTTTGTGGGCGCTTCTTCCGGTGGCGCTTCAGTAGGAGTCTTTTGAAGTTGCTCTTCAGTGGACACTGCTTCAGGTTGTAGTTCGGCGGGCACTTCTTCGGGCTGATATTCGGTGGGTGATTCTTTTGAATGCACTTCAGTGAATACTTCTTGAGGTTGCATTTTTGTGGGCACGTCTTCGGGCGGCAATTCAGAAGGCACTTCTTCAGGTTGTACTTCAGGGAGCACTGCTTCTGTCTGCACTTCATTGAGCATTTTCTCTGCAGGAACTTCAGTAGGCACTTCTTCAGGTTGTACGTCTTCACGTTGTTTTTCAGTGGGCACGTCTTCAGCTTGAACTTCAGTGGGTGCCTCTTCAAGTTGCGCTTCAGTGGGCATTTCGTCAGGTTGCAATTGAATGGGCACTTCTTTAGACCGTGCATCCATCGGCACTTCATACGGATGGTCTTCGGAGATTAGGTCTGACAGTAGTTCTGAGATTAATTGTTCTATGACTACATCCTCTGCACTTTGATCTCCTATTTCTGGCTGAGGTGTAATGGGCATCTTCTGATTTTGCATCGCAGTAGACACCTTTTCAGGAGGCATTACAGCGAGCGCTCCTTCAAGTTGTACATCAGGTACTTCTACGAGTGGCCTTTCAGTAGGCACTATTTCCGGTTGCACTTCGGGGGACACTTCTGCAGGTTGTAATTTAGCAGGCGCTTCTTCAGGTTGTACGTCAAGGAGTACTATTTCCCCTGCTTGTGTCGGAATTGACGCTTCTTCAGGTTGTACGTCAAGGAGTACTATTTCCCCTGCTTGTGTCGGAATTGACGCTTCTTCAGGTTGTACGTCAAGGAGTACTATTTCCCCTGCTTGTGTCGGAATTGACGCTTCTTCAGGTTGTACGTCAAGGAGTACTATTTCCCCTGCTTGTGTCGGAATTGACGCTTCTTCGGGTTGTACGTCAAGGAGTACTATTTCCCCTGCTTGTGTCGGAATTGACGCTTCTTCAGGTTGTACGTCAAGGAGTACTATTTCCCCTGCTTGTGTCGGAATTGACGCTTCTTCGGGTTGTACGTCTGTAGGCACCTTTTCAGGTCGTACTTCAGTGGCCATGTAAGCTGGCTGCACGTCAGTAGGTAGATCTTCAGATTTCACCTGAGCAGGCAAGTCCTTGGGCTGTACTTCAGTAACTGCTTCTTCAGGCTGTACTTCTTTACGTATTGCTTCAGGCTCTATTTTTGTGTGTAGTGCGTCAGGCTGTAGTTCTGTGGGTACTTCTGGCTGTGGTGATGTTCGTACTTCTGACCTGTCCAGATATGTTCTGGTTTGATCAGTTGTGCTGAAAGAAGTGTCCCCGGACTGCAGAGAGAATTCAGAGGTCTCGTTTCCAGAAGTGTACTCCAGCGAGGTGCCAGTCTGAGCCTCCTTCTCGGGAAGCTCTAAAGAAACCAGGGAATTTCCTGTCTGAACTTCCACCGTAGACGTCTCCAAAGATTCCTCACTCACGTTCTGTTCAGTATCATCCCAGTCACCCCTCTCTGCATCTGCAGGCATGGATTCAGGCAGTGCTTCCGTGAGTACCTCTGTGGGTACCTCTTGAATTTGGAATTCTGTGGGTACTTCTTCAGACTGAGGTTCTGAGACGGGCTGAAAGATTCCAGACAGTTCTAGAGGCGTTGCTGGTATAAGTTGCAGTTGAGGAGGTTTTATTGTGCATGGTTCTACAGGTTCCTGATTTCTCACGAGGAGTTGGTCCTGGTCTTCCTCTGGACTCGCTTCTTGGGCCAGCCGTTCGTGTACGTCCGCGTAGATGTGAAGGGACATAGCTCTCTCCTGGTTCTGCCCTGCGTCTTCGGTCGCCGATTGTGCTGCTGCATACACGTCTCGGTCGTACTCAGCAGCTGCAAAGCCATCGGCACGCACAGGGGTTTCATCCGGCTCGTCTGGAGGCGGAGCCGGCTGTACTAGTATGAGCTCATCTACGTAATATGTTCGACATTCCTCGTCTTTCAAATGGTCTAAGGATTGGTGATAGTCCCAGACGGTGCCACTAACGCCGGAAAGAGAGCCGCCATAATTACCGACGTCATGCACAGGCTGGGAACCTTGATCGTGAAGCAGGAATTCTTTGCTCTCTGCTTGCAGCATGGGATGAGTGAAACTGAATTCCGGGGGAGTCATCATCTCCAGTATACTCCCGGCGATCATCTCGGCACTGTCATCGGCCAAACCTTCGAAGAAGCTTTCGTCAGGCATCAACCAGTCGCTCCAGATATCACTTTCCTCGGTCTTCTCGAAATCTTCCCATGTCTCTCGTCCCTCCTCTCCTGCCGGTTGTCTCGTTTCTCCCTTTTCCGTTGTTCTCCATGTTATCTCCTCGTTCTTTCTTTCCTCCTCTTCTGCAACCCCGTATTCTTTGGTTTGTGTTTCTGATTTCTCCTTTTCAGCTACTTTTTCCACACCTTCGTACGCTTCAGGTGCTGTTTCCACGCCCTCCTGCTCTTGAGGTCCTGTTGTTTCTGCCGCCTGAAAAAGTTTCTTTCCTTCCCTTTCTATTGTTGTGGCATCCTCATACGTCAGTCTTCTCCTCACATTCTCGACAGAGGCGGCAACTACTGCCTCGACATACGCGGGAACAAAATTGTCTAGTCTCTCCTCTTCAGCAACATTTTCTTCACCCTCGTACACTTCAGGTGCTGTTTTCACGCCCTCCTTCTCTTGAGGTCCTGTTGTTTCTGCCGCCTGCAAAAGCGTCTTTCCTTCCCTTTCTATTGTTGTGGCATCCCCATACGTTAGTCTTCTCCTCACATTCTCGACAGAGGCGGCAACTACTGCCTCGACATACGCAGGAACAAACTTGTTTATTTTCTCTTCTTCCTCCTCTTCCGATTTTCTTCTTTCTTTTCTCTCCTCTTCTGGTTTCAATCGTTCCTCCTCCTCTCCCTCTTCTGGTCTCCACCTTTTCTCCTCCTCTACACCCGGCTTCCTCCATTGTTCTATCTCTTCTAGTTTCATTTCTTTTTCCTGCTCTTCTTGCGGTTTCCCTCTTTCTTCTTCCTGCGCATCCCGTTCCCTCCATTCTTGCATCTTTTTTAATTTCGTTTCTTTTTCCCGCCCTTCTTCCGTTTTCCATCTTTCGTCCTCCTCTACATCCGGTTCCTTCTCTTTTTCTATCGCTTTTAGTTTCATTTCTTTTTCCTGCTCTTCTTCCGGTTTCCGCCTTTCTTCCTCCAAGACCGCCCCGATTTTTTCCGTTTCCGGCTGTG
>OY757552.1:16301983-16304214 GCA_963584105.1 Alviniconcha strummeri
GCTCCCTATGGGGCTGTTCACGCTGGTCACGCTAAGCGGGGTTTCGCAGAGGAACTTCCAGTTCTCCTCTAATCCTTTCCCCGCGGGATCTTCAGTGGAAGGCTTGGGGGGCAAAACGGAGTCAGTTTGGCAGCCTGCATCCACCGAGCGCCTCCAGATGCTGGATTTCGTTCGAGGGGCCTAGGGCAAGAGAGCAAACGGATATAAATGCAATAGGAATGGACAATACAAACAACGCTTTCAGATACTGTGTTTTGTTCGAGGATCCAATAACAATAGAGAATATGGATATAAGCTGTCGTTCCTTTCGAAGGGCGTGGGGCAGTGGAGACAGCGACTCCAAATACTGCGTTTTCGTTCCAGGGGCTAGGGCAAAACAAAAAAGGAATCTTGATACTGCTCCTTGTTCTATAGGCGGGGCAATAGAGGCAGCGGGCGCTTCCAGATACTGTGTTCCATGGGCGTCTACAACAAAGGCACTGCGTCTGGAGTCTTTCTCCAAACACTGCCCTTTTTGGGCCCGCACAACAGAGACAACGCTTTCAGATACTGTGGTTTGTTTCAAGGGCCCGGCCCGCATAATGGAGACAAAGTTTTCAAGAGGCTGTGGTTCGTTTCAGGGGCCCGCACAATAGAGACAACGTTTTCAGCTACTGTGGTTCATTTCAAGGGCCCGCATAATAGCGACAACACTTTCAAGAGACTGGTTCGTTTCAGAGGCCCGCACAATAGAGAATGCTTTCAGAGACTCGTTCGTTTCAGGGGCCTGCACAATAGAGACAGTACAGAAAAAAAGGAGACTACTCGTCTAGATCTATACTAACTTTAGTCCGAGGGGTCTAGACAACAGAGATAGGCTAATGCTCTAGACGTGCTGTTTCATCGATGGGTCTGAACATAAGAGGTAACGGCTCCGGTCAGAGCTGTTAGTTTTAGAAGCACACATGTCGTCTCCAAATACTGTGCTTTGTTCGAGGGGACACAACAACATTCTAGGAACCGAAACAATAGAGACACAGTAGGAAGCTACTGGACAGAAACAATATTCAGTAGAAAGTTTCTTAAGAAAAGAAACACATACACACGCACATACACACACACACACACACACACACACACACACACACACACACACACACACACACACACACACACACACACACACACACACACACACACGCACGCACGCACACGCACGCACGCACACACGCACGCACGCACGCACGCACGCACGCACGCACGCACGCTCGCTCGCACGCACGCACTCACGCACATACATACACACACACACTCACGCACGCACCCCCTCCACACACACACACACACACACACACACACACACACACACACACACACACACACACACACTAACACTAACACTAACACTAAAACCAGTACTGAGACACACACCTTCAGAATGCTGGGGTCTATCCAGACTGGCGGAGCAGATTGTCGGGCTGCGATGGAGCACCACGAGCACACGGAGCTCAGAGAGGTCAAGGACAGGTCATCCACCGCTGACGTTGCATGGGACTCTCGACCCGTCATGGTCAGTCCACTAGACTCGGCTCTCACAGACTGAGCCACGGAAAACTGACAAAGTGGAAGGAAACCGCAGAGAAGATAATAAAGCAAACACGAGGCTATAAAATGGTGGGGGGGGGGGGGGGGGGGGAGTTCAGTTGAGTTGATGCTTAGAACCCGGTCAATGTCAAAGGGTTACGTCAGGGCTACAGAGAGAGAGAGAGAGAGAGAGAGAGAGAGAGAGAGAGAGAGAGAGAGAGAGAGAGAGAGAGAGAGAGAGAGAGAGAGAGAGAGAGAGAGAGAGAGAGAGAGAGAGAGAGAGAGTTGTTCAGTCAAACCTGTTCAACAACTAGGCCTTGTTACGCTAGTGATGAGAATTAAAATAAATTATATTTGAAACATGAATGAATGATTCAGCATAGAAACAACTACACAAAAACTAGACAGACAGACAGAAAGACAGAGACAGAGAGAGAGACAGAGAGAGACAGAGAGACAGGGACAGAGACAGACAGATAGAAAGGGAGAGGCAGTCAAGCAGGCAGGTAGGCATGCACTGATACAGAAGGCAGGTACACTGACATAGAGAAGGAAACTGGCTTTCACCTGATCTGGTTCCTGTCCGAGTTCCCGTTGCTCGTTCTGCTGTTCCTGGTCCAGTTGCTGTTCCCTCTGCTCCCGTTCCCTCTGCTCCCGCTTCTGTTCCC
>OY757552.1:16304414-16321914 GCA_963584105.1 Alviniconcha strummeri
AGACGGCAGCAGTTTGATATTGCACCAGCCATGCCAGTACTGTAAGTACCAAGCTAGTCACTCATGCAGAATCACATGCGAGCGCAGTGAGCCTGCCCGAGAGTGGAGAATAGCGCTATATAAAAGCGACCAACAGCAACAAAATGTGTAGCGCTGTTATAATTTATAATTCTCGCAGTTTCTTCCCCAACAGCCTTGCCTATCCCCCCGTCTGATATATGTGTGTGTGTGTGTGTGTGTGTGTGTGTGTGTGTGTGTGTGTGTGTGTACGTGCGTGCGTGCGTGTGTGCGTGTGTGTATGTGTGTGTTGTTGTTGCTGTAGTTGTTGTTGTAAAGCGCCATGTGCTCCCACCTGGAATGGCAGACGGGCACTATAGAAACCTTCTTTAGTATTATTATTATTAAGAATAATAATAGGAGAAGTAGGAAGAGGAGGACGAGGAGGAGAAGACGTCTGCCAACTACAGTCTATAGACACTGACCTCTGGGTGACGTTTTTCCCACTCTTCGTATACTTTTTCTATTTTCTTTCGTTTGTCCTTCCGTTTGAGACCATCACCTTCCGCCATCTGTTCCTCTGTGTTCAGTGGAGAGTACTTTACGTAAAGTTTATCCTGTATCTTTTGCTCTTTTTCAATTTCTTTCCGAATGCGAAGAAGACGTTCTCTTTTTTCTAGGTATTTGCGGTAATTCTGTTGCTCCATGGCGCGCATTTTATGAAACATTTTCCGTTGAACTCACGCGGTCTTTTTCATTGTGTTTTTTAAAATGCATCCGTCTTAGTATGGTTTATTTTTTTCTTTCTTTTGGTGTTCATGTGAACTGGGGAGAGTTCCGAAAGGTGCCCAAGAGCAATGCCTGGAACACGCCCAGAGAGAGTTTTGAAGCTGTGACGCATAGTCGTGCTTATGACGCAAACGAGCATACATTGTCGTCATTTCTGTCATTTCTGTTGCGCTACTTTGTTTCGAAGAGAAATGGCGTAACTCTTGTGTTTTGTGTGGTTTACAAACAGCCATAAGCAAAATTTGTGGTTTTACTGTATTAAAATGCATTATATTTGTTACTTCTTCCAGATTGACTAGTAATTATGCAGGCACATGTGACAATTTTTTTCAGTACTGACGAAGCTGTGCACAGAATGCGGTCTGTCTGAAAAACAGAACTTAACACACACACACACACACACACACACACACACACACACACACACACACACACACACACACACACACACACACACATACACACACACACACACTGACAGGTACACAAATTTTCACAGATCCTAGCCCTATGAACTCTGCACAAACCGTGAAAGTAATCTCCCATATGCGGAGTTGCCTTCCCTGGCAGTTTGTTTGGGCACACAATGGTATGTCAGGTTCGTTGTTTCTTTCTCATTGAGAATTTTAAAATAATATTGTAATGTAGTTAGTCTGTGCAGAAGAATCACACGCAGTCGTTGGTTACAAAGCATATTTTGCATTTTCCTGAATCACTGCAAATGTCTTCTGCATCGACAAACAAATGAGAGAGAGAGAGAGAGAGAGAGAGAGCTCATGCCATTTGACCTCGAAATCAGTATGAGGGCTGGATGATCGAATGACAAACTTTGACTAGCTATGACAAGTCACCTGAGCGAAAACTCAGGCCTTGTAGGAAAGTAACTTGTAGGAAAGTAAGAGGTGATGTGAGTGAGACTTTTAAAATCGTACATTGATTCTAGATCTAGGATTCTAAAGCTATCTGTTCCTTGTTCAAGCTGAATGAATCCTCTGGAACCATACTAGTAACTTACCCAAACAAAAACAGCCACAACAACAACAACAAAAACACAACACCAACAAAACAAAAGGAAAGAAAACAACAACAACAACAACAACAACAACAACAACAACAACAACAACAACAACAACAAAAAACTAACATGGACACAAAAATTGGCAAGAACCCTAACAGAAGTGACTGACCTCGTTGAAATGTAAGACATGACAGTCGGAAATCTAGCTGGAAACGAAAAGGACGTGTTAACTCTTTAAGATCAAAATTTCAAGCGCGATATTTTTATTTTTTATTTTTTATTTTTTATTTAATGAACACGCAGAAGAGGGAGGGAAGAGTCGGGTACATTACACTAAGGCAAAACCTGTATATTACTATGCCTTAGAAGGGTTAACAGAAATTATTCATAGGCCAATTTGCTTACATGTTGTAGATCTGGGATACTAATAATAGATTATTTATGGCGCCCCATCTCGTAAGAGTCCAGAGCACTTACAAAAACATAAGGATACATTCATTTCATCACACACACACACACACACACACACACACACACACACACACACACACACCCCACCCCCACCCTCCTCACCACACACTCAAGCGCGCGCGCGCGCGTGCGCGCACACACACACACACACTACAAATACATGTATTACTGGTGATGGATTGGTTAAAAGAGAAAGAAAGAAAGAAAAAAAGAAACCCGGCAGATCAGTATGCAGAGGAGAAGAGATGGGTTTTCAGTTTTGACTTAAAAGAAGAGAGTGAAGACGAATGCCAGACAGAGAATATTGACATCTCACTGAGGCAGTTTGCTCGTACCTTCATACTTTTTTTTTTTTTTTTGATGAACATTTCTGGTGTCAGTATGTCTATTGCTGTCTTCGGTGGTGTGTGTGTGTGTGTGCGTGTGTGTGTGTGTGTGTGTGTGTGTGTGTGTGTGTGTGCGTGTGTGTGTGTGTGTGTGTGTGTGTGTGTGTGTGTGTGTGTGTGTGTGTGTGTGTGTGTGTGTGTGTGTGTGTGTGTGTGTGTGTGTGTTATTGCTTGTGAAAACTAATGTTAGAATTACTAGTAATACTAGTTGCTTTGTTGTTTCTACTTTTGTGGCAGCATATTTCAACGTTGTTTTGTTGTTTTTGCTTTGTTCTTGTTGTTTATTCTGAAAATTGTTTTTATTCTGAAAATTAGACATGAGCATGTTTGCCCCAATACACGTGCAGTGAACTTTCACTTTCAGTGTTGGTTTTCAGTGACTAAATGACCGACGGACTGACAATGGAATGATTATAAATCAGTGAACAAATAGAAAGCAAACAAGAAAAGTTCCACGACACGCAACGTACGCGAGCTTTGTTACACACACACACACACACACACACACACACACACACACACACACACACACACACACACACACACACACACACACACACACACACACACACACACACACACAGAGGCAAGGAGCAAATATGTTTTAGATAAAGTCAAGACATACATTTTCTGTTTCAGATAAAGTGGAAAAGTTGTCACGCCCGGGAGCCCTTAACCGCTACTGCAGCTAACCATGTTTTCAACCATTCTTCAGTTGGTTGCAGCTGCAGTCTTGTTTCTGAATAAAGTCTTTGGATACTCCTGACGTGGCGAGAACCGCCCTCTGCAGTGTGTAATTTCAATGACAAATGCCTGATACTTCTGGTGTGCACGATCTGGTTGGGAATGGCTGCTGGTTTTCTGCAGAGATTCCTCAGACAGTGAAGCTGCTGCTTTGCTACTTCTATGATTTTTCGGCCATGATGATTGCTGAAAGGACACAGTGTAGAATGAAACTTTAATAGGCATATAATTTTTCTGCATTAAAAAACAAACAAACAAAACAAACAAAAACACAGACCATTTTACGTTGTCTTGTTTCTATGTTTCTTAAGCGTGTAAGACTACATTATTACCTCCATTATTTTTCGGCCAGTGATGACTACTGCTGCATTATTACTTCCATGATTCTTCAATCAGTGATGCCTGCTGCTGCATTATTACTTCCATGATTCTTCAATCAGTGATGCCTGCTGCTGCATTATTACTTCCATGATTCTTCAGTCAGTGATGCCTGCTGCTGCATTATTACTTCCATGATTCTTCAGCCAGCGATGCCTGCAGACATGAACCTTGATCTGCTCTCCTTCAGCGATTCTTCGATGCCTGAGATAAGATTTCTTACTTCACGGTTCTTCGGCCGGTCACGCGTGCAGACTGAAAACCTGGCTTTATTCTTCTGAGACCTGGTATCTTACTTTGACGATTCATCAATTAGTGGCGCGTTCAGATGACAGAGCTGGGTCTATTTTCTTGCCACATTACTCCTGGGTGCAGCGAAAAAAAAATTAAATTTTTTTTTTTCGTCGGCGATTTTTCAGTTTCCGAGGGTGCTAGCTGCCTTGTAACTTAATCCATGACGTTTCAAGTAAGTGTTCGAACCGCGGATCAGTGTTCGTCGCTTTCGCGAATTCTTCAGCCAGTAGGCTAACCCGTTCAGAAATGAGACCTTGGTATATTTCATTCTGTGATTCTGAAAGCTGCGAGACTTCAGAAGTATTACTTCCATGATTCAGCAGCCCGTGGATTTGTATCGTCTGTTTCCGTTTCAGTGTATGGTTTTAGGTCGATGAAAGTGCATGCTGCCTTGTTACGATTGCAGCTGGGAGATTACTTTAGATCTGTTACAGTTCAGTGTTAACTGAGAGAAAATTCGAGGCATTTCTAAGTTTTTACTATTCTTCAGAAATATAGAAGTTAAATTTAAAAAATTTCCAGTAACAGTTTTGTAACAGGTTTTGCTCTGACATTTTCTTGCCCTAATTAAATTTTATCTACAAGTTCACTGGGCGGTGAAAAGTAATTATCAACAGACCGCCATATAATCTATCGATAAAAGCACACTATGGAACTGGAGGTCTTTCCAGAGGTGATAATGATATCCAGTGATGGGGAAGAGGAGAGTGAGAACATTGAAGATGCTGATATTGTGTTCATGGGCAAAACGTACCGTCGTTTTCACGAAGATAACGCAGAAACTGACACACTGGCGAACTACTCTTCAGTGGGAAGCTCTGCGTCTGAAGCACAGAGGCCCGATTTGCTAACGCCCCCAAGCACGACAGATTCGCATTTTTCGGACCAGCAACTGCAAAAAGGAAGATTGGAAGCGCACAGAGAACCAATCACTCGTCTTACACAAGTAAGCCTGGAACAAGTGACTTCTAAAAGTCTGAAACCTCACGTAGTCGCTGAGTGCAAGGACACAAACATTTGCTCAGATAAGACTTCGGAAAGGCCGAAACCTCACACAATTGCAGGGTGTAAAGACAAGCAAAAATGCCCAGAGGTAACTTCAACATTGCAGAAACCTCACAGAACGGCAGAGTGCAGGGATATACATGTCGTTCCAGACGCGGTTTTCGAAAAGCTCAAACCTCACGCAGTTACAGGGTGCAAGGAGACTGAGATATTGTCAGACATGACTTCAGAAAAGCTGACACCTCGCACCATCACAGGTTGCGAGGACACAGAAATCTGGTCAGGCGTGACTTCGCAAAAGCAAAAGCCTCAAGTAACCAGAAGACCCAAGGATACTCAGATATGCCCTCAAAATCCGAAATCTCACATAATGGCACGGTGCGAAGATACACAAACATGTTCAAACATGACTTGGAAGAAACCCAAGTCTCACAAAACTGCAAGGTGCAAGGATACACAAATATGCTCCCACTTTACTTCGGAAAACCTGAAGCCTCACACAGTCGCAGGAAACAATGATACACGCGCTTGGCCAAATGTGACAAATACTCAAGTTCCCTACAATTTACCACGCCTGTTAGACATGACGCAGGGAGGACTGAGGCTTTACCAAACCGTAGAAAGGCGACCTCCGCAGCTTTGGACACTGCAAGCACCAAACAATTTGAAACCATGCGGAACCACAGAGGAGCACTTTCAGCGCGTCTGCCCGAATGTAGTACTTGACACTACGAACAGTCTCATATCCACAGAGAGAAGACATTCTCAGATCTGGCCCGGGAGAATACCAGACAAGTTGAACCCTCCCATTGACATGGGCAGAGAATGTCCACAGAATGTGGAAGGGGTACAAGATATGCTAAGACCTCACTACGCCACAGGGAGGAAACTCACGCAGATTCGGATGGAGGGAGTGCAAGATATGACAAAAGCTCAAGTCGCCACGGAGAAGGTACATCAACAGATCTGCACAGAAGGGGTTCAAGACAGGCTAAACGCCCACTTCATCAAGGACAAGGAACGTCAACAGATCTGCACAGAATGGGTTCAACATAGGCTAAACGCTCACTTCACCACGGAGAAGGAACGTCAACAGATCCGCACAGAATGGGTTCAAGACAGGTTAAACGCTCACTTCACCACGGAGATTGAACGTCAACAGATCCGCACAGAATGGGTTCAAGATAGGCTAAACGCTCACTTCACCACGGACAAGGGACGCCAACAGATCCGCACGGAAGGCGCACAGAATATGCTGAGCCCATGCTGCGCCACGGAGACGGAACGTCCAAGCATCTGGTCACAGGTACACAGTGCGGACAAGTCTCTGCACAATGCTGCCTGTGGTCAGGCTAGGCCAAACGTGGAAAACAGTCGACGCTTTCACGCTTCACCACAGTTACTCACGAATCAACGCAACGCCAGTAAACAATCAGAGGGAAGCCGTCGCGATCACGTTTTACCGAAGACATGCCGCCAACGAAAGCATTTAGACAACACAAAGCCGGGGGCAAAAAGAAAACGACCGTGGCACGAAGGTAAAAGTAACACGTGCGTTGGTACACGAGACCCTTGCAGTACTCCACAGCAGTTTGGTGAAACAGTTCTCGCCAGATCCGGTCAGCAACAGCTAGGTTGTGATGCAGAAGGAGTCCAACGTGCTTTCATCCTCCCTGAACCAACAGCCAAACAGCGTGTGCACACTGCAGCCTGCAGTCACGGTCTTACACATAGAGATAGGGTACGTCTTTCAGGAGGGATGTCGTCAGATCTGTTCAGGCAAGAGAGACGAGATCTTGGTTACAGTAACGTAAGAGGAAGCGGGCCCCATATCTGTATGGACGAGTCACTGCACCGCAATGTTGCCAGGAGGAACGGATCTAGTGAGACTGCCTTTTACAAGTCACCAGACTCATCAGTTTATGTTTGTCCGAGGACAGATGGACCTGTCTGTACTAACATGGTCTGGTCCCCTGATACACCGCTTTCCAACGTTGTAAAATTCGGAGTTGGCAGTGCTGATCTGTTTGGGACCCTACATCCGCGGTACCACGATGCTACCAGGAAAGGCGGAGTTTGCCAACTCACGGGTACGTTAAGTTCCCTAAATCAAAGGCACCCTGAGGACGGCGGAAGTGACGGTGGAGGTGATGCCGATATGTTTCGGTCCCTAGATCTACGGCTCTACGACGATGCCAGGAAAGTTGAATTTGGCAGCACGTGTATGTGTGGATCCCTAGATCCGTGGGTCTACGACGATGCCAGGAAAGTTGAATTTGGCAGCACAGGTAGGACTGAATCCCTAGATCCACGGCTCTGCAACGATGCCAGGAACGCTGAACTTGGCAGCACTAGGTCTGGGTCCTTGGATCCGCGTCTTTACGCTGACGCAAGGAGTGAGGCAGGTAGCGCTAACGATATGTCTACGCCCCTGGTTCCGCGGCCGTGCAGTGAGCCCAGGAATGAAAATGCTGGCACCGCCGGGAGCTCTGGGTCCCTACGGCTCTGCGATGCTGGGAGGACAGGAGGAACTGGCAGCACCGGCGCGTCTCGATCCCCGGATCCACTGAGACTGACGGTCATTAAGTACAGCGGTAACAGCTGCTGCACCCAAATCAACGACAGAGAAATGATGCGTAACTCTTACATGTCACAATACAACGGCAGCAATCAAGCGCCCGTGGAAACAGCCTCAAACCAACCGATGGAGCCCAACGCCGACGAGTCGTGCGTTGGGGGAAAAGGACCAGCAGCTGCAGGAAGGCAGCTCCAAACTTTCACTCCCCATGCGAGATGGGTCGACGAAGGCGTGATCAAAGACCTAAACTACGGCATACCTAGCAGCTCTCGGGGCAGAACGGACGAAGAAGACTTGAATGAAGACACAGAGTCGGCCACCAGCGAGGAAGGCAGCAACCACGATGTATCCGATCAAACAGATCCGGCGACCCAAGCAGAAACTGTAGTTGTACTTGCTCAGCCGATTTACATCCCAGACAGGCCGGGCGAAGAAGACGGGGTTAAGAAAACGGAGCCTTTACCCGCAGAACGAAGCAAAAGCCCGTCTGCGATGGCACGGATCCGCCAGCAACTGACATCCACACGCGGGTCACCTGGTTTAGGCAATAAGCACGAAAGTGGCTCCTTGCAGGCCGACGGGCGTCCAAAGAATATTCTGAATAAGCAACCAGCCGTGAAAAATGAAAACATTGTTCCTAACAATTCTCTTTTGTCAAGCCAGAGAAACGGCGAACACCATGAGGCGGTCGTCAGAATAGAACACCTGAAACCAAAGTCAACCACAGCCAGCTATCAGCGACCGACTGCCACACAACAAGCAGGTCATAAAGAGGCCAGATTAGAATATATGCCCATGCATTTCCACTCAGAGAAAGAGGGGCGTGTTCCCGAACGGGAGGCAGCGGTGTCGTTACCGCGAGAGTGTGTTTCACATTTCGAAGTGAGTCGCCACGAAAATGTCCAGGAAGCTAACCCGATCACTGATGCTCAGGACGTTTTAACCAGTTATGGTGCAGACTCGCTACCAACGCCCTCTTTGGGACCATTCCACAGTGCAGCAGCAGGGAACGGTGCGGACTCGTACAACAGCATCAGGCCGTACCAATGCGGAGTATGCTTGATGAAGTTCAAGCAAGTGCAGTATCTCGCATGCCATCTGATGACGGGCATACACAGGAAATCCTACGTCTCCAACAGGTACAAAGTTTACCAATCTGATTCGGGTGTGGCAGAGGATGTCATCTTCGCGCACATGCAGAGAAGCTATAAAAGGCCCTATCAGTGTGCTCTCTGCTTCAAAGACTACGATGCGTCTATACATCTAGCCATCCACTTTGAAAGGGAACACTCGAAGGGAAAAACGCTGTTCAAGTGCAGCTTGTGTTGTGAGTATTTTCTGGACGCCAGAAGCCTTCAGCGTCACGCTAAGATACGCCACAAAATTACCGTGCCCTTCAAATGCCAAAGGTGCTCACACGTTGTACTGAAAGAAAACGAGTTCTTCTCTCACATGATGCAAGCTCATTCCATGAGATATTCCCAGTGTAAATACTGCCGACAGTATTTCTGGGACGAATCGGACTTCGAACGACACATGGCGGCTCACAAACCTTTCTGCTGCAACCTGTGCTCCCAGAGTTTTAAGAACGCCAGACTGCTGTGGGTCCACAAGGAATCCGGACACTCGACACAATGCCATCTGTGTTCGCAGACGTTTGAAAATGTGTCGGCGTTGTGGAAGCACCGCGAGTCCCACGTATCGCACTGTGACAGTGACTGCACCTCGTGCAAGCAGTACGAAAGAGACTGGAAGTTGCATGCGAAGCTCTCCAACGTTGCAGGCTCGCAGTTCCCATGCACGACCTGCGGTGATGTGTTCTGATCCCGTTTGACTTGAAGTCCCAAGAAGATCGTTGTTACCGCAGCAAAGACCGGTACCGGGGCAGCTTCATTCCGGCTTCGCATGACGAGTATTTTCGCTCGGTTTCCCACGTTTACGACTGCAGCAACGGCTCGCTCACGCTCAAGGTCACAGAGACATAAATATGGATCACGGTAATGGAGACCTGCTCGCGGTGATGCTACTGTGGGTCAGGGTTAGGCCCTATAACGATACGTTCATTGTTCAAGGTCACAGAGACGTGAATGTGTATCAAGGCCACGAAAACCTGCCCATCGGTCAGCGTCACAGGCACATTACTGTGGATCAAGGCTGCAGAGACTTGCTTGTGGATCAGTGTCACAGAGACGCGGGAGGCCATCACAACACACACACACACACGCACGCACGCACGCACGCACGCACGTACACACACAGCAACAGCAACTAATCAGGGTAGAGCTTCGTTGAGAGATGCGTGGAAATAGGAACATTGTGAGCCGGTGAATATTCGTGGAAATGGGAACATTGTGAGCCGGTGAATATTCGTGGAAATGGGAACATTGTGAGCCGGTGAATATTCGTGGAAACAGGAACATTGTGAACCAGTGAATATTCATGGAAGTAGGAACATTGTGAGCTGATGAAGTCTTGGAAATAGGAACATTGTGAGCCGATGAAGTTTCGTGGAATTAGGAACATTATGAACCGATGACAAGTCGTGGAAATAGGAACATTGTGAGCCGAAGAAGGTTCGTGGAAATAGGAACATTTGTGAGCCGATGAAGATTCATGGAAATAGGAACATTGTGAGCCGATGAAGAGTCGTGAAAATAGGAACATTGTGTCTGATGAAGAGTCTTGGAAATAGGAACCGATGAATATTCGTGGAAATAGGAACCTTTTGAACCGATGACGTTTGGAGGAAATAGGAACATTATGAACTGAAAAGGCATGACACCTAACACTCGTGGTATCGTGAAGATTCAATCGGGAGTCCTGTCGGGTTAAAATAAACCAGACGACCCAGCTGGTGCATACTAATATTGAAAGATGCCATCAGAGTGATCTAATGATGAAAATGTTGAGCCAGTTTTGAGAGAACTATACAAGCACGAGAGAAGAGATGTCAAAATGCAATCACTTTCTCGTGAGCCAAACGGTGTTTAGGACAACCCAACGAATATAGTCACGAGGACTTTTTAACGCAGTGGGGTACTGCGGAAGCAGAAATTAATGTCCCCGCTGGTAAAAGCTCAGCTGAGAAATGTTCTTTTAAACCTGGAGTAGGTCAGAATATAGCCACACATACTTCGCTCACTTCGAGGGATTTCTTCCCTGTCCAAATTTCGACATTCCCGGTCCATTCACCTTCATTCCCCCCAAATCCTCTCCCTACGTTTAAACTGCGTTAGTTTTGGCTAAAGTGGTTTCCCTTGTGGGCCCGCGGAATAAAATAGGTCACCCTGCTCATAGTCACAAGCGATTTAAGCAGGTACCGGTGGTAAGTGCCATTGTGCATCCAGATAGATAGATGGATGGTTGGTTTTTGACGTTGTAACAGTAAATATTTTTTAACTGTAAGTCGAGGAAAGTCGAAGACGTAATGTAGGCACGGTTGATGATGCTAGGCTATTTGGATTTTCATGAACTAAAGTTTCATTGGTGTTTTTCAAGCAAGGACAGTGTAGACTTGTTAGATTTTTAATGTTGACTTGTTAGACATTTTCTGGTGATTTGTTTTTGTGACAGTTCTTTGTCCTTTTCTTGTTCTTTTTTTGTTTCGTTTGTTGTTAGTAAAACACCAAGTTACAAACTTACTTACTTGTTTGTTGTTTTGTTTTTGTTTGTTTAAACTAAAAACTGAAACTTTCTTTCCACCTGAGGTAGCCGTGTACGGTCAAGTGGACGTTGCAGTATTAAAGTTACTCTGACGAATAATTTTGGGTCTGTATTGTATTTTGCGCCATAGTTTTTGTTCTGCTGAAAAAAAGTGAAAGTGTCTGTGACTGAACGACAAGAACTCAGGGAAAGCAATCTCTGTCTGTCTGTCTGTCTGTCTGTCTGTCTGTCTGTCTGTCTGTCTGTCTGTCTGTCTGTCTGTCTGTCTCTCTCTCTCTCTCTCTCTCTCTCTCTCTCTCTCTCTCTCTCTCTCTCTCTCTCTCTCTCTCTCTCACACACACACACACACACACACACAAACACACACACACACACACAAACACACACACACTAACTAACTAACTAACTAACTAACTAACAAACTACAAACAAAGCCACGGAGATCAAACTAAAGATCGCCTGAAGAAGAGAGGTGGAAGAAGGTGGAAGCGCTGTAAGATCTTTCTTAAGAGGACAAGGAAGGGCCGTCGTCAATCAGGCCAACATTGGAACCACTTCAAAGGAACCACTGGGAAAACTTGTGAGAGACAGAGTGGAGCTGTTTCCAAGGGCAGGTCAATGGTCTCTGAACTCCGTCTTCGACCCCTCAACATGGAATGACCTTCCCCTTCCTCTCCGGCAGAAACCCTCTCTAATAATAGACCTGCCATTTTTCTGTTCGCCGCTGCTGTCTTCTTCCGACTCAAGCCTCAGTTTGTTGTCTAAGTTGTGCGTAAATTAAGTTGTGCATATAGAGCGTAAATTAAGTTGTGCATATAGACAGTATGCTCGTGCATGCGGGTGCCTCTGTGTGTGTGTGTGTGCGTGTGTGTGTGTGTGTGTGTGTGTGTGTGTGTGTGTGTGTGTGTGTGTGTGTGTGTGTGTGTGTGTGTGTGTGTGTGTGTGTGTGTGTGTGTGTGTGTGTGTGTGTGCGGGCGGGCGTGCGTGCGTGTGTGCGTGCGGGCATGCGTGCGTGTGCTTAGGATAATCTCTACGGACAAGATTCCGCGCTTTATTCTTTGATTAATAGGCCTACCAGTCATCAACTGGAACACCAGCAGGCTGACTCCACTGTCCTGGGGCTTTTGCGTAACTGATCTGTATCTGGACCGAGCTACAGATCGAGCTACACACACATCAGCTTAAATCTGAGTTCTTACATTGTTTCCGTGTCCGTGAAACAAACAGACATTTGTCTCTAGGCTGTGAGTTACGTCTACACTCTGTCGTGCTCGGTGAAAAACTGGTGGTGGTGTAGCCTATCGCGCAACAGAGGGTTCGGCGCTGGGCTCTAAATCCCTCCTTTTTCCTCATAAGCTTTCCATCTGACAGCCATGGTTGTGGTTCTGTGTTGACCGGTGGAATGCACGCATCTGATTCTGACGGTTATAAAAGAAACACCTGATATAAGCTGAATTGTCTGTCACAAACGTACTGCCATTTGAGCACCAACGAAAAACTGTTTGTTAGCTGATAGTTTTTTGGAGACCTATGGCGTAATCAGTTATTGCAGCGGTTGGAGAAAGGATGTTGTAAACCAGTGCTTGGAGTTTGGTTTGGAGCGTGGATTAAAGGTTTGCCTCCACCCCTCTACTCCCCCCCCCCCACCCCCCCGCCATGTTCATCGACCGAAATCTGATGAGATCGCACACGACGAAGGGTCCAGGACAGACGTAACGTCAAGTCATGCCTGTAGGCTTGGAGTGGAGAGTGGATAGTTAAGGCAGTAGGCTCTTTGTCTTTGCTGGTGTATAAACTAAAGCGGCGTGCGGAGTCTTCTCTTGTTTCTTCACTTATCCTCACTACGTTCCAGCGGCCTCTTTGACGCACTGGGGGGACCAGGTACTGATGGTACTTGAAGTTACTGTTTTAGTACTACCGTTGATGTCGTCGTGGTGTTACGGCTCGGTGGCGGTGGCGATAGGGATGATTTTGGTGGTGGTGGTGGTGATGGTGGTCGTGACGGTGATATGGTGTGTTTGAATGACATATCTGAGCTAGACTGATGACGTCATACGCACTCGCACGCACGTACACACACACACACACACACACACACACACACACATACACACACACACACACACACACACACACACACACACACACACACACACACACACACACACACACACACACACACAAACAGAGTTTCAAATACAATTGTTTCTCGATTTTGCAGATGGCTAACGACGAAAAAATATTCTTCATGGGTTTCCTGCTGGGAGTGTCTTTCGCTCTGATTGGTTTGGTGACTTGGTTCCCTGTCGAACCACCGCTTGTTACTCCATTGCTGTACAACACCGCACCACTCCCGTGTCCCGATCTCCAGTCTGCTGCTACAAAAACGAGTTCCTTCTCAGTAGAAGTCCAGGTTGGTCGTCGTGAGAAAAAGAACTCCGTGTCCAATCCAAGCAATGAGGAACGGCGGAAGAATAAAGTTAACAGGAAGGGGTCAGGTTTTCAAAAAAACAGTTCCAGTTCTTTGGAACTCCGAGCGGCTGAAAGGGAGAACAACTCCGACGGCAAGTTCCTGATCTACAAGTGTGACAGGGATGATCGTTTATGCGGAGGTTGGGCAGACCGACAGAAAGGAATGGTCAGCGCCTTTCTTCTAGCTCTTGTCACCAACAGACGTTTTGGCATCACCATGACGGCTCCTTGTGACGTCAGAAAGTTCTACATACCCAGTGAGTACAACTGGATCATACAGGACAAGGACACTGTGGGCAAAACTCGAAGAACCGTTCGCAGCATAGACTCGGCCAGCCCCTTTCGCAAGGATCTCTTTTCGATGGATTTCAACGCGAGGTACCCCGAAGACGTGATCTTTCTCACCACAAACAACGAACATTATAAAGCCATCACTGCCAACCCGCTATACCAGAAGAGTCTGCCAGTGTGGGCGAGACAGCCGTTGTCAGAGTTCTTCCGTGACGCTTGGCGCATTCTGATGAAGCCGTCCCCTCTTCTGCAGCATCGCCTGGACTCCTTTCTGCACTCCCTTCACTTCGTCACCAGAACCAGGCCACTGGTCGGCCTGCACGTGCGAGTGGGAAAGAGCGCTTCACTGAAGGACTTCTCGGTGCGGATTGCCAACTTATCAGCTCTAGGTATGTACGGTTGTCACCTGTGGGATGAGGGAATGGGAGAGGGCAGAAACGCCCGCCAAATAATAATAATGGTACTCGGCGCTTACGGTATTTACTTACATACAGATAGATACATAGATACATAGATATTTGCGAGTTCTTACAAGTATAAATACATAACGAGTGAGTGTGTATGTCCGCACCTATGTGTGTATTCGCAGCAATCATCTCACTGGCATTATTAATGATATTGTAGAAGTCTGGAAAAAAAGGATGTGCTCTATTATGCAGCGTCTTGAAGTCTATGTAACATTAAGCCTGGCCGAAATAAACACAAAAGTGCCTTTTAAAATTCAGTATTCACTGTGAGTTACGTTAGTTTTTGTTTTTATTGTTGTTGCTGTTGTTACTTGTTATTCCCCCCCCCCCCCCCCCCCCCAGCCCCTCGTGTTTTGCCTAAAATGACGACTGTCGATGTTTTGAACTTGTTTGACAATGTATCGCTGACCGATCAAAACCTCGTATGACTCAGTTTTGAGGACTGACACCATACTTATATGGCAGATGCTAAAATTCTAGTGTGATGCGAAAAATTTGGTGGCTGCAGAAAAATGTGTTTCAGTAAAAACAAAAACAGCTCTCAACTCTGCGTAGACTTCTGCCTTGATTAGTTGGCATGGAAAACATTTCACTCGTCTTACATTTTTACCATAAATCGACTTCCTGCAAGGACATTAGACCAGTTACCGTTTGAAGGATAAAAGCTTACAAAAAGGTAGCGCTCGACGATCTAGAATCAACAGACGAACACAGGACATTGTCAATACGACAAACAAATACAATGCTTTTTTCTGAAGACAGAACATAGCCATGTGGCAGCTATCGGCAGCATAACCTTTAGCTAGCATCAGTCTGACACAGAGATGGAAACTGTGCGTGAAAACGATGAAGAAGTAGAAAAGAAAAAAGAATTTAACTTGCTCTTTCTGCATTCAGTTGGTCGTTCACAGAGGGTGTGAAAATGTGACGCTTCACGCGTTTCATTTGCTGCCCACAACCGTATGCTACTGCCAAAGGCGGCCGGATGATGTTGGTGATTAGATAAAACATTAAGCCATCGCAGTCGTCTTGCCTTCATCGGAGACTGACCGTAACAAATCTGAGCTCTGTAACAGCTTACGTACACGATCAGTGAGATAAAAATGTCTTCGGGCAGGACAAGGGCTCTAGTCCTCGCCAATGCACGAAATTTGCACACTGTCTCTGCGCCCTTGCTTTCAAGTACTTCACGTCCACGCTGGGGGAGAAAAGACTGGCGGTAAGTCACGCCTGTGTTGTTGCTTTGTGTTGCCGTTGTTTATCGTTGGTGTGTGTGTGTGTGTGTGTGTGTGTGTGTGTGTGTGTGTGTGTGTGTGTGTGTGTGTGTGTGTGTTGTCTGTCTGTCTCTGTGTGTGTAGTGTGCATGTAAGTAGTGTGCGTGTGTGGTCTGTCTGTTTCTCTGTGTGTGTGTGTGTGTGTGTGTGTGTGTGTGTGTGTGTGTGTGTGTGTGTGTGTGTGTGTGTGTGTGATCTTACGTTGTATTTGCTGTTAGTTTTTGACTATTAGCTATCTAATCACCTTTTTGTAACATTTTACCATTTAAGTGGTTCTTAAGTATTGTTTTTCCTTTTGTTTTTAATTGTTAATTTAATTTGACTATTTAATGGCCAGTCTGGTGTAAACGGAGAGGAAAAAATCCGTTTTAATCGTTATGATTTTAACAGACTTTGAAGCATTATTTAATTCAAGTGAATTGAATTTCTGTTGATTTTGCAGATGGCAAATAATGCACAAAAATTCTTCGCCGGCTTTATCATTGGCGCCGCATTTTCTCTGGTTGGCTTGGTGACACGGTTCCAGTTCAGTTCACCGCTCGTTGCCTCCTTGTGGTACAACTCGAGAGCATCACAGTGTCATGAACTGCAGCCGGCTGCTCAGAAAGCTGCTCCCGTCTCTTGGAACACTCTTGGCCGCGAAGCAAAATCCCCCTCTGTGTCCAAACATAGCCCTGTTCACGCATACGGACGGACAAATCGTGTTGAAGAAAACGTTCCGCTTCTGTCTGACTCCACGTCTAGGTCTCTGAAGAACGGAGCCAATGGAGGTGAAGACGGCTCCAGCGGCAAGTTTCTGATCTACAAGTGTGGCAGGAGCAATTCTCTGTGCGGAGGTTGGGCTGACCGACAGAAAGGAATGGTCAGTGCCTTTCTTCTGGCTCTCGTTACCAACAGACGTTTCGGCATCACCATGACGACTCCCTGTGACGTCAGGAAGTTTTACCTACCCAGAGAGTACAACTGGATCATACAGGACAAGGAAATTGAGGGCAAAACTCGAAGAACCGTTCGCAGCATAGACTCGGCCAGCCCCTTCCGCAAGGATCTCTTCTCGATGGATTTTAATGCGAGGTACCCCGAAGACGTGATCTTTCTAACCACAAACAACGAACATTCTAAAGCCATCACTGCCAACCCGCTGTACCAGAAGAGTCTGCCAGTGTGGGCGAGACAGCCGTTGTCAGCGTTCTTCAGTGACGCTTGGCGCATTCTGATGAAGCCGTCCCCTCTTCTGCAGCATCGCCTGGACTCCTTTCTGCACTCCCTTCACTTCGTTACCAGAACCAGGCCACTGGTCGGCCTGCACGTGCGAGTGGGAAAGAGCGCTTCACTGAAGGACTTCTCGGTGCGGATTGCCAACTTATCAGCTCTAGGTATGTACGGTTGTACATTTGTGGGATGAGGGGATTAGAGAGGGCAGAGACGTCCGTTGGGGAAAACCTATGAGAGAGAGAGAGAGAGACGAGGTGGAGCGCATATGGGATTTTCCGAGCGCATAGATGCCATCTTAAACTGAACTTAACAGAAACGTCCACTGTATAATGATAATAATGGCTACTTAACGCTTATGGTACTTACTTACATGTATATAGATATGTAGATAAGTATTTGCAAGTTCTTACGAGTATAAAGACACAATATGTCACTTTGTGTTTCCTCAAGTGTGTTTC